>VFFE01006117.1:185241-332494 GCA_008921705.1 Burhinus oedicnemus
AAAAAAAAAAGTAGTTTTTAGTAAAGGAAATTATTGACAGCATTGTACTTATAACCTGGACTGAGTAAATTTTAAGTTGCCTTTTATAAGCCATATCTGATAAAATGAAAACATGAAATTTGCATAAAACATGACAAAATTTGGGATTGGTACAAGTCATGTCCCTCAGAGACACATACAAGGTTATGAAAATAAAAGAACATCTACATTTCTTTTATATATATGTGTGTGTGTGTATAAACAAAAAACTTTCAAAGTAAAAGTGCAGAAGTTTCTTTTCACTCTCCTTCCTCCCCCATCCCTACTGTACTTGGTCCTTTCATCCTCTTTTTAACAGAAAACAAAAAAGTGCACAGATTTCAACTTTTAGGGTTGCAAATGATCTTTGAAGATCCTTTCCACTTTAATATTTCTGGCTTCTGACTTTCAAACAAATGCCATTTTACCTAAAAGGGCAGCATGTTTACAGATTGTATGTGAAATCACTTTTGAGAGTAATGTGTTTCCTGAACATCTCTATTTTTAGCATGGTGATAGCTCAGAGCAAAGAACCCTTCCTAATTGGAACTGTACTTGTGGGAACTTAAAGATAGGGTTCTTAATTTTTTCCTGATATGGACACATCTTAATGTGGGAGACATCTTAGGAAATCTGAGACAATCCTCCTCTTATTAATAGCTGTGAGGCTTTTCTCCCCTCCAGGTTGGAATTGTGTAGTTTTCTATTTGAGAGCCAACTGGTTGCTTCCAGTGCAAAGTTAAATGTGGAATGTATTTTTAGCTGGTTTTTGGGGGTGTTCGTTTTGAGGGTTTTGTTTTGTTTTTCTTTAAATGCAGTTTAGCAACTGAGAATAAGGTGAGCCAGAGCAATGTGGCTAATGAGTTTTCTGCAGGCGATCAGCAAAAGCCTCACCAGTGGTACGTGGACCGTCATGCTGCTTTTAGAGAAATAGTGGTAGTGCATGTCTCTTCAGAAGTCCCACAAATAAACACTGGCCTGGAACATTTCCCTAGCATTTTAAGAACAATAAGGAATGCAGATTTAGTAGGCTAATATGTTTAAGTGGCCTTGGTACCATCTTACTTAACACAGATGGATTTTCTGCAGCCTGCAGAGGTAGGAAATAGTACGTTTACTGTGTAGGACTTTCTCCTATTGGACTTAATGTGGCTTAGAACAAAGGAGAAACAACTTTTCTCCTGTAATTCATCAGTGGAAGAAGCATTTTAAAATACGTTAGATCTTTATTTGTCTCTGTGAACATCAGGGCCTTACTGTACTGGTAATTTTTTATTAATGCAGACCTCCAGTCAATGAGGACAGAAAGGAGATTGCTGACTACATAAAATTCTGAGCTGGTTTGAGTTACAGCTCAGGAGATGGAATGTCCCTCTCCTACCCAAATACGAGGTTCAGTCACAGTTAGGAAATGTAAAGCCATTAGTGTCGTAGGGCATTGTTAAAGTGAAAGAACTTAAGCTAAAAAGAGAGAAATGCATAAGGGAGAGTCGTGGGTCAGATGGCTACAGCAGAGGATCTGGTGGCTGGACTTCTGAGTTCTGCTCCAGCATCTCCAGATCTGCTGGGGGAATAATGTAGAGGTTGTTGTCATCGCTGTATCTCTTCATGGAAAAGAAAGCGTGTTTCTAAATAGTTTTGAGATTTAAGGAGCAAAGGCTGAATATGTTTGGGAATTTCTGCCCAGTTACTGTACCAACTGATTATAGGGACATTTGACTACGTGTAATTTAAAGCAAACCTCCATTCAATTGACATTAAATAATCCGGTATTTTATGTAATAGTCTCTATTAGTACACACAGATGCATAATGAGGGTTTATAGGTGTATATAACTCCTAGAATCTTGTCCTTTTTCATGTAAACTATTGCCCTAAAGTTTGGCTTCTTATTGTATTTCTTTTTTCTGCTTGCATAGATTAGCGTAAACAGGCAACAATCTTAAAAAAGGTAGCCACGGAGTGGAATAGCAGTTGGTGTTTTGTTTCCTGGTGGGCTTAATGTATTTTGCAAGTACCTTTACTGTGGAAGATACACATTCAAATGTTGTTCTCATGCATTGCTTTGTATTGGTGGGGGGAGAAAAGTGAGATAGTGCTGGTCTGCATTATTTCAAAGAGAGTTCCTGAGCATATGAAAAGAAACTAAGCAGCTCCTCCATGATAGACCCACTTCCTTTGTATAGTTATTTGTAGAGAACATGCTTCAAGAGTGCTGAGCTCTTTCTGGGGGAGGTGCAGAGGAGGGAAAGAGAAGGGGTTTAGATCTTCCATGCAAATTACAGGCAAGTTCATCTTTGGTAAATGTAGATGCATCTCAGTTATGATGACAAAAAAGTCTTGAAGGATCTCTGCTTTTAATTCCATCAAGGTATATTAAAGAAACAAAAAGTTTAGTTGTATAATATGTAAATGATGGGGGTTTTTTTATTTGTGAATATTATTCTAACTGTCTTAGCAATTGGGCCTGAAATATTTTTCTGGGCTTAGTGGCAACACAAAGGCATTAGATCAAGAACGTTCCAAGATTCAGATTGGCTGGTATTTGCTTATATCACCATGACTGAATGTTACCAGTTTTAAAATGATTTTTTGTTGTTCAGGAAATTTAAAAACAGCTTTGATTTCAAACATGAAACTTGGCAAGTGACTGATCCATAATGTGTTCTAATCACTTCTGGTATTTTGGAAAAGACTTGAAAAAGATTGTTTTATTAGAAATCTAGTTACCAACTGCATATCTGAACTTCTCTTCTTTACCTGTAACATAATTAGCATATGGTCTTGTCCTTTGCCTATTATTAGTGTTAACATGATGGAACTTAATTTTGTATTTGGCTGTACACATTTTTTTGTTAGAATTTTTCTACTGCTAAAAAATTACATACCATTTTCAGTTCTGTAGTTTGCTTCACCACCAGGGGGGTGCATGTGATTTTATCTTTTTTTGTTTAAACATCGATTATGGAACAGGTCAAATACCCAACCTAACTCTTCTAATAATAATGTTTTATTGTATATTAGAGGTAGTTTGGGTTTTGTAGTGCAAATGGAGCCAGAGTGAATTTTAGTCTTAGCACTTTGAACACTTCAATGACTGCAGAAGCCCTACTAGCCTGAGCTCATACCTAGAGTGTACTCTTCATCTTACGTGTTTGAAACAGAGAGAAATATTTCATAGATTTAAGTGTGTACACACTGTAGCTCAAGGTCCCTGCAGTAACTGCAAACATAATTTGTATTGGACCAGGCTGGCAGGATGCTGAGTTCTCTGAATCCAGTCCTGCAACATATTTAGATATACTTGGCCTCCAGCAAAAGTAGCCGTTCTTTTTAAAAATCCATTTTAAACTTATCTAGTAATTATGCTCTTGGTTTATTAGCTAGATTTTGCAGGATGTGGCTGGCAGCATAAAAACCTTTTTGTTGTTTTTACTAATATTGAAAGTAAATGGAAGATTTATTTTTTCTCCATTTTTTTCCAAATATTATTTCCTGTTCTGACATGGTGACCAGTTTGAATCGTTGCTAATACATTCTGTTTTTCTGTATTGTTTCCGGGGAAAAAAGAATTACAATAGAGCTTTGCCAAATCGTAATGCAGGAACTGAACTTCCCTGAACTTTTGTATAGTTCCATCTTGGTCTGAATTTCACTTCTTGTGGGTTGATGTCTAATTAAACAAGAATTATATACATGGACTTTACTGGGAAATATTTGAGTGCGCGCATTGGTGTTACATTAAAAGTTTAAGCAGCAGATTTACAATACAGTCCAAAGGTCTCAAAGTCCTCTGATATTAAATTTCCAGAGATTTCTGAGATGATTGAAATTGGGGAGGTTGGTAGCATTGTCCCTGTAATACTGAATCTCAATAGCCTGTACAATAAGATATTGTTCAGTATCCTCCTTGGGCCTTGAGCTTAATATGGCAGTTACATAAACAGAAATATTGTGAAACTTCTGGGCATGATTTGTGCATGACGTTGTGCAAGATGAAGCTGGTTCTGGACTTCAGGTTAATGACCTACTGGCCAAAGAAAAAACCCCTTTACGTGACAAAGTAGGTGGCTGCTTAGGGTAGCAAAACAGTGATGCACCTCCTGTCCATCAAATGTGTTCCAGGGCCCCAGAAGCCACACTTGCTGCTGTTCTGGAGAGTTGCAGGGGGTATTGCCATCCCTTGTTCTTTCCACTCCTCTGGAATCAACTAGAACTACAAATTCATGCCTCTCTGCTAATACCACTTCCCTCCTTGTCTTTTTCTCCTGTGAGAGGAGTGTCACATCTTCATCCTAATTGTTTCTTTCTGTGCAGCAAAGGAGGGGGAATGGAAGCTCCATGTGTGAACAAGGGAAGGCAGATTCTAACAGTGCAGGCAGAACGGAAAGGAGGTGCTTGTCAGGGAGATGGGGTTAGGCTGCTGCATGAATGTAGAAGGAATATTGTACGTCCTGGGAGAAGATCAAAGGTCCCAAAACATAGATGACGGATCTCAAAAAGGAGCTGACTTGCTAGGTACAGTCTCCTAAAGTCAGATTGTGAGGCAATGAGCCATTAACAAGAAGTCAAGAATAAGAGTTGTGACAACTTTCCAAAGTTTCTTACAGTTGAAAACTTTCAGCCTTTACTCAGTTGTTCAATTTGCTTTTGCTGTCTCAAGAATGAGGCCAATAAAAGTTACTTTGTCCTTATTCCTGGAGTAGCAGGAGTCAGCTGGGGCTGTGGTGCTGGGGGTGTGTTCTCCGTGCAAGTAAAAGGCAAGCCCCTGCGTTAGTAAGACAGAAAGGGGCAGGATGTAGTGAACTTCATGTTGAGTTTTTCCTGAAAATATTCAACCTCCATGTTTAATTGCTTAACACTTAGGGATATTTAGAATTCAAAATAAAGATTTAGCACTTTAATCTTCTCTGCTGGATGTCTCATGTAATGTATGTGCATTGCCATGCAGTTTTTCATTTCACCTCAGTATACTGCCTTTCATCCAAGATCTTGCCCTTTCATAGATAAGGGGCAGATCTGTGAAGGAAGGGGAGAAGGGGAGTGGAAGTACCCATTAAACAGCCAGTATTATACGCACACAATATCTTTGTGGGGACAACTAAATGTCATCTCCTGAACCAGAAACTGGCAACGAAAAGCCTTTAACTGTGCAGGGGGCTGGAAATTCAGGACTACAGCTGAAAGAGGACCCCATTTCCAAAGAAGAATTTAAGGGTGCTATATGTGATTACTTTAAACTTTAAAATTTTAATCATTAGAACCAATATCCTTACTCCAAGAAAAGAAGCCAGATGATCTTCCTGACCACAGTGGCTGCAATTTTGATTTTAGTTTGCTTTGTGAGGGAGCAAATTTCACAACTAGATCATACCATTGCAGAGTAACAGGAGGAAGTTGTATGCTCACACAGTGAAATTCTTGCTTGTATTTCCAAGTTCAAAACCCAATTCTATATCAGTATTCAATAACATTTTTTACGTTTTAAGATCTGTTAAATACCGCATTGTTCTGGCTCCTGCACATCTCCATTATTTGGATCTTACAATTTTGATTCCTTTCGCATTTGATACATTTTTTATTTCTGAATCATCAGTTTTTGACACTGTCAACATTTACATTCTTCTTCTCATTCTTAATGAATCTGTTTAATGATAATAATCCTAGCACCTATTGCTTGGCATCGGAGTAGATTCTTCTTTCTATTCTTATCTAATACCATTGATTAATAACTCGTTGCTTCCTATCTGTCAGACAGTTTTTATCCACCTTATTGTATTATTATCCAGACCATAATTCTCTAGTCTCTCTATGAGCTTCCTGTGTGGTACTATGTCAAAGGCCTTACTAAAATCCAAACAAATTATATCCGCCACATTTCCTTTATCCGCCCAGTTTGTCACTGCACTGAAATACCCATCACAATGAAACATTTATTGATACAAGTTTTTGTGTTAAACCAGCAGAAATGTGAAGGTTCTGTTGTGATTATATGATAGAGCCTGCTTCTTAACAGGTGTTATCATTTTATGCACTAAAGATAATTTGAGCCATGGGAGATGATACCATTCAACAGGAGCAGTGAGGCTGTGAAGATCAAAGCATTATGAACCTTGAAAAGAAGTAGGAGAAGCTTATATGCTACAATAACTTGTAAAGGGCATAAGCGAAGTCCTCAAGCTGTATTCCAAGAGATGCTTAGAGAATATCAGCTTCAGAGCTGCTTCACAGAAAACTGTGTCTTTAGAGAAAGAATTGTTTGGGCAAGGCCTCGTGAAAGCTGCATGCTGTCACTGTTCCTGTTCCTTGGGAACATAAACAGGATCTAGGGACAGCTTGTGCAAGAAAACAGTTGGAATAGGGAATATCATGGTTTTCAGCAGCCAACTTGATTACCATCATCGTCCCCGCGTAGGAGGAAAGCTTCAAGAGGTATTTAGAAGGATGCTGGGTCCCACCTGGCTATAGCAGAACTACCAGTTAAACTGCACTTTAGGAGTCCAGGTCAGGTCTTAAGTGCAGTTATAAAGAGACTAACTCTTCAGTGGGTTGAGAAGTTCAGCTTCTAATGTGCTTTCACAGCTGGGCTTCTCAAGTGCTTATTGCTTACTTTGTTAACAGTGGGAATAAATGAGAGGGATGGACTGTGCTATTAAGGGATCCAAAACGTTTAACAGGCATGAGCACCCTTGTGGTGAAATCGCATCCAGTACCTGTTTCAGAGTGACCATTAGGGTGGATTATGCATCACAGCTTTTATTCAGTTGAGTGCCTCTAACTTTCTGAAACGCACATTTCAAGAAGTGTTAGTCTTTGCCCAAAGGCAGTATTTTTCAGACTTGAACAAAAATAGCTGAAACACTGTTGAGGATGGGGTGGGGTGTGTGAAAAGTAGCCAAAAATACACCTTTTTCCTGATTAAAATGCTTTTCTAGCTGAAACAGCCATGGTTTGGAAATTAAAATTTGTAATGGATACAGTCTTCACTGGGAAAGTAAACTGAAAAGATGAATGCCGTAAGGAAGACAAAATCTCTGTGGGCACACAGCTTTGCAGTGAATTAATAACAGATGGAGATTTACCATTTTGACTAAGAAACCTTCGGTCTCCTGTTGCCCGTTACTCCAGTGGCAGGAACCCTCAATCCCAGCACAGTGCTGTAGGTTGTCCTCTGCTCCTGTTCTACTAAATCACAAAAAAAACAGGTTTCTCCCATCAGCAGCCCTGTGACCCCAGTTTGAGCCACAGTCCCAGGGTTAGGAAGAAGCCGAGTTCAGTACTGCTATACCACGCAAATGGCCATGAGTTCAAAGATGGAACTGGAAATGACCAAAACTCCTGTGTTCCAATTCAGGAAAACATTCTTTTTTGGGAGGATTCTTTAAGTACAGTCATTCCTTGTTTTTTTTTCTTTTTTATTCTATCCCCTCAAAACAAGAGAATGGTCACAAGATAAACCCGTTTTTAGAGAACCAGTACCAACTGAAGTGCATTCACCTTAAAAAAGCAGTAGTAGTATAATGCTATATCTACATTAATAAGATTTCTTATTCTGCATTACTGATGAGCCTAGACAGAGCATTGTGCTGACGTGTCTATACTGGTTCCAATTTCAAAGTTTGCTTATTTTTTTGTTAGATGAGGAGCCTGCGCAGCATCGACCTCCCTCTCTGATTTCTGTGACACAATTAGTCCATGGCCCTGCTTATGTTTTCAAACCTCAAATGCCAGAAAGTAATCTGGGCCATATCCTAAGTCATTATTTGGATTCTGAAGTTGGAATGAGGTCTCTTGACTGGTCCCTGAGCTTATTTGAAAATTCTCTTGAAAGTAATGGGCTTGATTTTTTTGTGTGTGTATGTTTGGGTGGGTTTTTTTCTTCCCCCTTTCCCTGGTTGTTGAAGAGGGCTTTCTAGATATAATCAGTGAGTTTTTTCCTGAGTAAGGACATCAGTATTTTACTTTCTATGAATAGTTATTTGTGACAGTTTCTTCATCATTGATTTGCAGTTCCAGAAGTGAGAGCAATGATACGAGCAAGTACTTTGAAAGAGATCAGTTGACTGATGTTGTAAATTCTATGTAGAAAATTCAAAAGATATCAATAGGTGTTGTGCTATATTCTTTACTAGCCTGCCCTCTCCCCATAACTAATCAACTGCATGTGATTCTCATTAACCTGTTCCATCTGACCTCAGGTATTCAAGGAAAATCAAACTCTTACAGATACAGAACTTCCTTATTGCTAAGAGGTTGCAGAAGGCTGACATCTTCTGAAATGTTTTCCGATAACAAATGATACTTTTTTTTCTTCTTTTTAATTTTTGGATGGAATGAATGTAGTTCTTAAGAAAGTGGGGGACTAGACCATAAACATAAGTCAGGCACAGTAGAGTCAGGTGCCATACAAGTCGTGGAATATTGTTAATGAACTTCGGTCATTTATAGTTGGTAGCTTTGGTCTGACAGTTTTCAGGCTCTGCTTAAACTTTATGGCAAGCAAGAATCATGAGAAAGCAGAGAGAAAGATGTTTATCTTCTGATATTTGTTTTTAAAGCCTTTACAGAGAGCTAATGCTTGCTCTCCTGTTAACACTCTACTAATGCACCTCTTTCCTGACCTGCCATACTCCTCATTCTTGCAATTCCAGCTCTGGGGCCTCTCTCAAGCAGAAGTTCACTGGCTGTTCTTGAGCCATGTCCCTTGCTTTTCACAAGGGTATTAGGGCACTTCTTTCAGACAACGGTCTCCTGCCCCGCAGTGCTTAAGCATGCTCACCCATGCACAGGAATGCAGGCCTCCTGCTTAAGAAGCTGCCTCCATTTCTACCTCTTGCTCATACATACCTGTCTAAACCATTTATGTCATCTCAAGGCCACAGGTTTCTCAGTTTGTAAAATGAAGGATATTACTGAAGTGGCAACAATTGGTATTCTGAGCTTAATGAGGTTTTCTGTAGGTTTTGTTCCGGGTTTGACTCCAACCTGTACCTAAAATAGCTCTTTAAGTTGCTCTGTCTGTGTGTGTTGTATGTTAGGTGTTCTCTTAACTACAGTTGTTTAATGGAAGTTTTTCAAGATGGCAGTGAACACAGTCTGACAGCCAGCTGCTTCCCAGGCTCCGTTTCTTTTAATGGGTGGATCGTAGCAAGTGCCGGTTCAGGCTGCCTTGAGGAGAGGGGACGCTTTATCTGCAGGCACTATGCCCCGGTGCTTAACTCGCAGAATAACGCTAAGTGTTGCATTTCCTCCTTTTCCTTTCCAATCACAAGAATGTGCACAGAGCAGGAAGGACTTCAGGTTAAAACTACTCAGAAAAATACACCGAAGAGCAGTTGTCAGGATGGTGCCCAGCATGGGAAGGGGGTGCTTTGATAGGAGAGGGCTAAATGCTTCCTCGTTCTCTACAAGAAAATGGGAGTTTTGGACAAAATTCACTGTGATGAAGTCCATGCACCAATTTATTCCTATTTAGGTCATCAGAATAGGGCTTCAGTGGTACAGTCTGTATGCTGGCTCTCTATACAGGGATACATTTCACCCTCAGTGAATGCTCTTTGTTTTCTCAGTTGAGGTCAGTTTTTCATTGCATTCATTAAAAGAAATAGCTTTGGATTGCAAATACCGCTGCCCCTCTTCTTTCCTGCCAGCAAGCCAGCATTACAGTCCTGAAGAGCTTAGAAAAGGGGTAAATTTGGAAGGGAAAGGAAGGGAAAGAAATGGAAGTTCAGAGACTGAAGCTGTTACCATTTATCTGGCAGTTATGCTGTTGCCGGCTTCTGATGGATTTAGGATTTTTTGCCTGGATTTCTCCACTGTTCCTTTGTCTATCTTATTAGATACCAAGCAGGAGAAAGGAGGATAGCTATTTGATATGAAGATTGTCTAAAGGACAAGGAACATGTTTCTCAAATGATTCCTTCAAGAAAAATTTCATCCAAGCCTATAAAGGTTGTCCTTTGGCAGCATCGTCCTAGTGCCTCTGTTTGGGGGCTCTTGTTCCTTTAGTTGAATGCTTCCTGAATTGGTTCTGCGTAAGATTTGATAATTCTTGCTGCGCTGTCCCCTTCCGTGCTCTCTGCTTTGCCTCCCGCTTTTTAATACCTCTGATCTTGACAGAATGGAAAAGTTAAACCTAAAAATAAGTTCCTGAGCCCATTCCCATTTGTGGTATACATGTGTGTATGCACATGTTTGTGTGATGATATATCGTCTGATACAGTGCATTTCTTTTTAAACATCTGTGGGGATGGATTGGGAAGGCTCACACAACACTGAAGTCTGAAGAACATGGGAGAGCATGCAGAAAAATCCACTTAGGAATTGCCCCCAGCTTGTGGGACATTCAAAATCAGTATTAGATTTGTATCCAGTATTTCTTTGGCGATCTCTGTCAGCGTACTGCTGGTGAAGAGAATAGCTTTGACTTGGAATGGGGTAAATTAGGCAAGTTCTGCTGTCACCTTTTAAAAATAAAATTTAATCAAGTTTTGATTTGTTCCTTTAATGAATCATTGGTACATTGTATGCGTCTGTGTATATAGCTGTATGGTTTGTTATTATGAGGCCAAATCCTGACAACTTACTGCAAAATTGTTTTAATTTATTATTAATATTTTTTGTTTTTCTCATTTCTCCTGGTTTTGGAGCCTTTATAATTAGATATAATTAAAACCACAGGTTTTAAACTCCAGTCTAAGATTTAAACTCATATTTATGGTGCAACCCCTGGAGTTTTATTGTCATTCCAACTGCATTTTGAAAAAAAAAAAAAAAAAAGGTTTTTTTTGCATCTGTTCAAATGCTATGTCTACAGCTACCACTTCTTAATCATCTATTTTGAACAGTAAAATGACATTTATTTTACATTATAAGAAACCTTGCAGTTTATAGAGTAGGTATTTTGTATCCCGTTACAAAAAGGCGCAAGGGACCTTTTGCCTTCTACATTTTAAAAACAGCTTTCCTCTTTTTGAACTTGTCTTTCTCTGCTCCTCCATGCAACAATCTGAAAGTGCTACATGCTGTAGAACGGATTTTTAAAAAATGTTGGCTGGCATTATGTAAAACCATATTTTCCCTTTTGGTGCGTATGTTCTGGTCCTAGCAATGTCCCTGTTTTGCTGAAATTAACATTTTTTTCCCCTCACAGTCGTTGGTATGTGATGGTGGTTTTTTTATCTTTAATTGTGATGCCTTTTTTTTTTTAATTAGTATAAGGTTGATTGTTAAAATTAAGTGGCATAAGGCTTCTTTCCAAGTTACTCAGAGATCTTTTGCTGAAGAAATATATTTTGCTACTCTCAATTGCCTTTTCCCCCTTCTTCTTTCATTGCAAACTACTCTGGGAAGAGCTTCTTTTAACAAAAAAAAAAAAAAAAGCTACGCTTGACTGATAATGCATTGCTTTGGATGGTGAAACATTATGAAAGTTTAATTTTTAATTAAATCTGAAATACCAATTATAACTGAAAGAGATTTTAACCTGTTTCTTTTCAGACTGCCTGAAGTTACATTGTAGATGCTGAAATCACTGCACCTTAAAAACAAAAAGATTAAGCTGCACTGCATTCCTGTAAGTAAAAGCTTTTCCGGTACCTTTTGTCCGTATTTTTCCTCTATATACATCCAAAGTCTTAGCACAGTAGCTGGTCTTGGATAAAGGTCACAGTCCCCTTGAATGGGATTTAGAAGTTCAAAGGATGTTTTATTTAAAAATTAAAACCAAACTTACATCTTGCAGATCTTTAATTTCAGACCCCTGAATAGATCATTCTTTTCTGCCTTGTTTTTGTATATTATTAGGAATAGTGTGCATCTTTGTTGACTTACAGTTCCTGTTGCTTTGTCAGTGAGTATTTCTGCACTTTGGTACAGAGATAACAAAAAGTAGCAGAAGATTCCTTATAGCCTAAAATATTGTTTATTCTCTTTTCATGATGTCGTAACAAATTTTTCTCCTTTATAAAAGAAAAAAATGAACAACTTTCTGATGACATCACAGGGGGGCTTCAGGTGCTTTAGGGCGTAGATGAAGGCAGAACTGCCTAATTCATCTGTGCTGTGACACAACAAAACAATCAAAATAACGTCTTGCTTCTCTCAGCAAGAAAGGAGTCTCTTTCTAAGAGCATATTTAGTCCATAAATGCAAGTTAGATCGTACATCAGTCTGATCTACCCTTTTTTAGAATCTGTTTATTGAATGTATTTGGACAATAATTAAGATTTGGAACTTCAGTAGCTGAACAACAGGCATGCAAAAGAGGACTGGAAAATATAGTAGATTCAGATACTCTGAATGTAATGAAATAATATATGAATAAAAATCCCGGAGCTTTTAGATTGTAGGAAAAAATTGATTTTTAGTTGGACAGTACAAAGCTGTGGAATATTACAAAGCAAAGTTGATTTGTTTTCTTGTTTAAGATCAAAATGCGCAGTCTATAATGAAATCCAGAGCCTTCTTCCAAAGTAGTGCTTTTGTACTTTAGTGTTAAAATATTTTAACTACTACATGGGATTTTTCCTTCCTCCCCCTCCTCCCTTTTTTTTTTTTAAATTGTATTTTAATGATTTATTTTAAACTAGCTGAAGGGTACAGTACACTGTGGGCAGCTAATGCATGCCCCTTCCAGCGTGGAGCGCCAAGCATGACTCAGGCAGGCAGATTGTGCCATTCTGGCTCTACTCCATTGTGTTTTTACATTACTGGCAAGGGCCATGCCATTGTGTTGTTTAAATATTGTGTATTAACTGCAGGCTGTGGCCAGTGAATGGTATTTAACATTTTCTGCTCATCATTCCTGAATATGAGCAGCTTCCCTGGCCACCAGAGGTTAACCTTGCAATTACACTGGTGAGCCGAGCTGAAAGCACTCGTGCATTTGCTGGGTCCAGCAGCAATTCAAAGGGAGGTGTTGGGGGAAAAGTGGGGAAGGACTTCTGAATCTGTGAATACAGAATGTCAAAGTTGTCTTGCAGTTTCGTGTGAACAAGCAGGAGAATTTTTGTTGGAAAGTAGAAGTAATTCTCTTTTCAAAATGCAGTAGCAGAGTGAGGAGTGAATTAAGGCATGTTCTTTGAATCCTTAGGATCCAGATGGTCAGTAAGTCCTGCATGGACAGCCCTAAGGCAAAATACCAGGTAGCACTATATGGGCTTGATGAGTGGTACTGGCTGGAATGGGCTTTTTTTAGTTATATGAGACTCTAGGCTTTGGAGGGAAAATAAATATGCAAGTGTAAAATTTGTGTATAGGAAATATATATATATATATTTTTTTTTTTTTTTTTTTAATCAAGTGTGGCAAGCACATCAAGGTGTAGATGTTGAGCAGCTTGCTGAAGGTCAGAGTAAATCAGTGGTCAAACTGGGAACAGAGTGTGGGATCTCAAATCCCAAGACTGTTCTGTTCTGCCCAATTCTTCTGTCCATTCCATGAAGTAAAGGTCCAAGTTTCTAATCTGAGTTTCTTGTGTCATTTGCTTTTTCCAAAAAACCATACCCTGCCTGTAAACTTCTAGCTGCTCCTAAATTCTGTAGCCTTGGCATACAGCCTGTCTCTGGGATATAGAAGCACAAGGTGGGGGAACTTTTACGTATGCCATAAAATGAGGATGTGATTCTTGCTATACCTTGTGTCCATGTAACTAGTAACTTGGCACAATAAAAATGGGGGCACCTTCTTTATAGAGGAAAGTATGCTTTAAGGATTTTCCTTGTTTCCTATGTATGTTTGCTGTAATCAGGTGTCTCTAATTATAATATCTTTAATAAAGTGAACTTCCTGGTATGGCTTTCCTCTATTAACCTCAAAAGAGCAAGAAGAAAAGGCAAGCCATGCTCTGGTAGTTTTCTGGGGTTTTTTTGAGTTGGATTTCTTTAATTGAAGGGTGGAAAACTTGCTTAAGGATAGGGATGTCCCTAAAGCAACTAATCAATATAAGATGGGCCAAATTTTCAGCTGATACAAAATATGCTTGACTTCATACATGGCATTAGAAGAAAATACAGATTCACAACACGTGAACATCTGGCAGAAAATTTCATGAAAACGCAACCTTCTAATTGTAGTGCTGGCATACTCTTAATGGAAAAGGTCTGTGGTCTGAATTCTTGCTATTTTGGGTGCTCTGGCCATATTTTGGTATGTACTGAAGTTATGTGGATTGATAGGCAAGTGGATCCATTGAGGTCCACGGGAGTACTCAAATACTTTAAGGATGTGGTTAAGTACTTACTGTTTGAAACCAATGCCAAATAGGATTAAGTCTAGTATGAGGAGCTACCTCTGCTCGTATTCAGCATCTACTTAATTTTAGGAGACAGTGACAATGTACTGGGTGTGAAAGAAAAAGATTCTGTACACACAACCTGAAAAGCTATACAAGAGACACACCGGATGCACTTTCAAACCAATGGTTTTAGTTACATTACCATTGGCTAAGGCCAATAAGGAGTATACGACACATTCTTTTTGTTAAAAAGAGAGATTTGTCAAGGTTGCAGCCTTGTGTTCTGATAACTGACCAAGAGATCTGGTGCTCTAATCTTGACGGATGCTGGCTCATTGAGTGGCATTGGACAGGTCATTTAACCTCGCTTGTGCCCTGTTCAGCAGATCACTTTTTCAGTCTGGTTCAAACTGATACAGCTGTGAACATTATTGAGTTTGTGTTTGTAAAGCTCTTAAAGGAGAAATAGTAACCATTGTTATTATTAATAAGTATATTGTGTAGACAAATCACGAGGGATGGAGATACAGCCACTCATGGGGGTGATCTTTCACAACTCACTTGTGCCTTTGTTTAATGCCATCACTCAAAGGTATCAAGGCCAACTCCAATTTACAGAAGTATTTCTCATGTCACTCTCCTCACTGTTGAGTATTTTATTGTTCGTGTTCTCTCTCCGTCTGTTTCTCTGCTACTTTCCTCCATGCTGAATTAACCTTGCATACCAAACTTTATTCCCCTTTTTTGTATTATACAGCAGAGGCATTTGTGTAGCCTCCAAATTACAGACAGCAAATTCATTTTGTCTCGTGATTGTTTGCTGATGATGTATGAAACAGACAGAAGACAGTTTGAATTTTCATAAGTTCAATTGAGCTTGCAGGCATAAGGAAAGGAACAGGCAGAACCCAAGCCAATATGACACAGTAAGCTGGCATCCCAGAGTGCATGCTGCATGTGTAGCGTCAGGATGTCAGGGCCGAGAAGGGCTTCGTCCATCACAGTAGTGCTTTTAAATGAAGGAAGAGTTTTGAAGCAACAAACAAGATACCCTACTGTGTTCTTTACAGTGCAAGAATCCTCACAGTTCCTGATGGATATGGGATCTGTCCTTCCCTCCTGTTAACTTGCTGTTTTAACTAGAATTTCTTATCTTTGTTGTGTCCTCCAAATTCCCAGTTCCTATTCCTCTGCCAAAATGTAAACCCTCAATAGTTTGTTAAGCTGTTTTGGTTTGGTTTGGTTTTTTTGATGCAGAAGGTACTGGCTTATGGAAGCTACGCTGGAGAAGACGTGTACAAATGTGAAATGAGTATGGAAGTGTGCTTCCTTTGAAAAAAGATCAATGTCTTGGGGCTGACTGTCACTGAGGAATTGTGTTAGCACTAACAAAGAGAATTAATTTTGCCTTTTCCCCTTCCTATACCATAGCATTAATCCAGAAACTCACGGGGATAAATTCTGCCCTGATTTCTACCTGTGGAACCCCAGTGGAAATGTGGAGAGGTCAAAAATGTTTGTCAAGGCAGAAATTGTCCTAGTGTTAAAATTGTTGAGAAAGCAGAAACTGGTTGATTGTTGTCTGGCCCGGGGCAAGAGGATATGTAGGACCCCTGCATGGCATTATATGCTTCTGAAAGTGTTGCTTTTGTTGTATGCTAAGGAGGATATGAAAAAAATATTCTAGTGAGTGAAAAGTTATAATCAGGAGCACAGTGATTAATTGTTCTTCATATCCACTGGGAGAAAGACCTAAAGAAATCAGTTCAACGAGCAGTGAAAATTACCAAGTTACATATTAAGAACCATGTTCTGACTGTATCGGTTGTAAAGCACTGGGACACACAACCTGTAGGTACTGTGGAAGCAGGGGAGGTTTCTTTTTTAAGGGATGGCTTGGAAAACCATCTCTCAGGGCGTGCTAGAACTCACCATAAAGCAGAAGACCAGCCTCGATGGGGTCTGTTGCTCCCTGCCGTTTCTGTGATCCAGTGTACCGTTTGGAAATGTTGGTATGTTGCTAATACATTCCTCATTAATAAAGCTTAATGTTCCCTAAAGATCCCCAGGGTTCTCATTTTTCCATCCTCTCATAACTGAAACCATACTGTCTCTTCAAAGATTTCATTGGTCTGCCAGCATTTAGCTTTGACCCTTCTTTTTTTAGAGAAGGACAGGGGAGGGAGTCATATAGGCACCAAAGGACAGATTTTCAGTCGCTGTGAGTCTGCATGGTTTCTTTCCAGTTGGTGCACAAACGCTGATTTGTTTCAGTTGCTGGGTTTTAAAATTTGGATGAATGGAGACACTCCAGGTATTGCCTGATAAAAAGGCCTCTGACACAGATTGTGGAGACAGTTGAAAGTTGCAAGTAGGATTAATGATCAGAACAAATATGTAATGGGGTTGGAGTAAAGCCTGCTACAAAAAGGTAGATTTCTCAGGAGAACTGGGAGTTTTGTGATTGTCTCTGTTTTCTGAATTTCCATGTAAACATCCTTGAAAGATATTTTCACTTTATGAAACTGCAAACGTCAAAATACAGTTGGCCAACCTGAAAATTTTGTTAGTTCTCAGGTAGCTTTTAATCAGTCCCACTCACAACTTAGCACAAAAAAAAGAGTTGGGAATAATTGTTGATTAAGTCCCTCCTGCTTTTTTTGTTTTCCTTCAAATGGTTAAGCTTTGGATTTTTTGGGAGGTGGAGGGGTTGTGTAGGGCTTTGTTGTTGTGGGTCTGTGTGTTAAGGGCATCAGCTGTACAGTAGAAATGGGTAGAACCATGACTTTTTTCATAGGTGGCAGCTCTTGTTTTTGCAGAACAGTGGCCACAACAGATGAAGATAGGAAAATGCCTCTCCGGTGTGTGGTTGCTTTACTATATAAAGGAGTATGGGTTGCGATTTGCTCACATTAAAAACACATGGGAATATTAGCATTGGTTCCCTGAGTAGCTCTACTGTAGTAAGGTGTAAAACACTTCAGCATTTCGGCACCTGAAGATGTTACAGTGAAAGTGAAAAATCTTTAACTCCATTTATCAAAGCATTTGCTGGTCTGCTTCAAGATAAAAGAAGGACTAAATATTACTGAGCAAGGAAAGTTATCTTAGACCAGAGATGTCATCAGGTAAGTGGCAAAAGTAAAAAAGGCAACACAGACCTGGCCTTTTCCAAGCCTTGGTACTCTTATTTTGTCCTATCCAAAATGAAATTCTTCAGCTAAACCAGTGTATAATGGGAGGGACTCTACAGAAAGGCATTGTGGTTATTCTATATTTACATCAGTGTCCCTGAGGACACTCTCACGGAATCATTTCAAATTCCAGAGTCTGATGTAGGGCAGTCTGATGAATGTAAGTTACCCAGACTTTCTGGTCTGTTTTCTTCATTAGTGTAAGTGGTCTAGCTCTGAATTTTACTATAGAGGATCTGGTTCTTCTTACTGCCCTCTTTCCCCTTATTGACCCTCCATCTAGATAATAGATTAGAAGATATTTTAATTTCAGTTGTGTCAAAATTGGTCTGTTGTTTTCAACAGTTTCCACTGGCAGAAGAGAGATCAGAATATTTATTTTATTTATTTATTTTATAAAATAAATCACATACAGAGTTCCACTGCTGACACATCCATGGCTTTGGTGCCAGTGGACACTCTGCAGGGCTTTCAGAAGTCTGTCAGGGAATGCTGTCCTTCAGATATGTATTTTAACAGTCCTATATTTCCTCGTGACAAAAGAATTCCTCCAGCATCTTTTGTTCTGTATATGCATCATCATCCTATAGCATTTTGGCTTAAAAGGACTTGGTTCTTGCTCCTTCCTTCCTTCTCTTATATCTCTCTCCTTTAGGAACCTGCAGGAGCTGGCAGCAAGACAGCCAAATTGGAGATAGTGACCACTTGGCAGACCGGTCTGTGCCGTTAAAGGGCATTGGACAAGTATTTGGCTTTGCAAGATGTTTTGGTGTCAGTAATAACTGAAGGCACCTCTGAGTCAGAACCTGCATTAACAATTTTTTTTTTTTAACTTACTGCTTTCTCTGGTAGAGTTTTGTTTGGGTTTTTTTTTCCCAGTTGTCTTCATAATGGTTCCTTAGAAATTTCATTCTAGTTCATGTGATTTTCTCATGGAAATTTTGAATAGTTAAAATCTTTTGTGAAATGGAGGAGTGTTATCTCTTTCAAGACTGGCAATATGTAATTGGAAATCCTGTGACTCTTAGCAGCAGAACCTTTTAAAGGAGTTGGGTACGTATTTCCCATCAGCAATGGTAGCAGTTGTGTGCCAGATCACTGCATGCCCTCTCTGAATATGAACCAGTTTAGGTCACGATGCTGCAGTCCCAGTTCATTGAGTAGGGTATAGCACCGTAGTTCCCATGTATACAGTTTGCAAGATCAGACCATCAGTGGGAAAATCTGCTGAACATCAGAGTCTGAGCAGAGGCAGATGAATTCTCATCTCTTCCCAGTTTCTTTTTCCATTTATCAGGGTTTTGAGCGAGGAGGGTAATCTGTTTCGTCATGTCTCTTGCCCTGTTTTAATACACAACTAACCTTATATCTGAGCGGCTGTCACTTCTCCAGAACAAGTGATACTGGATTCCTGAAGCAAACAACTATAAAATGAACACTTTGGGGCAGTCTTAGTGTGTAAATGACAGCTTTTGCCTGGATGCAGTTAACAACTAGAGGGGAAATTCTAGCAGTCAGGGCATCACACAAGCCTGAGGAATGCAGAGAGAGGATGCTGAGGGACCCAGACATCAGGTGACCAAGAGGGTATAGAATTACATTAGTGTATCAACCTGACAGGAAATATAGCATGATTAGAAGTGAAAAATCCCTGAATCAATAGGCAAGGTTGCAATAGGTACTGATGCTCGTGGATGGCACCTGAATGTAAGACTTTTGATTCCTCGTAATTGTTTCAGTTCTGCAGGAAGGAAAGCATTATGCTTTTTACTTTTGTCAGGGGTTTGGTGCTGTTGAATTTGTTCTGGTGCCTCTTGGCCATGTGGAAAATCACCCCAGAAATTATACTGTTTGCTGTTTCTTCCTGTGTCACAAATTGACATATTATTACTTTTCAGCTCCTTTTGTGTGTGTGGTGTTTAGAAAATACTGCTCTTTACAGCTACGTCTGCCCTTATTCTGATCACACTTACCATTTGAGAAGACATTTGTTTGCCATAACAAACTCCTGTTCACTTTACCAGTCTTTGTTATGCTGTAGTCTTCTCATGTCTCTGTACTGGCACACATGGCTCTAGAACTGCTCTAAAGAAAATGTTCAGATAGCAGTAAAACTCTAGATATCTAGCAAATGTTTAGTTTCCTCAGGGTACCGGTCATGGTCACCTCAAGGGTTTTCCTGCCCTGTCCAGGGAACTGTCCTTCAGCAAGAGTTCAAGAGAGTTCATGCGGGACGGTAATCACAACGAGTACATATGATTATAATCTGTAACAAATATAAAATCTTTTACATTAATGTGTATGTTTTTGGAGTGGTGCTGAACTAAAGCTTTGCATTCAGGTAGTCCCTTAACTTCTGGGCTTCTCAAAACTTCATTCTTTTCTCATATGTGAAGTCTTAGACTGTTGCAAAAATAAGGAAATTGATAATAAAAGGCCACTTTGCTACCAGGTCCAAATCTATTTTAGGGGCATTAAAGCTAGGTGCAGTAACATTTAGGTGCTGGACTCTGAGTGGAATTCAAACCCCAGAGTTAGGATCTTTATCAGTACTTGGGATGTACTAAGGGCAAAGGGAAGAATCTTGTTGGGTTCAGTGCAACCTAGAGGCAGCCAAAGGGAAGCTTTAGAGGCTGAAGGCTCAGTGATTCTTGCATGGACAGGATTTCTTACCAGTAGGAAACACAGAAAGGATCTTTTCCTTACTGCAGCCATTAGTGTCCCAGA
Source organism: Burhinus oedicnemus (assembly GCA_008921705.1). NCBI lineage: Eukaryota > Metazoa > Chordata > Aves > Charadriiformes > Burhinidae > Burhinus > Burhinus oedicnemus. The sequence continues at coordinate 205,416 of VFFE01006117.1, forward strand.
GAATTTCAAATGTGCCAGGTAAATTTTACTATTGATGAAATTACCAGCTGTTAAAATACAATTTCTGTCCCCCTATAGACTTTGCCTTTCAGCAACATGAGATAGGCATAGTTTTCCTGTTCCTTATGATGGTGGAAAACATTTCTACCATTTGCTTATGGCAGAAGGAAAAAAACATTTCTTCTAGGAAAAAACATTTTTTCTGGGAAAAACATTCCCCATTTCCTTATGATGGTGGGAAACATTTCAATGTCCTTGCATTGTCAAACTGTCAGGGGCACAGCTTTCTATGTGATTATCTTTATTATGATTTAATTACATTTAAAGGCATTTAATTTCTAAAAATCTCTTACACTGTCTCTGTCATAATGTTTAGAATGAATCTATACCATACAGTAGTTATTCTTTAAGCCTCCTTATAGCTAGGACACTTTGTAAAAGAAATACACTGTATAGCAAAATAGATGTTCCTTATTTAATGCCGAACTAATCTTAAAGCTCTGTTGTGATTAACCATGGTTGCACTGGTGGAAGTCTAGAAAGGGTAATAGACTTTTCCTCCTCCTTTTTCTCTGTTGAGATGGTAGGAAGCCCAAATATCCATATTGTGAAACACAGAGTCTCACTTCCACTGCTGCCAGTACTTCATCCTGCTGTCTGAATGGGATAGGACTTTGCCTGTAACTCCCTCCTGCTGCTTCCTAGAGCTGGCAACTCAGGGCTGTTGAATTATGAAATTCAGGGCTGCAGGTAAGTGGTGTGACAAATCAAGTTTTCTTTTTAGTGCTCGGAGAGGTTATGGAACAGGGTATCACCTGCAATCCCTGCCAGAACTCTGCACGCTATTTCTGTATTGAGTGCAGCTATTTTCTGATCACTTCTTTTACAGATAAAGAGTGAAATCCCGGCCCAAATAAAGTCAGTGGAATTCCTTCCACATTGGAGCCAGGATGTGTTGCAAATGTGCGCTTGAGCTGCCCCTTTGCGTGGCATGGGTTATGGTATGCCTGATACATTTGCACATATACATGTTCCCACCTTTCCAGCAGTGCTACCCCTGCTGAGGGGCAGACACTGAATGCTCTGTCTGCTCTCATGTCAGCCTTGAGGTACAGGAGGAGATGCAAGACTTTCCTGAGCTGATGTAGGGGAAAAGAATTTACAGTGGGAAAATAAATACACCATGCTTTCTTTAGTGAGGTGTTGTTTGGGTGGTTGTTTTTAAAAAAACCCAAGATTTACCCTTTTTTCATATCAAAATGACATAAAAGTCATGTGCATGGTTTTGCTAGTAGTGGTTCAGTGAAGTTTTATTTTGGTTTTAATCTCCTAATTTTAGATGGTTTGGAGTTCCTTTGTGAAGCTTCATAAGACTATATTGGTTAGAAATTATTCCCCCCTCCCGTTTTATCTAGCCCAGTTTTAGTATTAGCTTACAAAGTAGTTTTTTCTTCTGTGGAGCCAATGAGGAACTGGGAAATTCAATACGAGGTTCAGACAAACTGTTCCTCTGCTGGGCTGGGTCTCTGGGCTCTTGCTTGCACTGAAACCAGGTGTGAAATTCCCAATCTCTCTCTCAGTTTGGCTTTTCTACTCCTTTGCAGCCCTGATCTGCAAATGGAAGCTCCTGCACTGATCTTTCTCAGTGTTGAGAGCTTTCGAAACTGAGTATGTGTTTGGCCTGTATTTGTTTAAATATAGAAAAAATAATGGAGCTCGTTCTGGACATTTGAAATCTTGGTCCTCTCACTTAAAGTCAGCTCAAATATTCGGTGTATTTGCAGGTCTAGCACTAATTCATGTGACTAAATTGACAGTAATGGGTGGATATTAAAGACGGATGGTACTGTTGCCCTTTAAGTACGGCCTCCGTTTACTTTAGGGGGATTTCCACCAGTTTCAGTGCTTGGAAGGTCAGTTTTTATACCTTTTTCCACTTTGCTATTATAGCACTACTGTTAAAATTCTTCCTCAGTTCATCCCTAATGGCCACATCGTTAGGAACTTTAGGTTACAATATGTCTTTGGTGGTGTGGAGGGCAAGAAATGGTAAGAAGCTAAGTAAAAAATCCTGATGCAAATCTTACCTAACACAAAGTACAGGAATTGGCATCATGTATAATGGCTTCTTCAGTGGCTGCTGTGCTTACTGTGGCTGCTCAGTTTACTAGTCCAAACTAAATTGTGCTCTCCTCTGCCCAGTAGATCTAGACCAGTAGAGAGGGAAACAAATTGTGTCCCCTCACCTCCCCACTTCATAACTACAATCTCAATTATCTTGTCAAAGAGAAGTTTTTATGGGAAAAAGGTAACATATCACCACAATAACTTCTGAACATAGCTCATGCCTCAGGACTTGATGTAGCACAGAAAGTCTTACTTTACCTCTAGGCCTTGTACAAATAGAAATGCCTTTAACAGTGAGCCAGCAAAATGTGAAATTAAATAGGGACAGATGTACATTTATTTTATATATACTCACATTAATCAGACATATAATTTTTCTTTGGAAATGACTGTTTCACCAAAAGCAAAATTATATCAATTAAAAATGTAAGGAGGAAAAATAATAATATTGATTTTTGTTTTGTGTGGTTTTGTTATTTTTTGCTTAATTTTTTGACATGTAAGGAGTAATGCATGTCTTCCTGCACATCAGTCTGTTAGACTGCAAGAGGCACTTAGGTTTAGGAAAGGTGAAGGTTCAGTAAGTACTAAGCTAATGCTTAGTGATTTTTTTCATTGCACAAAGCTGCTAGTTTTCCTACAGTGACATGCAATAATGCAAATATAGAAATAGGAAAGAATGGAAGGGCTTACTTGGAAATTCTAATAGGCAGAACTTTCAAAACAAATTTATTTTTGGCTTTTTAATTATGTAGGAAGGTTCAGTATCACTTCTTTTTGAATTCTGACTTCGAAAGGAAATAAGAAGTCAAAATTTCTGCTTTTACTTGTACCTCTAATATGCCACAAAAGGCCTGGTAGCTCAATAGCAAAAGTAATGGATTGCCCTAAGTTTAAACTTTTTGAGGCGCAAGAAGAAAGATCTGGGATCTGTTGCTTTTTGAAATTCTGTGGGGATGAATTGTATACTCTTTTCAATGCTAAAAGCTGCATCTCTCTGTCTAACTTTCTCTCTAATTTTCCACCATCATTCTTGTGTCTAGGTACATCTAATTCTTTGTCTTCTCTTGGGTCTCGAACAGAATTAAGGTGACCACCTCCCTTTTTGCTGACAAAGGCTACTCTAATAGATAGCTGAGTATTTCTTGTGGGTGCCAGGAGGAATGACTATTTTGTGGACAGATATTGTAGTAGACAGAGGTATTGATTTGGTTTCATTGTAATAAACGTTGTCAGATGTTATCTCAGTGTGTACTGTTTGCTCTGGAGGATTTATTTATTTACTAATGCACAGTTATTCCCTATAATATTTTTTTCAAAAGTTGACTATTGTCAACTTTTGTATGTCCAAAGTGAACTTCCTCTGCTTTCTGTGCAGCTTGAGAGACTAACTGGGGCATGTGAAGCTAATTGTAGACTTCAGATCTGCCTCTAGATTCTGATACCACATCAAGGCCAAATCTGGGATGTATATATCACAGAATCACAGGGGTTGGAAGGGACCTCTGGAGATCACCTAGGCGAACCCTCCTGCCAGAGCAGGTTCACCTAGAGCAGGTTGCACAGGGTGGCGTCCAGGCGGGTTTGGAATGTCTCCAGAGTTGGAGACTCCACCACCTCTCTGGGCAGCCTGTTCCAGTGCTCTGCCACTCTCGAAGTAAGGAAGTTCCTCCTCATGTCTAGATAGAAATTCCTATGTTCAAGTTTGTGCCTGTTACCCCTTGGCCTGTCACTGGGCACCACTGAAAAAAGACTGGTGCCATCCTCCCGGCACCCTCCCTTTAAGTATTTATAAGCATTGATGAGATCCCCCCTCAGTCTTCTCTTCCCCAGACTAAAAAGACTCAAGTCCCTCAGCCTTTCCTCATAAGAAAGATGTTCCAGCCCCCTAATCATCTTTGTAGCCCTCTGCTGTACCCTCTCCAGCAGTTCCCTGTCCTTCTTGAACCAGGGAGCCCAGAACTGGACACAGTACTCCAGGTGCAGCCTCACCAGGGCAGAGGGGGAGGATAACCTCCCACGACCTGCTGGCCACACACCTCTTGATGCACCCCAGGATGCCATTGGCCCTCTTGGCCACAAGGGCACATTGCTGGCTCATGGTCATCCTGTTGTCCACAAGGACTCCCAGGTCCCTTTCCACTGAGCTGCTTTCCAGCAGGTCAGCCCCTAACCTGTACTGGTGCATGGGGTTATTCCTTCCCAAGTGCAGGACCCCACATTTGCCTTTGTTGAACTTCATTAGGTTTCTCTCTGCCCAACTCTCTAGCATGTCCAGGTCTCGTTGTATGGTGGCACAGCCTTCTGGTGCGTCAGCCACTCCTCCCAGTTTTGTGTCGTCAGCAAACTTGCTGACGGTACACTCTACTCCTTCATCCAGGTCATTGATGAATATCATAGAATCATAGAATCGTTTAGGTTGGAAAAGACCTTTAAGATCATCTAGTCCAACCATTGACCCTACTCTACCAGGTCTGCCACTAAACCATGTCTCTAAGCACCACATCTACACAACTTTTAAACACATCCAGGGACGGTGACTCAACCACCTCCCTGGGCAGCCTGTTCCGATATTTGAGAGCTCTTTCAGTGACAAATTTTTTGCTAATGTTCAGCCTAAAACTCCCCCGGCGCAACTTGAACCCATTTCCTCTTGTCCTATCGCTAGTTACTTGGGAGAAGAGACCACCTCCCATCTCACTACAGCCTCCTTTTAGGTAGTTGTAGAGAGCAATAAGGTCTCCCCTCAACCTTCTCTTCTCCAGACTAAACAATCCTAATTCCTTCAGCTGCTCCTCATAAGACATGTTCTCCGGACCCCTCACCAGCTTTGTTGCCCTTCTCTGGACACACTCCAGCACCTCAATGTCTTTCTTGTAGTGAGGGGACCCAAAACTGGACACAGTATTCGAGGTGTGGCCTCACCAGTGCTGAGTACAGGGTCACCATCACTTCCCTGCTCCTGCTGGCCACACTATTCTTGATACAGGCCGATGCCATTGGCCTTCTTGGCTACCTGGCCACACTGCTGGCTCATGGTCAGCCAGCTGTCCACCAGGACCCCCAGATCCTTTTCTGCCAGGCAGCTTTCCAGCCACTCCTCCCCAAGCCTGTAGCATTGCCTGGGGTTGTTGTGACCGAAGTGCAGGAACCGGCACTTGGCCTTGTTAAACCTCATGCAGTTGGCTTCAGCCCATCAATCCACTCTGTCCAGATCTCTCTGCAGAGACTTCATACCCTCAAGCAGATCAACACTGCCACTTAGTTTGGTGTCATCTGCATACTTACTGAGGGTGCCCTCAATCCCCTCGTCCAGATCATCAATAAAGATATTGAACAAGGCTGGCCCCAAAACTGAGCCCTGAGGAACATCACTTGAGACCTGCTGCCAGCTGGATTTAGCATCATTCACCACAACTCTCTGGGCTCGACCATGCAGCCAGTTTTTAACCCAGCAAAGAGTACACCTGTCTAAGCCATAGGCTGCCAGCTTCTCTAGCAGAATGCTGTGGGAGACTGTGTCAAAGGCCTTACTAAAGTCCAAGCAGACAACATCCACAGCCTTTCCTTCATCCACCAGGTGGGTCACCTGATTGTAAAAGGAGATCAGGTTGGTCAAACAGGACCTGCCTTTCATGAACCCATGCTGGCTGGGCCTGATCCCCTGGTTGTCCTTCACATGCCGCGTGTGTGCACTCAGGGTGAACAGGACTGGACCCAGTACTGACCCCTGGGGAACACCACTTGTCGCAGACCTCCAACTAGACTCTGTGCCCCTAATCACAACCCTCTGAGCTCTATCTGCCAGCCAGTTTTCAATCCACCCCACTGTCCCTTCATCCAACCCACACTTCCTAAGCTTGCCTATGAGGATGCTGTGGGAGACAATGTTAAAAGCCTTGCTGCAGTTAAGGTAGACAACATCCGCTGCCCTCGCCTCATCTATTCATCCAGTCGTGCCATTGTAGAAGGTTATCAGATTAGTCAGACCTGACTTCCCCTTGGTGAATCCATGTTGGCTACTTCTGATAACCTTCTTCTCCTCCAGATGCTTTGAGATGACACCCAGAATGAGCTGTGATGTATATGTGATAAGATGCTACATATGACAGAACCTTCACTTTCAGTACCTTTTCTTCATCTGAGACCTTCCACTGTCAGAAATGTCTGAACAGGTTTTTTCACTGTTGTGTTACTGTCCATACTGGTAAACATCTTGTTGTGGGAATCATGGAATCATGGAATTTTCAAAGTTGGAAGGGACCTCTGGAGATCATCTAGCCCGACTCCTCTGCTGATGCAGGAATGCCTAGAGCACATTCCTCAGGACTGCATCCAGGCGGGTCTTGAAAATCTCCAGAGAAGGGGACTCCACAACCTCCATGGGCAGCTTGTTCCAGTGCTCTGTCACCCTAACCATAAAGAAGTTTTTTCTTATGTTTGAATGGAACTTCCTATGTTCCAACTTGTGCCCGTTGCCCCTCGTCCTGTCACTGGGAACCACTGAAAAGAGTCTGGCTCCATCCTCCTTCAACGCACCCTTTAGATACTTATAAGCAAGAATAAGCTCTCCCCTCAGCCTTCTCCAGGCTAAAGAGTCTGAGCTCTCTCAGCCTTTCCTCATAAGGGAGGTGCTCAAATCCCTCAGTCATCTTTGTTGCCCTAATTTGGACTCTCTCCAGTAGTTCCCTGTCCCGCTTGAGCTGGGGAGCCCAGAACTGGACACAGTATTCCAGTTGTTGCCTCACCAGCGGCGAGTAGAGGGGGAGAATGACCTCCCTGGACCTACTGGCCACACTCTTCCCCATGCAGCCCAGGATTCCATTGGCCTTCCTGGCGACAAGGGCACATTGCTGGCTCATGGATAATTTACTGTCTACCAGGACCCCCAGATCCTTCTCAGAGCTGCTTTCCAGCAGGTCCACCCCTAACCTATATTGGTGCCTAGCATTCTTCCTCCCCAGGTGCAGGACCCTACGTTTGCTCTTGTTGAACCTCATTAGGTTCTTCTCTTCCCAGCACTCCAGCCTGTCCAGGTCACGCTGGATGGCAGCGCGGCCCTCTGGAGTGTCAGCCACCCCTCTCAGTTTGGTATCATCAGCGAACTTGCTGAGGATACACTCTGTCCCTTCATCCAGGTCATTGATGACTATATGGAACGAGATTGGACTGAGTATTGACCCCTGGGGGACACCACTGGTTACAGGCCTCCAACTTGACACTGTTCCATTAATCACAACCCTCTGAGTTCTGTCACACAGCCAGCTCTCAAGCTACCTCGCTGTCTCCTCGTCTAGCCCACACTTCCTCAGCTTCCTAATGAGCATGTTATGGGAGACAGTGTCAAAAGCCTTGCTGAAGTCAAGGTAGATGACGTCTACTGCTCTCCCCTCATCCAGCCAACCAGTTATAACATCATAGAAGGCTATCAGATTGGTCAAGCATGATTTACCCTTGGTAAATCCATGTTGACCACTTCCAATAACTTCCCGTTCTTCAGCGTGTTTGGAGATGACATCCAGAACAAGTCACTCCATTACCTTCCCAGGGACAGAGGTGAGACTAGCCAGCCTGTAGTTCCCTGGGTCCTCCTTTGATTGGAGCGATGTCGGCCTTCTTCCAGTCCTCAGGCACCTCTCCTGTTCCCCATGACCTTCCAAAGACGATGGAGAGTGCTCTAGCAATAACATCTGCCAGCTCTCTCAGCACTCGCGGGTGCATCCCATCAGGGCCCGTGGACTTATGGATGTCCAGCTTGGCCAAATTTTTATTTTGAACAAAGACCATCAAACCCATACTTGCTCATTTTACATTTGTTAGTGTCTTCCCTTTTCTCTTCTTTTTGTTGGCAAAAAAAGAAAAGATAAAATGAGTGAAAAATAAAGGAAGGGGGAAAAGTCTGACCTTCCTGCCTTTTCCTTGTTGTGTACATGAATACTTTCAGTGATGTCTCTGAAAATTTGAAGAGAACTACTTGCTTCCAAAAATTCCTGTGTAACATTAGAAATACTTGGCCATTTAATATGCAGCTCTGTTTCTCATCTCACTTCCCTTTGAAAAGTCAAGTGCACGTCCAGGCAACAGCCACTAAAGGAACAATTTCAAGTTGCATGCAAACGTGGCTCATCAGCTGTGCATTTTTCCTGTTTCTAAGGAATAAAGATCACAAGTGTGAAATGAAATGTAACAGGGAGGCACCGGAGTGCAGATCTGAAGGTGGAATTTGCATTGGCTGCACTTCAGCACAGATGGTGGAAAAACTTAAATCTGCTCTTGGGTCCTGAGACCTTTACCCCCCCCCTCAGGTTAGCAAACGTATCTAAGGGAGGAAGCTGGTGTAGCTAAATTCCCAAGTGATTTTAAGGATTCATGCTCCCTAAAAGAAGGAGCCATGGGAAATATGCCTGTGCATCACTATTTTGTTGGATGCTATAGGATGTTTGTTTAGTGAAATAGCTTTGCTGATAGCTTTGCTAATCAGTTGCATCCCAAATAAAATAAAAAGTGCAACACAGCCCTCCTCAGGTTTGGTCTTCTGCAAAATTAAATGCCTCGTTTGTTCCTCTTATTTAGGCACGAAAAGTGGACCAAAGAATGATAAAGTCTGCAGTTGCTCTGTCTGTGGTCCTTTTGATTTTTAAGGGATCAGGACTATATAGGCTTGTTGCTTCTTCCTCAGGAATTATGATGGAAAACCTTTGCTTTATTCTCCTCTCCTCCTACCCTCCCTGTCTCTCAGCTCTGAAGTGACACAGGGCACACCATAAGACACGTTCTCATTTTGGGGAAGGTTAGGACTGCTGAAGTCTTGGAGAGCCAGTTCACATTTCAGGTAAATGTTGCATCACCTGGCTGATGTGATTACAGGTGGGTTGGTTTGTTTTCTGTTTGGTAGATGGATATGTACATGCTTCGTTGTCCTCCGCATTTGCATGAACCAACCCTGGTTTTTAATGATTAGTTGCCGGGATAAGGTGGGAAGTCTGTCTCCAGGACCAGTTTGGTTTTTGGCATCTCCTCTGTTACTGTGTGCAGCGATGCCAGTTAATGCTCATTGAGGCAGTGGATTTGCAATTCTGGTTCTTGGCCTGACGTGGATTGAGATTCATAAAAAATAATCTCAAATCACAAAGCCACCATGGGAGGCTTATAGCTTCTGTGACTATCTCACTTGGGCTAGATTTGAATCAGCAATCAGGAGGTGAATGGTTTTGTTCTTACCCCACTGCCAATTTCCTTAGCTAACGTAATCGGAGTGTGTGTGTGTGTTACAAAACTTTATTTTCCAATTGAATGCATCCATCCTTTAAAAACAGGTTAAAAAATAAGGGACAAAATGTAAAGGAAATTTAACATTCAAAAAATACAGAACAGTGCTCAGGACTTTAAAATATATGTAAACATCAGTTCCTGCCAAGTTAGTCATTACTAAGAGTTGTTAACACGGGGGATTGATTGAGAGAATGATTGTTGCTGTAGAATGATGATTTAATAAGAGAAAATCTGATAGATTTGACATGCTACATAAAATGTGCAGAACGATTATTCTTTGCTAAATTGCAACTTTCGTTTGTACCCCTTACAGCCGTGTTTGTTCTGTGCCTTGCCACATTCCCCGTTTTCCTTGTTATTCTCTTTCATTGCTAGAAATCATTAGTATTCACCATTGTTACACGTGTCACCCAGAAAAACATACACACACCCCATTTTCCTTCCCCTTCTTGCCTTCTCTCACACCTTTGCCTGGTCTGTTCTCCTGTACTCACCTACCACCAGTGATAGAATACTGCGAAATGTCCTGCTCCCCATTTTGAATAGATGGCTACTGAGAGCTCGATTTTATTTGCTCTTTGCTAGCACTTTCTCCATATGCACCCACTCCTCACTGTTCTGGCTGATTATTATTTATCTGTTACTTAGTCCTAACAAGATGTTCGGTGCTTTATAAGCCAGAAAATGAAGTCTGTCTCAGTTCAAGGAACTTGTTGTACAGGACAAATAGATGAAACAGCCCTTCTATTGTTCCCACCTTTACTGATGAGCTGTACTCTGTCCTTCCATTTTCCAGCAATAATTTATGACAGGTTGGGTTTTATTCTAAATCTGAAATGCCCAGTGCCTCTGTGAAGATCCTATTTGCAAGTGTTGTCAGTGTGTTTGGTCTTCTGTAAACGCTGGTGCTTCATGCAGGCCATGCCCAAGTTAATAGTAATCATCTTGACCTAAGCTGCTGCTGGCCCCTTTTACTGCAGACAGGGTATGCTGGTGTCAGAGGCTGGTCTGCAAATGGTCTTCTGCTTGCCTCGGAAAAATGTACGGCTAGCCTTGGTGCCTCTACTCTATGAATAATAATAATAAAAAACAATCCTAGAGTCTGATTACAACAAATAAATTCCATAACACCCTCTGCACTATATCTGTTGTCGTGCCAAAGAGCATAACATAAAATGACAGAGAACAACAGCAATTCAAAACAACAGCACACAATAGTGTAATTGGACCCTAAGCACATAAAAATAATGGTTTAAAGGAAAGGGGAAAAAAAAAAAAAGGCAAAAATGGGACCATGGGCTGGCATCAGGGACAGTGTCATGAAACTGCAGTAAGATGCATGAGCCTAGTAGAAAGAAAAAGAGAAGGGGGTGGGGGGGGTGAGTTACTTATGAATCAGTACAACTGTGCTTTGTTCTGCATGAGTGTTTTAATAGAGCAAGTGTAATATAAGGATCAGGTGGGCTCGTGGGAATGGAACAAAAGGTTTTGTAAAATTAAAGCAAAATAATTATAGCTCTAGGTGTAGAGTGAGCACACTCCAGCAGTTGATAGCAGGAACCTGCTCAGAATGGAGAAGGGAGGAGGGAGGAAGATGCAGTTGGAAAGGGGGTTTGGTTTGTTTTTTTAGTATGTACATACATACACATGCACATGCACCTACGTACACGTGCATATATAATACAAACAGATTTGCATATGTATGTTAACAAAGACTTTAAATCAGTGACAGTTGTATGCAACTTCAGGAGTGACTAATATAACCACACACAAAAATCCCTTAAAATGAAAATTTAAGGAATAGTCTCAAATGAATTAATTAACAAAAAAAAAAAAAAATCTCAGCAGAACATTGTCTTTCTAATGGAATAAAGGACTAAAGACTAAAACAGAGACCATTCTATGACATGGGATTTGAAGATGTTCTTGCTGTAAAAACCCGAAGAGAAATATACACAGAGTGGCCAGTACACTAATAAACCAAACTCGGAGTTCCAGAAGTAAATACGATCTCCTGGGGGGTCACAAGAAAGCTGTCAGCAATGAATTGTGTTACAGAATCTCCAGCATTTGGGCAAAACATTCTGCTGTGCTCTCTTGCAAAAAAAGCTGTTTCTTACCTGAATTTAAGAGTAGTTTTACCGGCAGGATGAGAGCTTGGTTGATCACAAGGTGGCCTCCCTGTATCTAGTTGTGTGCTTTTTGTTTCCTTTACCATCCTCATATATATTTACCAAACTGCACAAGGATGCTGCATAAAAGTAAAAAAACACAACACAAAAACCCCCAAAACGATTCCTGCCCCAACACACATTTTCTCTCTAAATTGTTGACTGTCCTCAAAGATGTAAGTAAAGAGGAAATGCCCAGGATCCAGGAATGGAGAAAGACTGTACTCAGGTGTGCATCCTTCTCTTTCTAGGTATGTCATCTTAGGTTCAAAATGTTCAGAATCTCCTGGTTTGGGCAGTCACTTGCAAACAAATGCATTATTTTTATTTTGTATTGAAAGAAAAAGAGTGAATTTAAATGTTAGCCCCATTAACTCCCCATGGCACCTGAGGTTTAGGATGGTCTTCCTTTTGCTTATGCGCTGCTATATGGAAATGTTATAAGGCATTTGAGCAACTACCTGTGATAAGTTGGACCTAAAGTGAGAAACTGGTTTTGTTACAGGACTCAGATTACTTCCCTCCCATGGTGGACTGTTGCTGACAGGCAAGACGGTTGCCACCTCGTCGCAGTGCACGATGCAGGCAGTCTGTGGAAAGGAGGTTCAGCAGAGCCCACAAACCGTAGTTGCAGGCACAGCTACTACAGATGGCTGGCGTGCGAGATAAGGCCTTGGCGAGGGAGGGGGGCGATTAGCCTGCCTCCCACCACATTTCCCCTTATTCTGTAGTCAGATTTCCCTTATTCAGAGTTTGTTCAGGATAATTGTTCACAGACAATATATTTTTGTGCTCGCGGTGCAATCAGAGGCTGTTCTCACTTGAAGCAGAGCACATCTCTTAGGTAGTGCTTTCTGCCAGAATGTGGAGGCTGAGATCAGAGTGAAGCTTTATGAGCTCCATTTGGTGCTTTTTACTTCCGTCTTGTTTCTCTCTCTGCAGGGGATGTGAAACTAGATTTGTCCTGTTTCCACAGCAGGGTTTTGGTTTATTTTGTTTTTCCAAAGCATTTCATTCGGTGGCGCAAATCCAGAGGAGAGTGTGTTGCAGAGATGGATTTGAATGTCAGACAGAAAGAGTTGTGTTTAATAAACTCTTTGTTGTAAATTATAGAAACTAGAAAGCAGGAGGCCCCTGTTTAATACAAACATTCTGTGGTTAAATTATCGCTTTAAGTATTTACCCCTTAACATAGAAAGCAATGAGACAAGGTAACTTCGCTAAAATGGCTGTTTATGGAGCCTGAAGCTCAAGACTGAAATTCTTCAGTTCCAACTACTCCTCTCAAACTCTTTCCACCTTCCGTCTGCCTTTGTCTTTTTCGTTAGAGATAGTCACCTAATAGAACTGAGTGAAAGTATTGGACTAGTTAAAAAAACCAACCAACCAAACAAACAAAACCGCACCACACCAACCCCCCCAAAAAACCCAAAACAACAACAAAAGTTTTATAGGCTTTTAAGAAAAAAAAGATGCTTTAGTAGCATGATGCAGTATTTGAACATGGTAGCCCAACATGCAAACAGTTGAACACGTAGCTCCTCTTATATATGCTGCTACTGCTTATCTCCCGTCCTCAACAGCTTTTGAAAACACCTGTCTGTATCATAGCATGAATTACATACCTGTGTCGATCTCATTTCGAAGTGATTTGTCAACATGAGCCTATTATGAAATTAAAGGTCAGTAACAGGCCAGGCATTCAATGGGGTAAGCACTGCACACTGGAAAGGGAGAGGTCAAGAATAGCTAGTCACATCCCAAGGCTTCAGATGTACCTCGTGAGCAATGCGTTTTGCTGTTTAGGAACAGAGATGCTGTAAAGCTTCAGAGTTGCGCTCTCGTTCACAGCAAGACACAATATGCCAGTATCTGTCACATTCCAAGTCCTTGCAACACTATTGAAGTCAGAGAATTCAAGTCCCAGATTCTTGGCTTCTTTTGAGATCGACTCATTTTCTTCCTTGCCAGTCCAGTAAATCCGACATACATACATGCACACGCATACTCATCTAGACATACTGACATTTTTCCGAAGCACGAAATTCAAAAAAAGGAACAAAAGCATGAGGTTTTTTTGCCTTGTCCTTTCATTTTCTGACAAAAAGGAACTTCGTAAGTAGTTTATATTCTAGCTTTATTTTCCTCCATTCACACTTTGCTGGGAGCGGAGACTAAAGAATTAAGCCAAGAACAACTCTGTATTATATCTATATATTATTATATAGATACATTTTATATACATTATTTATATAATAAAACCTGTTCTAAATTGTAATAAAAAGGAAAAAAAAAGAAGGTAGTATTTCCACTTTTGCTCAGAAAGAACTGATGCAACTACTGCTCAAATGTCCCTGCTTTCCCTCTATTTTGAAATTTGATAAGCAGTAACATACAGGCATCAGTAGAGACTGCTGTCCCTCCCTTTGCTCTTTTGTCTGTTTCTCCTTTTCCTAGTCTGTAGGAGAATGAATCTAGTCTAGCTAGAGATTTTCTCATAAGGCAGATGAAGTTTTTTAGATAACAGTAGGGACAATTTCTGGTCTTACTGAAGTCACTGGCAGTTCTCCCGATGATTTGTTATGAGATTTGACCTTGAGAAAAAGGATCAGTCACACTCATCTCCTTTTTATTCTGAACTAGAATGACCCATATCACTACCCAGTGATGGCTGCCTAGGATACTAGCAGTGAATTTTTGGAAAATGATCAAAAGTTCAAATATATGCAAGAATGCATGAAACCCACTGTCTAAGAGACCAGAGAGAATGCAGTTGGCCACAGAAAAATATGTGATTAAATAGAACCAAATAGAACTGGAAGCTTGTTATGAAAGATCATCTATGTCCATTTTATTATTTTTCTGTATAATGTTAGGATGAGGCCTGGAACAGTTCTCTCAATCCTAAACTTATGTATATGTCTTTCTGCATTCTCTAAGATCTTTTGGTTGCAGAGCACTATAAATGGTGCAAGACAAAGTCTCTTTTCCAAGTTCCCTACAGTGAACAATTTAGGAGCATTTAGTTTTAGCTTGTATTAGGACTTCATGTCCTCAGAGAACAGATTCTGCCCCTTTGATCTCTAGATATAAAAATCACTGGTTCCCATGTTTCCCAGTGGCTACAGAAGATCACTGGAGCCCCAGAAAAGAGCCAGGGAGACATGGAATGAGGACCTCACAGCTCCAGTCTGTTCCCAGCATTGCTGCTGACTTCTTGTGTAATTGGAAAAAACCTATTGGTGATCTCTAGTAATCGCTATTTCTGAAATGAATTTAAGAGTACTTATCTGACTTAAAAATACGCATTAAGGAAGGAAAAAAATAACATTGAAGAAATAGTCATGCTGTCTAACCTTAACATAACTTCTGTCATGTTTTTATGTGCACAGGTAGTCTGCAAAGTAAATTCACAGGCGTGTGATTTTATATGTCTGTATCCCATGCAGTGCCCCTTACTATGAAAAAGAAGTTGATTAAAAACAATACTCCATCCAACAGTATTCCCTGTCTTCTGGAGGGAGGGAGAGCTAGTGGGTCAAAGAGAATATAAGATTTCATTACAATACAGTTGTGTCTGCAGCTGAAAGCATTTCACTAACATGCTGCTATCCAGAGTTTTCCCTTTCAACATTTCTTGTAGGAGGTGAATTTTCCAGTTGGTTTGACTTTGCTGTCAAAAAAGTCAAGCTGATTTTTTTTCTTTCCTCTGATTAAGTGAATAAAATGTTGAAAATAATTAAGTCAAGGAGAGTTTAAAATTTGGGGTTTTTTTTTTCTTAATTCCTAACCTGGTAAACAAACTCCTTGTATCTACCTTTGCAGAGATAATTTAAAACCACTGTGCTGGAAGTATAGTGTAAAAACACCAGTTCTGACTTCAGAGACAAAAACACTTTGATGACCTTCAAACCTCATGTGTTAAACTCGCAAGTAAAAATCATGTTTTTCATTATTCTTTTTACCTCAAGGTTACTTCAGGGCTAAGGTTTCCTGTGAAGATCAAACAAGAGGTTTTTTTTCTCTTTTGCACATCCTCACTTATGCCCAGATTATGCCCTCTGTGAAAATACTAAACTGCAAACTTTGTGGCCTTGAAGCTGGAGGGAGGATTGCTTAGTGTTTTTAAGGCTCTGATCAGCAGACCAAGAGAGATCTGGCTTCTTTTCTCCTCTCCGCCTCAGTAACCTTGGAAAAGTCAATAATGTATTTGTGCCTACATTCCCCAGCTGTAAAAGGAAGGGGACGCCAATTCCCTGCTGCAGAGGTCCTTTGAAGATAAACCTGCTCTCTGAAACTGATAGTGAGCCCCGGAAAACGCGCAGGTGGGTCAGGTTCCCAGCCTGTGCCTTGAGTGGGGTGTTTTTCTCCCAGCGCACGGACCTGGAGATCCACCAGGAAATCCTCCACACTTCAAGGCAATCGTGGGGGGCCTCTCTGCTCCTTCCTGAGCACGCTGTGTCAGCAGCTGCTTCGGGAAACCTCCACGCCTCCCTCCCTGTTGAGTAGGGCTGTTGACATAGAGGAGACTCCTGTGCGCTCCCCTCGCCCTCCAGGGTGCAGTGAGTGAACTTGCCCAGCCTGGCTCATTACTTTGGAGTTTTTTATCCCCTTTACAGGGTGAAAGTGGTTGTTTTAGAGCTGCAGTGTAGTGATTCTTCTGTGATTTATTATCTGCAAATGCTAGTGTTCCTGATACACTTCTTTTTTAAATGTTTTGCTGAAGCCTTATTCACATAGGCTGATCATATGTGCCCCAGATACAAACAGGAGGACAAAGTTTCCAGTTCCATCTGCTGCAGTCTAGAACAATTTTATCCACCATTCACTGGGGGAGAGCAATTCTGATTTAAATGGCACATAAGCTGTGTGTTATTAGTCTGATCAGATAAAGTATTACGGTTTTTTCCTGGTGGGTTTTTAACTCTGAGCTGGAAATGTGTGCTGCATGAACTCTTAAGTGGAGATGTATAAAACAAAAAAATTACTTGAGAAATATCAGAGGCTGGAACTGTACATCACTGATGTCTGCTTAGCACCTGGACTGTTTGTTAAATCTCTTCTGAATGATTCTTCCACCCAAACACCTGGCCAGCTCTTCTCCAGCAACTTTCAGCAGAGGTAGGCAGGAAACCCTGTCAAAAAAACAGCCAAGCAAAGGCAAACTCCTTGTAGCTACCACTGTTTGGAAATGAACAATTAACAAATGCAACCTCTTCACTGATGCCCTAAATTCCTTTGTCACTTAGTAACAGACTGTGCAAACTACGCCTCCACGCCTGACCTAAGTTATATCATATTGTCATGTTATGGAATAATCTATTGTTGAATGTGTACAGAAAATGGATTATTATTTAGTGAAAAAATCACTTTGGCGCAGAGAGCAAAATGAAAAAGAAGTTCATGTGCCATGCTCAGACTGAGAGACATGTCACTACGTACCTCCATAGCTTCCTAGCACTGCTAATGGGAAATGGTGATAGTGTTTATCTCCTCCAAGAGGCCTTTCTGGAAAAGTGCTCAGCTGCCGTGGACCTTGGTGCCTGCCAGGAGACAGCTTTCCAATGGAGAGCTTTCCACAGCAAGCTGTTTCTTACTAACCACCTAGTCAGTCTTCCTTAAGGCATCGCTGCCTTGGGTCAGGCTTGGGGCATGGCCACACCTTTATAAATTTGTGTTAGCAGTATTGATTTTAGTAGAAGTAGCTCAGGTTTGTGTCAGTGTTACTGACCAGAAGCTGGTCTGTTGATTTCAGTTGGAATTTACCTGGATACATAACATTGAGCAGCTGAATTTTAACTGTTCCAGAACAGTGGAATCCTTTATGTTACCCGGTTGATGTACTTAAACATGGGCTTATTTTGCTGGATTATTTTTTCTCTTTTCCTCAAAATTAACATTTTCTATAAGTTTATTCTTTGGAGTTCTACTTTCTTCATTTGTAAGTGGCTAAAGATGCTCAGCTGTAGCTAGCATGTAGTGGCAGTACACGCTACGCAGATAATGCTGAGAGTTAATTCATTGCGGAGATGGGATGGAGATGTTAGTACCAGGAACCTTTGTGACACAGAAAAAAAGCACTGAAGTGTTTTGAGAGAGATTTTTCTTGCTAGACGTCACTGCAGAATTCCTGTTCAGTTTCGGAAAAATAAAAGTACCTTTGAAAGTGAAAGCAAATAGATGTTGCAAGCAGGGAGACAACAAACGTGAGGTTAAAAAGTTAGAGTGACCACATACCCACTTCCCGGTCAACTGGATTTGGAAGGGATTCCTACCAAAATGCGCACGTTAAAGACACGTGGCCGGGTTCAGCCCTGCTACTAAAACATCGTGCCACGTGAGCACTCGCTCCCCGGGCCGCACAGAGAGGAGGGACTGCCGTCCCTCGGGGGACGAATGTGAAGGAAGGAAGCAGATCACAGTGTATGAAGTCTGAGAAGTGACAGCGTTTTGCACTGCAGGCAGCTGCACGAGGTTACCTGAGGACAGTGTCTGGCTCTACTAGCTGATTGCTTAGAGCATCTGAAAAAAAAAAATCCAGTTAATGGGGGCACCTCCTAAGCAAACCAGATATCCCTTTTACCATGCAGTCCCTGTTGAGAAGAGTATAATTTTACATTAATTACACTGGATAAGTAAGAATGCTATGTTCTGACTTTATCCAGTAAATTCCCATTTAACCCAGTTGTCCCTATTAAGTATGTCAGCTTTTCTTTCAAAAGCTCTGCTGTGCAAATACAAATTAGTATATTAATATATGTATGTATAAAGTATGTAATTTAAGACAACAAAAATTAGGAATCCCTTATCCATTTTTTCAGAAAGAATTATTTATTACAGAATATTACAACAAACTCTGCTTGCTTACAGTTAATAAAAATAAAATTTATTTTTGTTCGTACTGTTTATTTTTCACTTCTAAGCCTTAACAACAGATTTATACTTGTCACTTTCATTTTCTTTAATGTACTTTAATTTTGTTTAAAGTTGATTTAGTTTCATTTTCAGATTCTCATCTAAATATTGAAAATTTGACCTGAAAGTACCTCCTCAGACTGATCTACTCTTCTCTGCCCTCTTCTTAAATTATACATAACATATACTAGACAATAGTCAGATTTAATTCTGAAATGCTTTGTTTATGTCAGTTTAAGTCGAAGCCTAAGGGAAAACAATTAGTTTATCTTACATAAAATTAGCTTGTAACTCTGTTTAACCAAAGTTCAATATATTTCCAAAGTCTTTCCCTCACAAATGGCCGTTGGAGAGCAGGTGCACCACTGTCTTCTTGAAACCCATGATAATTCTGTTGTTTACATCAAAGGACACAGGACGGGCCCTACCCGGGCACTTGGAAGTTTGCTTGTTTTGAAGGCACTTGTATAGCTAGGTGTGTTAGCCATCAGCTGTAATTTTTGTGCCCTGTTTTTAGAACTTCGAGAGGAAAATCAGTTTTAGGGAAGAAGGGAGCAATGCACTCAAAGTGGATTTTTCACCTTTCACGTGCTGTTTGTTTCCCCATCCTGTTTCGCTTTTGGAGAGTGCTGTCTTGTGTGAAGGAGATGGTCGGTACCTTCATAAAGTTCACGGATTTTTTTCTCTTATGTTGTTACATAGGGGGCTTTGGGGGTGGAAAATTAAATAATTTCTGACATAAACTAAAAATCAATTTGGGCGTATGACACTGTAGGATATATGTGTACAAGAATCCCAGAGATGACTGGTTTGTTTAAGCATATTTCTAACTTGTCTGCTTTTTAGCAGGTGATGTATAAGATACACATGACATAAATGCATTTTATTAGGGTTGTTTGATGCCTCTGATGCTGTTTGTGCTCAGAACATAATATTTTAGAATGCGTATTTGTGTGTGAGGAATTATTATTACATTTTATCATCCTGTGGTTTGAATTTGTGGAAATTCCATGGTTTTCTACAATATCACTGCATCATATGAAATGAACAGAGTCCTTCTAAATGCATTAAAGAGTCCATGATGTGATTTAAATTTTCAATTTGGGGCCCACACCTTGTTCTCACTCATGTAAGAGGTAGCCAGACCCAAACTGATTTTGATAGGTGATGCATTTCTGTCCTAAAATGGATTTAAATGGATTCTTTATGGTACCAGTCAAACTCAGGTGGGCCATTTTTTTTTCTTCTGCTCCCTGTTAAGGGTGTTGCTGTTTTGTATTTCAGAACCTAGATTTTCATTTAGCAATTAATGCGGGTGATTCAAGTCACTCCTTCTGTATTTTATTAATTTTTGCCAAATATAGTATTTCTCTGCCTACTGTTGATTGAGCAGAATGGAACTTGCCTACACAAAATTTCTTAGGAAATACAATTTGCACATCCAGAATTCTAACTACACCCACTCTCCCCATTATTGCAAGGTGTTAATCTAGTTGTATGATGCTGCCTGCACAGATGCATGCATACGTATGCTCTTTAAAAAAAGGTTATGTGCCTAAGTCCTTATGAGAGAGCTCGGATACTGAGATTTTCTAGGTCTGTGTGCTCACTGAATATTTAGCCCTTGTGGTTACCGCAACGGAGTTTTTGTGAAGGCATTTCCATGTGTTTAGAAGGTGTTTTTAGTAAGCAGTTCAATCCTAAGTAACAACTGAGTTCTTTTGCAGCAAAAGCAGCTACTAATTTTAAAAGTAATTTTAAATTTACTCATATCCATTTTAAGAGTACTTTTGATTTGAGCAGTTCTCTTCCAGAAATCTACCCTGGAGAAAATGTTTTTAATCAGGTTAAAATGGAGGCAAGACAGAAAAAAAATGTTTGCTGTGGCTTGACTGCAGCAGTGCTAATGAGCTCTGCTCTAATACATGAAGGAACATATGGCCCCCATCTGAATACAAACTGGACACAAAGCAGTAATTCAGCTGAGATGTCCTGAATATTGTAAACTGGGTGAATGTGGTTGAAGGTGTTTATAAACGGTGGCTGAATCCCACACACTGACTCACTGCCTTCTAATGTCCGGGGCTCAAGGTGCTATTTGTAAGAGTATAGAAAATGACCAGTAGAGGGAATTCTTAATTAATGCTAACAAAATAGCAAACTGAAGTGTTAGGTTATGAAGAAAAGACCTCTTGTGCTCATGACGCAGCAAGAGACAGATTACAGAGAGGCCAAGTTAGGAGAAGAAAAATCACAGGACAAGCAAATTGAGTATTTACTGGCAAATAATTGCTCTCTTAAGCTGTGGCTCTCTTCCTAAATTCTTGGCATTCCTGAGCACTAGAACCATTTTCAAAAAATGCATCGTTACAGAGTAGATGCAAAAAAAACCTCTCGAAGGCTGATGGTACAGACTTGCACAGGTAAGAATGTGTGTATTACTGCATATATTTCTTTGGAAGCTTTAGATTGTCCATCGTTTACAGGACTGCTACTTTTTTCTGTTTCCGAGAGAGCTGATGCTTTGGTTTCACAACTATATTTCATCTAAAAGTTGGGGAAGTGGAGATAGTCTTCTAAGCTGTAGTGTATGCTTTTCTATCAGCACAGATGTATTGATGTACAGGAAAACAAAACAAGCTTGTGGGAGAATATACAGCCCAGTTTTATTTAGTTTAAATGGGTCCTGGCTTTTACAGAGGTGCCTTTAATTAAAAAGCTGCACAACAGCTTAATGTGGGGCAGGAGCATATTGCCCCTATGTGCTTGCATTGCTAGGCAGTCTAATGTCACTGGAGGAATGCTTGTGAGATGCTGCAGGGAAGGAACTTATTTCTAAGTAACGCTTCGGGACTGCCTGCATCCCTAGGGCTTCCCTAGGTGTGGCTCCCCAGCGAAATGAGATGTCTGGGAACCTACTTGGCTCCTGTGTACAGTTTGCATTCCTGTTCCTTTCCTTTTTGAATTTGGCCACTTTCAGCCAAGTTTGATGGATGAAAGTCTCCAAGATACCTAAGGTTCCACATGTTTTTTGGAAGTAGGCAGCTGTTCAAAGGGGAAAAGGTCCCCACTGAGGGAGACGCTGCCACACAGTTATACCCAAAATTACACATCAGAGACCGAATGTGGACAGAAATCCATAAGAAAGGAGGCTCTTTTGGATCTTTTTATTTTTGTTTTCTCCACATGTAAGCTTCATTTTCTATTAGTAAAAAAGTCTGTTAGGGCTGTGGAGGTGTATAGGTGGTTAGGAATACTCTGCTTTAAAATATGACTCTTATTCACATCTTAATCATCATATAACAAAACAGTAACATTACCATTTTTTATCAAACCTACAAAATGTTGTTCTTCATTTCTACTCCCCATTTCATCATGTGCATTAAAAGGAATGGCCAAAACAATCTCACCTTTTACAAGTAAATAAGAATAGCACATACCCCTGAAGAGCAAGTGTTCTTTTGATTTTCTAGGGATTTCCTTTTGGTTGTACAGACCCTGTCAGGTGGGGTATCCAAGCTGAATACATGATTGATGGGCATTTATGCGTTGCAGACACTCCTCTAGAAAGCCACACAGTAAGCATCACAGAACCCAGTATCAGGTCCTTCAGAAAAAATGCTAAGTTCCCGGTAAAGAGTAATGGGGGTTTAACCTTTCCCACAGGGGTAGTTTCTCCTTAATGGGTATCAAATTGAAGTTGGCTTATGTCTTTAAACACTGGCAGTTTTCAGTCCTCATACTTTATTGTACCATAATTGTGGATATTCTGTTTATTCAGTACTATGCTAATTATTTCTATAATTATAATATATTTATCATTATTATAGTGGTTTTTATTATTGTTATTATTATTATGGCAATAATTAGTCCTTTTTAAACTCATAAAATCTTGGCCCTTCTGATGTCTTGGGTAGAGTACTGCAAGTTAATTATATAGTATGTGAATGAAAAATAATAATCCTTTTATTGGTTTTAATGTTCTGCCTTTTAGTTTTAATGACTGTCCCCTCTTTTCTTGGGAGGTCAGATTTATTTTATTTTCTCTGTGCAGTTACATTTATATCACTTCCACTATGTTCAGTCTTTTTCATTTTCTCTGTCAGTTTTGAAGCTTTCTAAACTTTTCGCATATGGAAAGCTCTTGAGGGCTTTAATGAGTCTTTTTTACTCTCTGAACCCTTTTTGTTTCTTCTCTATCCTATTTGAGACAGGGTGGTCAGGGCTGGCTGCAAAATCCGAAGTGATGGCATAACACGAACTTATGTAACCGCATTATAGTATTCTCAAAAGTATTTCCTTTGGACCCCTGTCCGTGTGAGGCACTGAGCAACCCCACCAAATCTCTCAGTTTCCTTTTCCTGAGTTGGGTGCCGTGAACTTACCGTGCATTGAGAGATGGAAGCAGTGCAAATTATTTCTTTATTTCTGGTAATGGGAAAGGCTAACTACAGAATCCTAGGGAAAGGTTTTTTTAAAGTCAAAAGAGATCTGCAGAGAAGGATCCTTGTACCTTGTTTGCAGCAAACTGGAAAGATTCCATAAGATGGGGATGGCTGACATGGAAAGGAAGTACAGCTTGTTCTGTGGCTTCTAGACCATCTGCAAGTGACTTGCAAGAGATGAGAGGGTGCCAAACAAAAGCACAATTGTGATATAATGGAAGTATGAATCAGTCATTGGTCTACTCTTACTGGAAAAAACAGGCAAAACCCGGGACTGTTCCTTGGGTGGCACTATGATACTTCATTCTTTTGAAAGATGCATGTTTCAAGGCCAGCAGTCACATTAAAATGTCTGGAAAAAAGCTTTTTTCAGTTTAGATTGTCAAATTTTATCTCTTTATTTCTGCAGATTTCTGAATATTATAGAAATATGTAATACAAAGTCCGCGGGTCCAAGTAGAGCATATTGAGTTGACGTTTGCTGGAAGCAAGTGAGTTTTATTCCCATTCCTTTCCTCTTGCTTCATCCCCCCTTCTCCCTTCTTTTGCCTCCTCTTCTTGCCCCTGCCTGCCTTCTACCTGGGTTTTTCTTCCTTTCTTCCTTAGTAAAAATTCTGCCTGGCCTGGTATATTTTACTACAGTGTAAGTGATCACTTCCAGCACTAAGGTGATAAAACATACTTTATGCCTTCTCAGTTGCCCAAGAGATAACAAATAGATTTTGAAAAGCAGATGGTTGACTAGAGAGCCCTGAGGTATCACAGCACTAACAGGTGCAGTTCCCTATTCAGATTCTGCAGTGCAAAGAAAACCCGTTTCCCAGACAAACCAGGAAAAAAAAAAAAAGGAGAAACAGTGAAAAGATGGACTTAAAGAGTCAAAATACATATATTTTTAAATTGTTTTATGGTAGGTGATGCAGGGACAGCGTTTGTACGCTGAAAGTAGCCATCCATTGCTAAGAACAAGGAAAGCTTCATGGCTAAAGCAGAGTGCTGGATGGCAGAGATCTACACTGAATTCTGCTATGGCCATCGACTAGCTGAGTAATTTGCGCAACTCTTTTCATGTCTGTTTCCCACACAAAAGCAGGACAGTAGTGAAGGAATAACTAATGTATTCTTCGACAGATCATTGTGAACCTTGTCTGGGAAAACCGAAGGAAGGAAAAGTCTATTACTGTTGAAACGCTAGATACTGATGCGTCTCAAAACATGTTTCTGAAGTATGTAGAGTAAATTGTTCAATACCTCAAGCAAAACAACACATGTAGGTCATTAGCAACGAAAGAAAAATCATACCATTGCCATTACCTCATTCTAGTTGTGTCTGTCCAATCTTACAGGTTTAATATGAGGTAGTCAAAAGTATGTAGCCAACCTTCCAGTGGTTAAGGAGCTATGTCTGCACTTTTTCAGTTCTTCATGTTTTGATAGAGCTCGGCTTCTGTGAGCTATTGATAACTGCAGATGCAATTTATTCAGGGTTTTGTTCACACTACCGTAAATCCCAATTCAGAATAAAAGTGGTTGGAGAATATAAATGCTTCATTATTAATAAAGTCATTAAGCCCTAATTTTGTGATCCTAAGCATGAGCTGTCTGACTGAAATCCCTGTCATGTGCTTACTGAATCAGGGCCACAGTGCAGGGCTGGGAGCACTTCATTATCATAGGTGCTCTTAAGCACATTTGGTCTTGGGATATCAGAGGACTATGAATTGGTGTAACCTTTCTCTAGAGATCACAAGAGTTATCCTTGCTGAAGCAAGGAATTAATACAAGGCAACAAAACGACTTTCTTGCATTGCTGGAGGTGGAAAAAACCAGACACCCTAACTTCTAGCCTTCTAATTTGAGTACTGGAGACCAGGACCTTCTATTTCAGGTAGAGGTCAAGGAAACCAAGAGGATAACTAATCAGAATTTTAGCAAGTAGTGAGAAAGTAGGAAAGGGCGAATAATGAACATGGGCTCTTACTGCCCAAGCATTAAGTATTAAAGTCTTTAAATTCTAGATTGCAAGGAAGGTGCTTCAGCGTGTTTACTCCTATTAAAAAAAAAATCATAATAACCATAATCACATTTTAAAATCGATGAGTACACGAATAAAAATGTATTAGAGATCAATAATCTTACGCGAGAGTTTTTCTAGGAGTTATGGAATCTGGTATGTCATACTCTCGATTTTTCAGTTTTTCATTAGTCAGGTTGGAACAAAGTTTATAAAAGTGGGAATAACAAGTCATAGGAGCTATAGAATGTTTTGAAAAGTTAAAATGAAAAAGATGAATAGGATGGAGAACTTTTTGAGCACTTGGGAAAAAAGAAAGTAATGAGGAGATATTTTTCTGCTTTTGTTTAAAAGCTGGAGTCTTGATGGAGAGTTAAGCAGGGAGAATACTGTAGCCAACTGTGAATATATGATACCGTTAAAGGAAAGATTGCTCTCCTGTTCCTGTTTTCAGACATTGTCTTAGTGGTCCTGATCCTTTGGTTCCACACAATTATCAACTGAGCTGAAGGAGATCTCCCTATAGCTGTGAGTAGTAATGAGGCTTTAGCATTTCTTCGCACATTAATACTAGAATGTGACCTCTCTCTCTAGAAGGCTCACCTTTTCATTATAAAGGTGTTACTTCTTTTCCGCATATTTAAAGCATTGCTCAAGTTACTCTACAATCCCTTCACTGTGAAGCAGTAGAAAATTCAAACCAACAGAAGTTCCAGAGAGCTTCTTTAATCTTGGATGTGAAAGGTGGTCAGTGATGGAGGTTTCAGTATACCAGGGCAGGAGCTTTGAAGGGGAGCAAAAGAATGGATACGTTTGGAATTGTACTCAGAATAGCATATGAATGATGCGGGAAGCGCAGAGAAATGCCACAAACACATCCACGTAGGGAGATGTCAGAGACAGAATGAGAGCTGCCATCCAAACCAGTGGTATCTGGAATGTAAATAGATGTAAGGCAGTGATAGTGTCCTTTTATGAAGACATTTGTTCTTTCCACGATGATTTCTAACACCCCCCCCAGTTCACATACTCACAGAATTGATGTGACCTCATGAAATTCCAAGAAGAGTGGAAATCAGACAAAAGGGATGTTTCTACAAAGGTCAAATGACCCAGTTCTCTTAGAAGTAAAGAACATGGTAGTGCGAGTCAGTCCTCAGAAAATGATGCTTGAAGTGAGATGGAGAAAGGTAGCTGGGCACAGAAGCTCTAAGTGCTGTTGAGGAGGTGATACTGCGTGGCAGATTTACCGGGGATTTTTGTGCTTGCAGGAGGACAGGTTTGGGGGGAGGAAGGCTTTTTATGATCAAGCAGTGTAGCTCAAAGCAGCGGTGGTTTTACGTGTGTGAGTGATAGACAGTGGTGAAACAGAGTACAGCTGAATCCTAAACCAAGTGAGTGTGATTGGGCAAATTATAGGGGGATTTATGCTCTGCAGCTATAGCTTAGATGATTTGGCTATGCTTTTTCTTTTTCTCATCCTTTTCCCAATTTATTTTGTATTATGTATCATGCCTATAATTGTGTTCTCTGTTGTTTCTCTCCTGACATGTTTAATCCCACAGCACAGTCTAGTCTTGATGTTTTCCTTCTCTTTCAAAGAGTCCCAAGAGAGAGAAGCATGGAAGGTAGATGTATTTGACTTTGGAAAATGAGTTGATGCCAGTTGCAAAGGAAATAAAATATATCACAGGGGTCTGCTGCAGGGCGGGGAGTGAAAATATTGCTCATTTGTGACAAAAGATTGCCTTGAAGACTGCTTCAGCTTGATCAGTCTGAAACCCATGTCTCACTGTTTCCATTACAAAGACTTTTATGTTCCTGTTTCTTTTGGAAAAGACTTCATCTATTTTGAAATAAATCCAAGGCTCCCCAAATGTTCTGTTTGCTTTCAGGCGCAACACATGAGAGCTGTGCATCGAGGTCACATTGCAGAGGGGTTAGGAGGACGTATGTTATTTAGGTCGTGAGCCAGGACAGCCAAGGAGTCCTCATGTGACCAGCCTCGTGGCAGCACAGGAGCCACAGTGTTAGGCTGATACAGTGTGCGTTACTTCTGCAAGGACTTTGAATGTTGGGACATTTGGGCAGCGCAGTCCTATTGCATTACAGGGCCATGGCTCCTCCCCAGCCCTGGGCAATGGCTGCCATGTGCTTTGCGCGCCAGAGGACAAGCTGTCAAGCTGTGCCTGGCACAAGGGATCGCAGGACAGGGGATAAGCTAAAGCTCTCCCCTGCGCAGGTGGTGCTGTGCTGCGGTGGGTGGCTGCAGGGCTGGAATCGGATGAGGGAACCTCAGCCTGAACAATTGAAACCCAGTAGATCTTTATCTGGCGTGGGGCTCGTCTGGTCTGCATGTAGGAGGCAGGACTTCATGGCCCGTATTATGCATGAAGGCTGAATAGTATTCATATGATGCCTTCTTGCTTCCAGGTCTGTAGCTCAGGGCTAATCATTCCTTCAGAGGTTCTCAGTCCGGATGTGTTCATTGGAGTTCATCATTACAGAGCCTTAGTACATTAATTCAAGTTCTCAGCAAACAGTGACTCAGTATCCTTCCCAAACTCCCCGGGGCTTCCTATCCTGAAGACATAGCTTTCTAACATGTTTTTTCTTTCCCTATTCCTGAGATATCCCTAATCTCTTCTGAGCATCCATCCCCATTTTTCAGTTAGCAGCAGAGAACTTTTTCAGTGCATAGCTGTGGAGCTCATTCCTAACCTATCATTTTGATATTAATAGTTTAACGTAGTGTTAAAATATTGCTATAGTCCTGATATGTAGAAAGACAGAAGATAAATGCACCCTCTGGAAAGGCACAATACAGTCTTTAAATTAGTGCTGGCCATCCCTGGTGGTATCCCTGGTGATATGTTTTGAAGTTCAAGGTCCTTTCTTCTTTTTGTTTTTTTCTTTAGCATGTTTCTCTATTTGCATCAACTCCTGATGCTTTTACGTTAGATCTTTTTGTTTAGAAATCTTACCAGGTTTTTTGAAATTTCTATTCCTTCAATTCGGCTTTTAAAAGAAATTATAAAAAATTTAAAAAAAATAAATTAAGAAAGCAACTCTCATGTAGCTCAAATGAGCTGCTGCTAGCTGCCAATTTCTTTGTGCTGTAAGCGGGCTTTGTATTTCACATGGGCTAACCATTGTGGCCCACAATGACTCTGGATAACAGTCCATGAATCCAGAAAAATACAAGTAAAGGTTACAGGGTTGTTCACACTGGTAAGTTACTGATATGAGAAGATGCCTCTTGTCTAGGAGATTACTCTCCTCCTCTCTTGTTAGCTTGAAACCATCTGGTTTTAAGCAAGGTTGGCAGAAGGGTGGAGACTGCAAGGAGACTGGATTCCTTCAGGTTTTTTGAAAAACAGGAATGAGGCAAAAATTACTCCAGCCCTGCGAGGGAGCCTGCAGTGTGCATAGCAGAGATGCACACGAGGGTTGTCCTGCCAGCTGGGCCAGTCAGCTCTCCCAGGCTGGTCTAGTGGTTAGCGCCTATGCTTCTTGCTCCTGAGCACTCCTGGGTGCCCAGCCACTCAGTGTGGAGGAGGGAGCTGGAGGTGCTGTGTGCATTGACCATAGGGAAGAGCAAAACAGCATGGGAGGAAGAAGTGGTAGAGCAGGAGAAGGCAGTCATAGCTGGGAAGGCTGGGGATATCGTGGCCAGGATGTTGTGGAGGAGGAGAACCCAAATCCAAAGAAGGCCAATTCTCACTGATGCTGTTACTTGTGGGATGACTTGTTTAATTCAGGTACCCTTTTGTCTGTCACCATATCCAGAGGTGTTTTAGCAAAGAAGCATCACTTCGAGATGAAAGATTGAAACTGAAGGGAAAAAGACACAAGTCCTGGTCTTTAGATAGTATGTGTGAACTTGACAAACTGATTATAAAGTCTGTGTCTCAAATTCTTTATCTCTGAGAGAAGAATAAAAATATGTGTGTGTTTCAGAGGGGAGCTGAGATACTTCATCCATTTGGTAACGGTTTTTCTCCTTTAGGAGACAAATGCTTACCTTTTCCATGAAAAGTTGTAAATGTTTCAGAAACAATTAATGAAGCTTCCTGACATCCTCTTGGGTGAGGAAATATGATTGCTGTGGGAAAACTGAGGCAAAAATCTGTCATGTGAATATTTTATTTTAATAGTTAATGAACAGGGAAAGAGAAAGTATTACTGTAAAACACATGAGCAAGATTGTGGAAAACTTTGGCAGAGAAAGGTACTGAGATGAATTCTGTGTTGATTGGCATCTCCTGAAGGTCAAAGTGTCTACCCAGTGTATAAGGCAGGATTAAATTTGGCTCGCGGTGTAAATATAATCAGAAAGACTTACCTCTTAGTATACTTAATTTCAAAATGCACATAATGCGTAAGACAGGCTTGTAGAGTAGAAGTAAATACCCAAAGTGACTACATGAAAAGATAAACTTCCTTTGGTTTCACCTCAGCAGTCGTTCCATTAGTTTTTACATGAAAACCTCAAATTTTTTTTGGTAAACAATACATAATTCCCAGATAGCATGCCTCTTCAGTTGATGGCAAAAGAACTCGATCAAAATACACCACACTGTCTCAGGGCATTTGTGTTGTGTACAATTAGTACTTCCTATTTAAGGATTTGGAAATGGAGACACAGAGAAATTAACTAGGCCACGCAGCACATAAAGTGGCAATTGAGGAAGTTAAAACAGATACCCTGACCTTTTCCTCGCTGTTTAAATCAGAAGGTCCGTAGTCCTTGGAAGCATGCACATGTCCTTACAGGTCAAGCTGATTTTTGTTCTTGCAGGCTCTGTGTTACCTCAAATGATCCAATTGTTTGACTCTCTCGTCCCAAGACCCAGGTCATCAAATCAGTAATCCTAGGTAGTGTCACTCCTCCACTAGGGCAAGCCTCCCTTTTTTTAATCTCTGGTAGATTTTAGACTGAACACGTAGCAAGTAACATTTAGAACTGCATTCACATCATGTTACCGGCAGATTGTAATTATATGGATATGTATGTACCAGTATGCATTGAACAGGTAACTGTAGTATCTGTGGCAATCACTTTTCCCTGTTAGACTTCTGTACCTTTATATCAGTTTGGTATGTAACTACAGCTGGTAGTCAAGCATATTATGAAAGAAGGAAAAAAGAGAAGCTTCAGCTGGTAGGAAATGAAAAATTTATGGTGAGAAAATACAGGACCGGCCGTAAGCATCAGATACATATGGACAGTAAATGATTATTTTAGATTTCTGGGATTTTTTTAAGGGTAAGCTTCTTAAAAGTCAGCAATTACTTTTTTTTTATGTCCACAGAAGTCAATGTGGGGTTTACCATATGCTTAAGATGAAATAGACCAGTACTGCATATTGTGAAAATCTCAGCACTAAATAAAACCAGGTTCATACGAAAAAACCCAACCAAACAAAAAAACGCCCAACAACTGAGTAACTCATACCCACCTTTGCTTTTGTGTTCCTGAATCAGATAAGGGAAGACAATGAACAGAAATGGGCATTATTTCATATCCAGGGAGAGCTGGTGCATTCCAGCACACTAGCCTTATTTCAAAATTGCTGAGTTTTTTAATTGTCTTGCAGCCCAGCTCATCTGTGCATCCAGAGGGTTTTCCTCTGGCCCTTTTAAATCCATAAAGCTGTTGAGTATACTAGACAAGAATGCTTTTCTCTTTCTACTTGCTTATGTCATTCCTAACTGATAACACAAATAGAAGTAAAAAGCTAATTCTGTGAGGTTCTTCCAGGAGAGGAAGGTAGGTGAGGAGAGCACTCTCTAGCCTTCTGAGGTCAGAAATCACAGACTAATTCCCCAGCAGTGTCATAGGTTTTGCACTGATGGGTTCCTCTCCGTAGGCAAGGGCAATGCTCCCCAATTCTCGAGTTGTCTAGATGCCGTCTGTGTCTGATCCCTGATTATGCAGCGGGGTTAGTTATGATACCTAAGAGTTATCCTAGTTTTGCTGTATTTCTGTTGTTCAAAGTATGGTAAATGGCCGTAGTTTCCTCTGGCACTCAAAATCTGAATGGTCCCTTATTTTGTAGACAGGGAAATTCACTTACTGGTGGTGCTCATGACAGAAGTATGTGAACTGTCCACTTCCATTATTGTAGTCTGGATTCTCTAATAATAGTGTGAAAAGCAGGCTTAAGATGGAGGAGATCTGGCTACCAACTGGTGTTTACTCATAAGAAATAGACATTTACATTCTTTGTATCCCTGAATTGTAAATCAGGAGGGACAATCCTCATCCTGAATGCCATGCTTATTCTCAGCATGATGTGTGTGGTGAAGAAGGCATTGAAAGAAAGCATTAAGGCTAGGATAACATCAAAGAAAATGCTTCAATTTTTATTCCTTCTTTCCATGGTGGAGTAATTAAAACAGAATGAAACACCAGCTAACTTGAAAATAAAAGCAAATGTGTATGTGTAGACTATGTCAATTATTCTGAAAATCAAAGCAAATTCTTCCCTGCCCCAAACCATAGCTATAATGACATAATGCTCTAATAACATGATCCTCTACCTTGCTTTCTTTGACGTACGTTCTCAAATTAACAGGGTAGTCCATATGGTTGCTTTGAGATTTTTGATGTCCTGTGTCACTTGTTTGGCTATCAGAGCTATAACAGGTAACTCTGCTGGACCTAATATCTGCTGATATTACATTTTGCTTGGCACAGGATGTAAAGGGATGTTACTTTATTGCACCAACCCTCTCACTGGGCTTTGAAATAAAAGAATTTAAACATGTCCCCACTGAGCGCTCAACGCGTGGTGGTGACTATAGGAAAATGGGAAGTAGGAGCTTTTCAGGCAGAAGGAGTCTAAGTAGATAACCTCAGTCTGTGCCTTCCTTTGAATTAGAAGTTGCATGGTACAGTATCCTTGTTATCCAAAAAAAGTCTCTAATCCTTTTTTTTTTTTTTTTTCCATAGCTATGTGCTTTATTTTATTTTACAATGACTACACCCTGTATGACAACATCCTGTCCAGCAGGCAAACATTGCTGTGGAATACAGTCCTAAGCTCCACCAAACCATTCCCACAGTCCAGACAAGGCTGCCTCCTGCCTCAGGACACGCCAAGACAGTTAGAACATTGAATTTCATTCAGCTGGAACTATGAGATGCTTTTACTATTTGACAAAAATAAATGCAGAGAGTAACTAAATGAGTTCCTAAGTAGCAGTCAAGGTAAAAATATGTGTGTGTGAAAGGGGTGTAAGAGTCAAATCCCAAGTATAATAATGTGGAAGCCAGTTGTAATTTAATTGTTTTCCCAGGTTTATGAGGCAAGGTGGGCTGCTGGTTGAAGCAGGTGGTGTGCTACTGAATTCCTCTCTAGTCTTGGGCAAGTTAGTGATTCTGTTTGGGTTTTGTTAGTTGAAAAGAGTGGTATGGGTTTCTGCCATAAACAGCTTGTGAGAATTGTTGATATATTAGAGGACCAAGCACATTGATCTGAGTAATACATTTGTCTGAATAAGTGCATCGGTATTTAGTACATTATTACTAACACCTTTGTGCACTCCTTTTCTTTCTCAAAGACAATGTGCATGCATACAAATACACCTACATTTTCAACTTTTATTTCAGTGCATGGACATGGGGACAGAGGAGAGACATCCAGTTGTATAAATCTACTAAATATGTCCTCCATTATTTGTGGCAAAATTAGTTTTTTGGACCCTACTGATTAGAACAAGACACACAGTTATTACTGAGGATATCAGCTGTAGGAAGGAAACACTCTCTCAGCTTTATACCACATATCCCATTCTTTTGTCAGCTTACATTATAAATAAATAACAAAGCAATTTGACACATGCCCATTGATTAAAAATAAAAGTTGTCAGAGTGAGAGGAGAAAGACAAAAATATGAATTATTAATGACAGTATTAGGCAATGCAAAAAAGATGCTTAACATGCAGGAAAGTCCCTCAAAAGTCACTTAGTGAAGGGGAAAGAAAGGACAGCCATGAAGACCTTCTTTCCACTACTACTTTGCAGCCTTTTCTTTGCTACTTGGGTGGGGTGACCATGTGAAAGAGAAGGATGATTCTGTTAATTTATGTAATCTTGTTTATCTCATCTCTGGTATTTCTAACATGCACCACCTGCACGGAGACATCATGTAGGGAATGGAGTCAGTTTAAAGCGATCACTTTGCGTCATGATTGGGATTGGCCATTTTATATTTTTTTAGCAATCTGCCTGGCAGTGGGGTTTGAATGATCAGTTGACAATGCTGACACATCAATTGAAGAAACTGAGCTAATTTATACGCTTTCTAAATTTTGTATGCCACACATACCGGTGATTTAGTGTGCAGATATTAAGGCATGCAAAAATGCTAGTAGTAGTAGTTTGGGTTCTGTGTACTTTGTGATGCTCCAGTTGATAAAACATAAACAGTACCCTAGTAGCTGGCGTAATTATGCATTTCTTTTCCCACCTTCTGTCGCTTATTTTGGTTGCAACTATTTAAATGCTTTCATTTATCAGACCAGTTTGAATGGCTGTTGGCTATATTGACCATCCTGGCAATACTTAATTTTCCATCTGTGAAGATCAGGTTTCCTTTTTCACTAAAGAGGAAAGGAGGAAAAAGAATACTTGCAAAGAACAAGAGAGGCAACTGTACAACTTCCACAAAAGCTGTGGAAACCCCCTTGGTGGCAGTCCCGTTTGCTGAAGAATGCTCTTACTCTAAAGCAGGTATGATGTGTGCTATCGCAACAGAAGAGCTAAGTGGAAAGTTTTCCTGGTAGGGTGGCACCAAAGGTCCGATTGTGGTTAACACGATGGTGTATCTAGTGGAGCATCCTATGTTAGACTTCCTCATGGCCAGTCTGAACATTGTATTACTTGTAGCTGGAAAGATGACATCATCTTTTAAAAAAAAAAAAAAAAAGACTGCAGCAGCAATAAGGCTCCTACCCTGTGCTTGTGATGTTAATGTTTTGAATTAACAAACTGTTAATGAATTCACAACATGATCTCCCAATTATTGTGCTTTAATTGTGGAAAGCTCCTTTTTATGCATCTTTGGTTCAAGTAAGGGCTAAGCACTTGTAGCTTTTATGGATTTCATTAGGTGCCAGAAATGCTCAGAGCTTCTGAAAACCAGGGTCAAAGGATCTTCTTGCTGGCATTTAGTTGCATATGGTGCAGGTACCTCCATCCTCATTTGGACTCCCTTTGCAGTCAGTTGGAGAATATTAGGCACCTAGAGGTGTAAGTCACCTTGTCACAAGGAAAGGCATCTGAAATAGACCCCTCATATAAGGGCTCACGTCTGTTCATAGACTATAAAGGGAGCCTAGATAAAGACTGCAAGCAGTTTAAAAGTTGTCTGAGGTTCTTCTATGCATGGTGCCTCAAGCTGAATAACTGAAATTAGGGAGTTGTCCTAGAAATGTTAGTCTTTGCTCTTCTGTTTCTGTGTGTGAAATGGAAGCACTACCCTGCTTTGCAGGTTATGAGAAGATGGACGGCTCTTACTTGGTACATAATTATAATGAGGAGACTTCTTATTAGCTCCTAAATGCTTTGCATTTACATTATATGAGCTCTTTTTGGTTTCACATATACTACGGTAAAGATGAGCACTGAGTGGATATATCTGTTAGTCTCAGCATGAGTACCTCACGCTATTGCTAAATTTGGCTGTATATGAAATTATTGGTGTCTCTTAAATATTAATTGATGTAGCCTGACTCCCCTTAGTACTTCTAATCTGTTACATCTGATCCTCAGGGTTTTGGTGAACATTAATTTGTGCATTAAAAGACTGAATTGAAGATAATTTCATTGGTTTGAAAAAGTTACAGAAACCAATAGTTGCTTGACAGAGCCTAAGCACAGACCAAACTGAGTGAACTGGAACGGCTTCTGGGGCAGGACTGAGATGATGGAGAGGGGAACAGCTGCCCTTTCTCACAGGTACCCAGAACTATAAGCTAAAGTCAGATGAAGACATGTAAAAATATCCTAGCATATTATGCCACTTTCTGTTGGGACTTGAAGACAATCATTTAATAAATCTAGTCTGCTGGCATCATATGTGGCCTTATTCTAAAATGTTGTACAAATACCTGCAAGGAAATCTTTAGACATTTGAAGAATTTTGTCCTTTGAAAAGGCGATTCTTAAGAAAGTATGTAGGCTTTTACACTCAGCAAGGACAGTTAAGAGAACCTTTGATAAGGAATTTTTAAAATCTTGGAGAAAGCACTGTAATAATACCGTTATAGTACTTTTCATCAGCCTTACTACACCCATGTGCAGTATTTCAGCTCTGTAAACTGAAGCATATTTATGTTAAATGATTTGCCCAATATCTTATCATGGGTAAGTGGCAGGCTAGAAATGGAACCCAGGAGTCCTAATTTGATTTCTTGTTGAATTCAGAGACAGTATACTGCCTCCAAAAGAAAAACACTCAAGAATTCAACAGTGGCACTCTGCATGAGGAGTCTCCCATTTCAATAAATGTGTGGTTATAATATGTCTGTGCTCCACTGACCGAGGTCCCTGAGGTTGCTTTCAATCCAAACCCATGTCTCCTTTGTGGGTGCACATTGTGCTACCAAATCTTTCACTGCTCTAAACTGAAAGTCTTGTTTTTAATGGACATATTGGGGAAAATGCAGCCATTGAAAAGTACCACCACTGCCAGTGAGAAAAGCAAGTATGGGTGAAATAAAAAGAAACTGTAGAGTCATAAGACTATAGGCTGCAGTTTGAATGCTTCTGCCAGTGTTGGGCTTCTTTTTTAGTGTAGTGAAGATGAGACAGCAGATGATACTATTTACCTTAAAACTCCTGTCTAACAGTATTTACTATCTCTGTGAGATCTTGAATAAATATGGGTAAGTCTCTGTGGTTTTGAATTCATATTTTGAAATTTGACAACACACTGGGTGAGCTTTACAGGGAGGTATTTCTGGTTTTTGAGAGAAGTCTCTTCACATCATCTTGTCTTCCCAGTAGCTTTCACTGTGTGTGAAGAAGGAAGGTGAGAACAAGAGCAAGTAATACTGTCTTGCAGCATCTGGGCAAACGTTTGAAATCAGTGGGTTAAGTGTGTTGGCTGGTATAAGAAACTAGCATAGACTCTGGATCTAGTCTGGAAAATCCAATCTCATAATCTTGAAAGGAAAATTCAAGAGTCAGGGGAAATGCAATCCAATACAATTTGTTCAGTCAGGACTTTGTGAATTCCTGTCAGGATTGAGCTCAGTGTATTTATAAAATGTAAAAGTGATGTTCTTTCTTAAAATTCCAAATTTTCCCTCAGTTGAAGGAAATTTTGCGTGTCTAACAGCCAGTTTTATTTGCAGAGATAAGAGTATGAATTTCCTCAACCAAGACATGGAGGACATAAAGTGGAGTTTTGTGAGCAGAGTTTTTCATTAATATCTTATTTTGTGTTTGGCCAGAAACAGAAGGAATTTGATTTTCTTACGTTTGTGCTGAGGATAAGAAAGTTTGAAAGCAATGAATAGATGGAAAGGTACACATGCACTGTCTGTACAATAAGGGCTCAAAGATAGGTATTTGTTACCGTGTGAAATGCTGTAGGATATACCTTCTGGCCTTCAGCTGCTTTCCCCAAAAGACAGGTATCTCAGAAGTGGTAAGTCGTATCTGCTAGCCAAGTCCAGATGTGCTTAAGCCCTAGGGCTTTTCTGAAGGCACTTGAAAGCTATGTTTAAACAAATGCCTTGAGCCCCAAACCCCAAACTTTACATACTTGTAACCACATCTAGTGTACAATTTATTGATAATAATCCTAACATATAGTAGTTTAGGAGAAATCCTTTTATAGCAGTTATTCGAGGTAATTTCTGACTCTGATGAAATGGTATATCATATAAAGAAGGGAGGCCAGATCTAGACCAGTTGATTTTGTTAATGCTGATTTGATTACATCAGCGATCCTCTGGCAATTTAGATGAGCCCATAGGCCAAGATTTTTACCTATAAATGCTTATTCTAATTGTACCATATACTGGGGGTGTGATGGGCAGTTAAGAATTATCAGCATACAGTTTAACTGTTCATATATCTGACACAGTATAAAATCCCCCTCAGCACATTTGTTGAGGGGTGTGAATACGACTTGAGTTCCCAGATTGCCATGTATTCATAGAAAGGTTAGAGTTGGAAGGGACCTTGAAGATCATCTAGTTCCAAGCCCCCTGCCATGGGCACGGACACCTTCCACTAGACCAGGTTGCTCAAAGCCCCATCCAACCTGGCCTTGAACGCTTCCAGGAATTGGGCCTCCACAACCTCTCTGCGCAACCTGTTCTAGTGTCTCACCACCCTCACAGTAAAGAATTTCTTCCTGATAGCTAATCTAAATCTCCCCTCTTTCAGTTTAAAACCATTACCCCATGTCCTATCACTACACTCCCTGATGAAGAGTCTCTCCCTATCTTATCACCGGAGCCTTCTCTTCTCCAGGCTGAACAACCCGAACTCTCTCAGCCTGTCTTCATAGGAGAGGTGCTCCAGCCCTCTGATCATCTTTGTGACCCTCCTCTGGACTTGCTCCAACAAGTCTGTGTCCTTCTTCTGTTGGGGGCCCCAGAGCTGGACGCAGTATTCCAGGTGGCGTCTCACAAGAGCAGGGTAGAGGGGCAGAATCACCTCCCTTGACCTGTTGGCTGGCCACGCTTCTTTTGATGCAGCCCAGGATGCGGTTGGCTTTCTGGGCTGCAGGCGCACATTGCCGGCTCATGTTGATGCCTACTAATTATAGAAAAATTTACCAAAAGTTGAATTGTTGTATTTAACTTCTGTGTTAATTGCTATACTTATCAAACAAAAGGGAAGAACAGAATTTATGTCCATGTTACTGAAATCTGTGCAGGATAATAGAAGGAAGTATTAAATATCTGCAGTTTGTTAAATTCTGGAGTGCAGAAGAAAAATGTGTATTATCCAAAGTTACTCAAGGTGCATACCATATATTTTAAACAGTTGGATTGTAATTCTAGATAGGTGTATAGCATGTGTTGATCTTGTCCTATCCCACAGGTATCATTAATGGCATTATTTATTTTAAGCTGGTAACATAAGGTTATATATCATATCAGGTATCACCTAATTGGACGTGATCAGTCTGGTCCACTGAGTCCTTTTTTTTGAGATGTAATCATTATTAGAAGCAGCACTGTGAAGTCTGAACCTTTTTCTTCCATTTCGTGCACTGACATTCTTCTGCAGCTATTTTCTAGCATGACAATAAGAATAATGTCATTTACAAACTCTCAGCCCTTATTCCAGCAAAGCTCCCATTGACTTCAGTAAGTATTTTACCTAAGTAGAAACCAAATCAAAAGTTAGTGAATTATATTAGGATTTTGTGATCTGTTTAGAGGAACTTGGATAGATAGATTTCTTTGATGGTGAAATCTGAGGAGCTTTTGAATATTGCCAGTCCTGTTTAAACCTTTTCCAGAAAGCAATCTGTAGATACTTTCAGCAGAATCCTGTGTTTTGTTGACAGTCATCAGTTTAGTTTCATGAAACTTCACCTAGAACCAAACTTGGGGAATAGAAATTAGCAAGATGAGTTTGTTTATTTTATTCTCCAATTTGTTAATCTTCCACATAGGACAGTTTCATTTGTTGACTGTAAGCATACCATGGGAGAGAGAGTGGAATAAGATCGTGCAGTGGAATAAGATACTGTTACCCTGGCATATTTGATGTTAATTTAGGAAATTGTAAGTTGTACTTATTCTTTTTTCCATTTTTGATATTTCTGTTTTTCATATGCCCTGCCTCGGTAAAGGCAAAGTTTATGATCTCTGCTTAATCTGACAAATTTATTTTGATTGTGCTCAGTACTTGGTGAATTTGGGGAAGCCACTGTCACTCAGTTTTATTACTTGATGATTTGTCTTCTGGTTAAGACTTAGGATAGGAGATAGGAAGAGTGAGGATCCAGCTATCGTCCAGGGTCATTGTGTGGACTCCAGCCAACTATTTCCAATGCAGAGGTGGTAGTAGCATTGATTAATTCATGATCACAAAGTGCTTTGGGCTCCTGGGATAAAAAGCAGAATAGAAGTGCAAACTATTATTAATGGAATGAATGCTTAACATGCTTAGTATATAATGTTAAATATCATTTGAGGATGGGTACATTACCAGAGTGTGAGTGATTCAACTGAAAGTAATTATGGTTATGTCTTTAATTGAGAAAAACAGATTCTTAATCAGTGCATCATAGTTTCAGCCCTCATGATAACTTCCTGGTTAGGTTTATGGATCAATTTAGTTCATCTGACTAACATATGGCCTAGGAACTGGATGCTGACAGCATCTTCTCAGTTTGGGGAACATATGCAGTCACTTTTGGTATTGATGGCTGGGAATTTCTCTTCCTGTCTTAGCTGGACTTATCCAAGCTTTCAGCTGTAATTTAATTTCAAAAAACAACATCATACTGCAAGACGTGTCTTTTCCCCTTTTCCAGGTGGTTGGTGGAAGAAATTTGTAGGTCTTTAGGAACTCTGTAAAACATAACATTAATCCTGGTTGTATTTACACTGTGACAAATCTCGGCCCAGTTTATATGAATATGAAATCTGCCACTGTGTCCCCAAAGCCGTGATTGGGCATTTTAGGGTCCGTTCTGATGTAGTAGGAAGCACTTGTTCATTGACCACTTTGTGAAATCATGGCTATGTTATGATATCCAGCTTTTCTCCAGAGCAACTCACAACTACAAGGCTCTTTTTGTGGACTTTCAGTGTTTATGCATGATGTGAAAACCAGAGGGATGTGCACACCTAGATTAATGTTTTACTTTGCTGGCAGTGGTTTCAGTGTTACTGAAAGTGTCATAATATCTGATGTTTTTCTTAAAGATTCTACTCTTGAAGTGGACAAATAATGTCAAGATCTTTGGTTTTTGTTTGTAAAATAAGTTTTTAGTCCTTGTGATTGGAGGGAAGACACTGAATTTATGATCAAAGCCATAATACAAAGACTCAGAAATGAGAAAAAATATAAATGTAAAGGCTGGTACTTACTAGATTGGTTAATAGTATTTTAAAAACATGTTAGAATTTTCAGAGGAAAAATGGCAAAAAACGATGAAAGGCAGGAGGGAAACAGCATGAGATCAGGATCAGCAGCAGTTCATTTACATTTTGTTTTCAGTTTGGTCTGAGGAGTAGTTTAGTGGTCTGAATACTAGCTTTGAAATCCCTATGTGAGTTGAATCCGTATCTACAGTATCAGCAGCAGGACTAGGAATAAAATTCTCACCTTCACACCTCAAAAAAGAACAATTATAGCAGTGAGATTTTATTACATATTTTGCTGGCCACTTAAACAAAGATTACTGAAACTGTTCTGTCTGGTATTACTTATCTGCATCTTTATTGGTTGACCAAGAAATGCACTATTCATCATTCATCTGTATGACGTTTCTGTGCCTCTGCCTGTTTTCTTGACTAGATTTCCTCTTCTCTCCCCACTTAAAAGTATTTGGGCAGTGAAAGTACTTATTAAAAGAAATTTCCAAGGTATTTTGTGATATTCTGCTGATTTAACTCCTTAAATTAAGATCATACGTGTTAGTAAAAGGTATGTGCCCATTCAGACACTAGTCATTAGGATTGCTTTAGGAATTACGGGGTGGAATTGTGAGTTCTTTACTGTAAGGGAATCAGACTGCATGATACTGAGGGTCTTCAATGGCTCTGAGAGTTGTGAAATAGCTTTCAAGACTTAAAGTGAATGGTTATGAATAATTTGGGTTTTTTCTCTGTAACTTCCAGTACAAAAATAACAATAACAATAAAACTGCAAATAAAATAGTTTGCTTGCCTAGGGAATTGTTTAGTTTGTTATTTGGATTGTAGTACTACCCCAGTCCCCAAACAGAATTAGGGTCTGTTTGTAGTAAATGTTTGAGTAGAAATTAAGAGATTGCTGCTGCTTTAGATCTTCATGGTCTACATGAGAGATTCACACAAATGAGAGGAGACATTGCTATAGACTAAATGTCAAAGGATGTTTTGGAGATTATCCTGCTGTAGAGATGGGCCAAGCTATTCTAAATAACATTTGATTCATGCAGAATGCAGTAGGCACAGCACCCTGTGTTCTGTGGATGAAACAAAACAGTGTAAATTGCGCCTTTTTTTTTTTTAAGGCTAAATATTTTAAAGGACTCTGTTGAAAATTGACTTCCAGAGAGAATACTTTTGATTTTCAGCTGAGAGTTTTCCACAAAAATTCCTAACATTTTCAGTAAAAGCATTTGTCTTGCAAAAACACTCTTCAGCTGCAAATAATTTTTTATTCAAGTTTTCACAAATATCAGTCTTTGTTGGAGAAAATGTTGGAACCTAGTAATAGTGGCCTGTGCCTCGCTGGTTTTTGTGACTGCTGTGGCTTGAAACCATGATGAAAGGAACATAAAAATGTATATAACTTCCTAAGGGCAAATGCCAAGTCATTCTTGACACGCTTCTGGGGAACTGGAATTCTTACTGGGGTATTCCCCATAGAATCTAACCAGAAACAGTGTTGTCTGTACCAAATTTTAGGTAGAGAGTATCTCTGGAATTTGAAGGCAGATCCTAACTCTGTTTTGCTGATGGGAGGAAGAAATAGTGGTTTTCTTTCTATTTCCTTGATTTTTCTGTTTCCTAAACATGATGACTACTTGCAGAAGAAAGTAAAATGTGGTATCCATTGCTTTTCCCTGCCTTGCTTCCACTTGTAGATAATCTCCTCCAGTGAGTAAATGAGGGCAGGTGCCAGGAGTGCTGTTTCCCCAGCCAGCAGCATAAGGAAACTGTCTGGCTGTGCAGAGCAAATTTTCCCAGGTCTGTGTTTATTAAAGTTGTGAGGAGAAGCAGGAGCATTGAAAGCTTTTTGGAAACTTTAAAAAAAAAAAAAAAAAAAAAGCAGCATCAGCTGGCATTTAGTGTTAGGGGTTTTATACAATGCTGACACAAACCCAAAATCTTAAGACTCTGTTTTTATCCACTAAATCTTAGCTCCTTGAAAGCTTGAAACTTGATTTGCTAGACCATTTTAGAGCAGCTATGAAGCTATTGTCTTTTAAATTTGTATTGTTCTGTTTCCCAAGCTCAGGTGAATTTTTTTGGACCCTGAAGAATAAAGGTAAAACTACAGGGAAAATTGTGAGTCTGTCCTATAGATACAGTGCAGTTAGGATGGGGACAGAGTTAGATGTTAATGGGTCTTAAATAGAAATATTTGTACTGCCACAGAAAGACAAAGGACACTGTAATATTTAAATCAATCTGAATTTCCTCCAGATAAAAATAAAATAAAGGAAATGGTGCAACTTGGCAAATACGTCTTGACCTTATGCTATTTTTACAAGTCAGACAGATGTGCAGCCACCGATAAGCTGGTACCCAGGATGAGCTATCAAATCAGAAATCTGTGGACTCACTCTTCAAATCCCAGCACTAATCGCAATGATAAAGAGCTACCTTTCGATTAATCCTGCCCTGGACTTTAGACGAAAGATACTGCAGTTTAATTACTGACTGAAATCCACTTTGTCTGATCTGCCAGTCTGCACTGTAATGTCATAATATAATCAGCTTCACCCCTGTCTGAAGCTCTAGGGCTGTGAAGTCCAAGGACTTGTTTGATTGGAAGGAATAAAATGATGTTCAAACAACTACCAGCCACAGTGCTGTAATTACCAAAATCTTGTTTGCATCTGTCTGTCATTTTCACCATTGGTTTTTTATGACACGAAGAGGCAAGGAGAGATCATGGTGGATAAGAACAGCAACCCGACAGGTGACAAATAAGACGTGGGAGGGTTTGCTTGTAGAAAATAATAATTGTAAAATATTCAAGCTAATTAAACTGGGTCTCTTTCTTACATATTTCCCATCGGCTTCAGTGACACATGCCGGTTCAAGCAAAACCAGCCATCGGTACTGTCATCTCGTAATTAAAACCTTAACTGATCTGGGAGTGTCTCCACCAGAGGTTCCAGTGCAGGGATAGAGTCATGTGAGTGTGAGAAATCGTATTTCTACCCGTGTGAGAGAGGCAGCAGGGCTGCCACAGTGTGAGATGTTCTCTCCCGTCTGCCTTAGGAGATGTTAGCCATGATTTGGAGAGAGTATTTCTTCAGACAAA
The DNA here is from genome assembly GCA_008921705.1 of Burhinus oedicnemus. Classification (NCBI taxonomy): domain Eukaryota; kingdom Metazoa; phylum Chordata; class Aves; order Charadriiformes; family Burhinidae; genus Burhinus; species Burhinus oedicnemus. The sequence continues at coordinate 248,554 of VFFE01006117.1, forward strand.
GGAAGAGGCCATGGCTTACTGATACACATTACTGTTGTGGTTTAAGCCCAGCCGGCAGCCAGGACTATGCAGCCACTTGCACAGTTCTCCCCCTTCCCCCAGAATGACAGGAGAAAAGGAGGGGAAAGGGAAGGGAAAAAAACCTCGTGGGTTGAGATAAAGACAGTTTTAATAGAACAATAACAGAAAAGGAAAATAACAATAACAATGAAAATGATAATAGTAATGACACAAGTCACTCTCACCACCTGGTGAATTGGTATGAATTGGTACCTTCCTGAGCAGTGATCACAGATCTCTCCCCCACAACGAACCCCCATTTATATACTGAGCATGACATCTATGGTATGGAATATTTCATTGGCCATTCCATTGTTCTGTCTCTGCTGCTTCTCACTTCTATGGGAAACTGAAATGAGTTCTTGAAAAGTATAAACATTGCCTAGCACCAATTAAAGTAATATGCATTATTGACATTCCTTTCACAGCAATCACTAGAAAGAAAATTAACTCTTTCCCAGCTGAAACCAGGACAGTTACTTAACATGTCTTGCACAGGTGTGTGTCTCAGTTTGCACAGCTGTGTGGGAACACATTGCAATGAGTCCCACTGAAAGCAAAGGGATGATTTAGGATGCTCCTGATCTCTTCGTGTCAGGCCCTCTTTCTCTCTAACCTACTTTATTGAGAGTGCAACCAGGGAGTGTCGGCAACCATTTCTTTTAAATGTACCATGAAGAGTTTTATTCTGGAGAAGTTCATTACCTTTTCCAGGCTCATTTCACAGAGCTCGCTGTATACCAGTGACTACCTGTCACCTCAGACCACAGCTGAACTGAATCATTAACAAGACATTAGAAGATCCAAATTTTCTAATACATGCTTTGTTTGGATATTTTTCTGGCCATGCCAGGGACGTTGTGGTAGTGGTATGGAAAGAAGAGCTGACAAACCCCTCAAAAATGGTTTGCTCTCACGTTATTGCTAGACATAGATGCTAATGACCAGAAAAGGAAACACACTTTTTATCTAGCTGCAGCTTTTGGGGGGACACTCCATCCTGTGCTGGCTGGGTGAAGTCTGGTTGAATTTGCTGACATCTTTTCAATGCTTAGGCTTTCTTCCCCTGACCACCCCCAAAATCCTGATTTATCTCACCTTACTTTCTCATCATTAGATGTTCTCTGCTTTTCCTTTCGCATCTTTTGTGTCTTTTGACCATTTCCAGCCAGATCTTCCTTCTTCTTCTTTTCACATGATGTATTCTGTACAAGCCATACCATTTGAGTTGCACTTTTGACTCTGTATTCCACCCTTCTAGCATGGACATCTTGTACTGTCACTGTTCTCCCAGCTCCTTTCCCTGAAAGCACTTGCAATTTCCATCTCTATCCATCTGTTTTTATAGAATGAGCTGGTAGACTATCATAGTGAATCACAACCACAGTTTGATGATGATCCCTGTGCTGCTTCCTCCTCAAAGAACGGGCTTGTTCAGCACCTATGACTAAAGAGGCCAAGCACAGGATAAGACAAATACTTTTAGGTATCCTGGAGTTACAGCCTGTGGGTACATTTCTGTGCAAAGACCAATTCTTTTCTGTATTTCAAAATCAGAGAAATGTCTTGTGGCAGAGACTGGGGATGAGGAAGAATATCAGACAGCAGTTGTTAGCAGTATGTGTCGGTGCCTTAAACTTGCAATACCTTTAATTTCTTCCTCTTCCTTTTGTACCCTGTAGCTGACAGCGGTGCCTAGCATTGCCTGTCAGCAGGGATGGCATGCAGGGTGTTTTGCAATGGAAATCTGGCTTTAAACCTAACTGGGTTTGTCACTAGTGTTTTAACTTCTGAATGGTATTTAAACATTACAGTCTGCAGACTCAGTTCCAGCAGGATCTATCCAGAGGAGGCTGTCTAGAGAATCTCCTCTGAACCAGCTTTGACCAGCAGTGATGGCCCTAACACTTTATTCGTACAGTACTTTTGCCCTCAGTCTAATCCTTTGCTTTGGAAACAGAAATGTCAGAAGGAAGATGTGCGCAGCTTCTTTTAAATCCCGAGAGAGTATTTTTCAGCATGAAGGAGTCCATCTAGTTACATGGCCTAGCTAAACCAGTCCGCTGCACTGATGATCTTACTTCCCAGGGGAAAAATATCAGGGGAACCTGAACAATAGTTGTATGGCCAGTTATTACAGAAATTATTTCTTTTCCAAATGTGAGGATAATGGAGGGCATAGGGTAGCCTATAATAACCCTTAAAAAGAAAGGAAGAAATTAGTGTATATTGATCAGAATAAATTGTGTTCCTTTGCAACAGGAAAAGGATATATGCAGGTGGAGTAGAGGTTTAGTGTGGGAAAGCCTTGTTACAATGTCCAGTGATGTGAAGTTCCCACCTTTCTAAAGACCTCAATTCGTACTCAAGGTGTTTGATAACACTTACAAACATAAAGACAGGGCATTCTTAATGTAATGGCTGTCACATATGTTGATGTGTGAAGTTTTGTGTCCATGATGCTATACTGCAGCCCACTTACAACTTTAGGGCTTGTTTCCTAGATGTGGCACAGGGTCTGAGGGTAGCTTAGAACTACCACCACGTTATTGGGATTGCCATAGGAACTTGTCAGAAGACCTGACTCAAAATGTTCATGGCTCTATACATTGTTTTAGCCTCTTATCTGCTCTGGAGAAATGAGTTTCCCTTCTCTCTCACTTGGTAATATTTGTAGGTCTTAGAATAGATGCCATGATGTCTTCTAAGAAACTATGCTGCTGCTAGCCCTAGTACTGTGTGACCTAATGATTTTTGCTGAGCAAAATCAAAGCAGCAATTATCTGTAGTAACAGGAAGTAGCACAGGTAGGAGGAGACTATAGGAGAAAGAGGAGAAGCAAACAGAGGATTGATTTGAGGATAGGAGAGGAAAAGTGATAGGCTTAAATCTCATCTTTCGTAGCCCATGATGTTGTCCTTGCTGGTCTTTCAGTATTTATTCCTTAGCCCCCATACTGCTTGCTCACTTGTAGTCTTGTACCCATGCTCATATAAGCCCCACAGTTTAGACTGAACTCCACATGCGCATGGCTCACAAGGTCATGTTTACAAATACATTGGTTTCAGCTTCCCAAATTAATGTCCAGTTACTGAGACATCTTTTACTCATTCCTGGGTGGGTTTTTCCTGGATTACTGGAAGTAGAATTTAATTTAGGTAGGTGACAAACTCGGGGTGGGGAAGCAATGAAATTAAATAATACAAAGTGTTATCAACGCATTCCTAGGCCCCACATGGCATAAACAAAATCTATTGGAAGTAGAGGGATACTTATATATATCAGGAGCAGTTCCACTCGGATGCGCAAACCAAATCCAACTCATGGAAAATCAGGAGCAAGAGCTGAATCTCAAGTCTGCTCCTCAGATGTGCAAGTTGTACTTTTGTGCAGTAAGTAACTCATGTGCTCAGTGAGTAACTCACTTTTGCTCAGGAAGTAACTCGTTTTCTTATTGAAAATTGCAGCATGGTGCTGTTGTATTAATTTTAGAGCTGGTCAGAACACTATTGACAAGGTGTCATTTCATCGTAATATTCCCTTTTCTCTTTAGCACAAAGACTTTGATGAAGAGAACTTTCTGGTCACTTATTGTGATGGAGAGATTGAAAACCTCAGGTTTTTAGGTCTGAAGGCGTTTGACCAGCATATTATTTTTCAGAATGTTCAAAACCTGTTACTTCTGTCCCAGTGAAGGAAGCAAAACTCTCATCCACTGGTCAGCTCTAATTAAAATTACCCCCTCTCCAGCAACAAGCCCGATGGCAGTTCACTCTCCTTTTTGTCTGTGTGTGTCACAGTGCACTGGGGAGAGGTGCTGTGGCGAGAATCCCGAGGAAGCAGAAGAGGAGCCCAGTCCTCTGCTCAACATAGAGAAGGTAGAGCATACCTCACAAATGCACAGGCTGACTCCTTATCCATTCACTAATGAGAGCCCTGCTGGTAATGCCGTGGCCATTGGCCAGGTCACCTTAGCATTTACCAGAAAGCAGGGCTATGTTTGTATTGCCTGTGGCCATGCTTACCCCACTGTTCAAATAGACATTGAATTGAAGCCCCCAAGATTCTGCAAGTGCCAGAGGAGAGTTAATATTTTTGGTCTCTGGTCCTCCTGATGCTGCTAACAATGTTTTAAGGGCAGAAGGCAAGTGCTAATTGTGATGTAACTTGAATGATTTCATCGCTTTAGTCCTCTCACCCAGTTGGGACATTCATCAGCTCTTTCTGGTCACTGTTGACCTGGGATGCCAGCAATCTAGCAATCTTGAATAGCAATTTAGCCAGCCTGGAGTTGGTTTATCCACTCTGGTCCATTTCTGTAGATGTCTTTCTTACCCAGTTATATGCAGAATATTCTCATGCTTAGAATTGTGTGGAGACTTCTGTTTTTGTTGTGTTTTATAATTTTTTTTTTCACACAGTTAAACTATATCATGTCAAAGGTGAGGAGAAACGTCATTTTAACATCTTGTTGCCATTCCCCTAAGCTACACATTTTCCCCTAAGCCTGCTGCTCTCGTAAATCATAAAATACCCTTTTTGGAATAGTTATCAGTTGTAGAATCTTCCTCCCCTTTAGCATAAAGAGTAGTTGAGAAACCAGGCGGGCAGCTTACTTGACTGTCAGAGCCTCTATTGAATTCATCCACAGGTCTAAAGAGATCAAAATTGTTTGAATTGACCCTTTCTGTTGCCAGCGTGAAGAGAAATCCCTTAAGCTTTTTGCTTTCTTGTCATGTACAGTCTTCCTTTGTCAGTTCAGGTCCAAGGTCCCTGTTTTCATTTTTCTTAGGGATAGCAGGAGCTCCAGCAATATCTGTCTTTATAAAGCCTGCAGTGAGAGAGCAAGAGACTGAGCAGGAGGGTGTGGGGAGAAGGGTAAAATATACTAGGTGAGTATCTGACCCTTGAGTACCTTATGCTCTCTCTGAGAACCGCAACCTTATCAAGAATCACAGTTGTGGCTTCTGTGGCAAAGGATGACAACAAAAGCAACTTTGCCCACCGCAATTATTATTCAGATTTGAGGCCTGGGTTTTAAAACAAATGCATTTGGAGTAGAGATGTGGAAAGGAGGAGAAACACAAGTGTTGCTTATTGGGGGCTCTGCAGACACAAAATTATTGTGTTTCTAACGCTATTGATTTTTTGCTGCAGCTGATATTTCAATCTGGGTGCAGCATGTCTGAGAGTCTACGCACACTGTCAAGAAGAAATATGATAGTGTCTTAAAAGATTAATAATATCGCTGGTCCTCAGGAGGCCTGTCTTAATTCACTGGCCTGTTCCTTGGCATGTACTGTAATTTATCTAGTCTGATTTGAATAGCAAATGGCAATCGGCTGCCATTAGGGAAATAGGCATCAGTCTTATTGATCCAGGATGGGCTGGATTTTATTTAAGGAGAGCTGCAAAATGTTATTAACTTCCGGATGAGAGGCTGGAGGTGGAGAATTTTTTGCAGTGCTCCAAGGGGGGGGAATTGCACTGAATCTTAAAAGTCCTGAAATAGTAAGAGGAGGGACCTGGGGAGAGGGGGGTCAACTGTTACCACTTTGTTTCCAAAGACACCAGTTATTTCCAGCACAACTGTTCTCTTTCCTGGGCTTTCTGTATGACTATGCCAATGATGTACTCAGTTGTCTTTGGGTAAAGGCAAGGGTACTTTGGATTTGGGGAGAAGAACAAGCGGTGGTTGATCTTCCTACTGATTCAGATGAAGCTGGAGTTGACTCTTCACTGTGATGCATGAATTGTTAGTTTTCCAGTCCCCCCACTATGCTTAACAGGAGCTATACAGTTTAACCTCCAGGCATCATGGGGAATATGTAGTTGTTGCTGATGCTCTGCTCATGTGTGTTTGGAACTGCCACCAGTGCTTCCTCAGGGGAGTGGCTGACGTGGCTAGAAGGGAAGTAATACTGCATTGGTTGTAAAAGTCCTGTCCTGTTCCCTGTTCGTACCAGTTCTCATCAGAATTCACTGTGAAGAATAAAAACAGTCTTTGGACAATCATTAGGTGCTGTAAATCCAGCTTTTTTCAGTGCACAATGTTGTTAAATACCATGCTGAGCTATGGCTGTGAGGAAGACTGGTGCAGTTCCAGTCTCTAGTAACAGAGAAAAGAAATCTTATGGCAGTATTGGGAGTCTGAAAACTAATGCCTGCTTAATAAAACTAAACATAAAGAAGCAAAATTACACCAAATACCTTGGGAAATTTCCAGTCTCGTGACATACCACTCTGGAATAACCTCCCCAGGAAAGAGGTGAGAGCCCGGTTATTTGGCACTCTTTAAAGTTAGACTAGATAGAACATCAGAAAAAAATACTGTGAGGAATACCCCAGCTCAGGTGGGAGGATGGAGTAAATGATTAAATACCATAGGTCTTTCCAGCTTTAATCGCTGTAATTCTTTGATACATCAGACTCTCCCAGCAGGAATCACAAGAAAGAAAGATCCAGGAGTGCTGTCTATTAAAAAGCTTATAGATACTTCGTTCCAGCAGGAGACACTGTAAGGAACAGTGGAGGAGTGTTGTACATAGGGGAGTTGAAAGCTACCCTCCAGTCCCACTCTCGCTGGGAAGCCTGCTCTTCAGGGAGCAGTGGAGGAGTGGTAGCTCTGGGGAGCTCACAGACCGTCCTGCGCCAGGCTCCCTGCAGGAGACACTGGTAGGACTGGGCAGGGACTGCTTTTTCAGGAGGTGGGAAGCATGTCGTGGGGAAGGGGATGAGGAAGGGAGGGTGCTTGCAGGTCAGTGTTAGCTTTTTACCTTTGGGAAGCTTCTTTAGGCTTACAAGAACATCTTAACTATGTCTCTTTCCAACAGCATTCACAATAAGGAGAAAAAGATGTGGGAACATTTCAGAGAAGCAGGTTCTCATTTCTTGCATTTCTTTTCTTTTGCACCTAAAACGTGGGGATAGAGAATAAAGTGCTACAGGAAATGGCCACGCACAAAAGCAATAAAATAAATGAAACTGACTTTGGGGTTTTTTTTAGCAGCGGTAATTGCTATACATTGTGATGTTTGCATAAGAAATTAGTTAAAGTGTAGGAGAACGACATGTGATACATTTTATTTGCCTGATGACTGTAGTCTCTGAGTGAATGACTTATTAAGGTTAATAAAAAAAAATTTGCTTGTGACTTGTAATAATATAATTGCTAGAATTTAATGTCCCCTTATGCATAGTTGCCTAAAGGGGGGAAAGTAAATTACACATACGTTCTAATGACCGACTGGCTATGCTTTTATTTATTTCTTAATAGCGGTTTGAGAACAAACAATGTGTTCTAAATTGTTGGTCTGTCTGTCTTTCTGCCTGCCTGGGCAGGAACGTTATGGCTTTCTTAATTCTCCTGTGTGATTTATCATCCCCAATTCATTGTTTTACATAACTCTGCTCAAAATGAAGAAATGTCATTATTTTGCAGTGAAAAAGTTGTCATTTGCATAATGCCTGCCATTAATTATTGTGAGACTAATGCAGTTGTTGATATTTTTAGGGCACAGTGGTACATCCTGCACCTTGTATAATGTCATTCTGAAAACATGGGTAGCTAATAGGTGCCACAACACTGCACAAATGCAAGAAAGGAGGAGAAGAAGAAGAGGAAGGGCACATAAGGAACAGGCTGTGATCTTTATTTAGATTTTTCTTTTCCTGAAATATATTGTGAGAGACGACTATAAACAGAAGGAAAAGATAGGAAGCTGTGACACCCAAGAGAATGGGGGAATGAAGAAACACAAATGTTCCTTTCTGCACGTTAGTCAAGATGGACCTAACTGAAACTCTCATACTGGTGATCCCTGGAATTTGAGAAAACTCATGGCAGTAGTTAGTGACTGTTATCCCATAGCTGGCAGTTCTCCCCATCGGAGAAGTCATTTGTTATTTCTTTTAGTGGCTTATTTATTTTTACAATGGAGTTACTTTATGATTCTTTTTCAAACATAAAGGGAAAATCCCTGCATATACATAAGAAATATTATTTCATAATGTCCTTTGCGTCTGTGAGGGGAGAACATAACAAACAGATCTGACCCCCATTAAGAGTTTAATAACTGTATTTACTAAAGTGTAGTTCTTGATCTCATCTTTGCATCTGAAGTTCACCGCTATTTGAAACGGTCACCTTGATTCAAGCCACCAGTGGTTGTGGAAAAATATCCTTGCCCAGCTAGGCTTCCACATTGCCAGAGAAAACATCTTTTTCATTACTTTTTCATCCTAAAGGTAATAGATTTGGCCCACAGCTGTTGGAAGTGGGGAGAGGGAAGGGCAGTCTACTACAATTCTATAAATTCTATAAATTAAGAATGTGGGACAGGACTTTTTCGGGTGCCTTTTCCAAGAACTTCCATTGCTCCCTAAGTAATTAAGAGCTCCTGTTCTCTGAATAACTTGTGCACAACTATAACCCATAATAGTTAAGTGAAGCAAATATTTGGGTCTCAGGCTGGCAGACACTTTCGTTCCTGTGTGTTTTGTGCAAATAATAGTGCTACTGCAGGATAGCGTTCATGCTATAGCTTTTCTTCTACCCTATTTCTTTTTCAGTCCTTATTAAGAAAATGGCAGTGAGCAGTTTCTGAGCCTGTAGTTGTGAATGGATGCTAATTGGAAGAAACTAGTTCAGAAAGCCATAAAACATCAACAGATCCTAAGGCTTTTGGTATCTTTACCAGGAAATAAGAAGCTCTACATCTCTTTGCCATTCTACAGAACTACTAGGTCCTTTCTCTGTTTGCTGATGTATCTTACAATGCCAGCAAGAGAAAACATGGTCGTTTACTCTTCAGATCCTGAGAGTCACTGCCTCCAGAGGGATGTTGTTTCTTCTGTTGTTTTCTGCCATTAGAATTAAAAAAACAACAAAGAAAATTAAACCACAAAAGTTCAAATAACGCTAAGAGTCTAACTGAAACCCACAAAGGGCAGGAAATTCATCTCCAAAGATTGCCAGTCTGTCCTTAGCTCACCCTATTGTCACAGAGAACTGAAAGTTGTTCTTACAGTGGGTGATCTTACAGACCACAAATGCTGCAATATGTAGGCACAATAGGAAACACAATAGAAGAGCAGAGATTGAGCTTTACTCTCAGTTTCTTGGATTTGGTAGGTGTGAGACAGACCCTTAAGGTAGCAGTATATCAGGGTAATTTTTTGTGTGTTTTTATGCACTTAGAGCACAAGTGCAGTATATAAAGAGTATTTTATAAAGTTGTAATTCATAGTTATGAACTACACCACAACTATAAATTGCAATCTTTAACATTACAGAAACAGTCCATGTGTCAGTTGTTGATTTCTTACACCCAGACCACTGCCCCTGCTTGACACTTTTTAGAAAAATATAATATAAAATATTTCATGCTGGCAAAAATCCTAAAGAATGCAAATCAGGAGGAGAAATTTTGGCAAAAGATTGTAACAACAAAATGTCATAACTTTGCCCTTCACCATGCTGATGTTCTGAGTATCTCCAAGGGCTTTGCAAATCTTGCAATGATGAATGGTTAGAGCTGCTTTTCCCAATTCATAGGATTAGATATACGGTGTGGTGGGAGTGAGGTCCCTGTCCATGGTATCCAGTCCTTGGAACGTTTATGCTACAGATGAACTGCAGGTCTGCTGGAAGAACACGAATCCTCAGAGTGCTCCTTCTGTAGGATGGGTTCAGGAGATGCTTGGCATCCCTTAGAATGAACAGATCTAACCTGTCTTCCTGACTTTGATACAGACTTCCTGTGTGGCCACAAAAAAGTCACATCATTTGTCTCATAATTTTCTTCAGTGAGGAATTAAAATCATTCCAGACATCTGAGGGTACATTGTGAGGATTAATTCACCAAGATTATTGAGATACTCAGATACTATAGTGATGAGTACCACAGAAAAGCCAGAAACAAAAAAAATCTTATTTCATGCAAGACTTGGATGCCACTCAGTAAACAAGGCTTGGGGCCACACACTGAACAGAGACGATAAAAAAAGAGTATTTGAATTAGTCTCATTCCCTGGATGCTATCCATTATACAGAACACAAAATATACAATCATAACATGGAAGATTGTATTGTAACACTACAGCTGTTGTGACAGACTTCATTTTGATATTTTCAAACTTTAGTGTGCTTTGCTGTATGACCTTAATGTTTTTATGTAGTTTTTAAAAGTCATTTTTGAGTGTAACATGCACAATAGACTAACTGCAGCTCCCACAGAAATTACTCCCTAGTGTGAATGTTGAACACCCATTAGAACCAGAGGGGGGGATATCATCACTGGTAACTACATAAGGTAGATGGTTTTCACCTCGGGCACAAATATCACCTATTGGAATCTCAGCCAGTTAGGAAAACCTGCCGTATCTATATATCACAAATATCCTGAAAGAATACCTTGTTCTCCAAACATTTCTCTGTTTCACTCTTAACTATTTGTCCTTAACATACACTTTAACTATGGTTGTACCTGGGGAAGGATATTAATCAACATCCAGTAGGTTGACAGTGCAATAGTAAATCATTGGCTGCAGCCATAATCCATGTACTCCATAAATTCATTTTAAAGCCAGAATCTCTGTGATCTATGTGTTAGCTATGTTGAAGCTTAGCTGCTGTCTGATATACGTCAGATTCTGCTCTTCAGAAATGTGCGGATGAGCCTTCCCATTTCTAAGTGTGGGGTAGTGTTTTCTGCTTTTGCATCATAGTGTTTAATAGCCGTGGTAGAAAGGGCCATTAAAGCCCAAGGGTTTTTTTCTGATTTTGTCCAATTGTTTTTTTAAGCCATTTTTGCTCTTGGCATCAAAAAAATCCTGTGCCAGTGAATTCCACAATTTAATTACATATTGTGTGAAAATGTACTTCCTTTTGTTTGATTTAAACCTGGTGCTTGATAACTTCTTTGGATGCTTCCTAGAAATACGTAACGAGAAATAGGGAGCAATGATTAGCAGTTCACCTTGTCCTTGTTTGTTATGATTTTATAGAACTTCTTTATATTTTTCTCAATTGTTTATTTGCCAGGGCAAAGAAACCAACTCTTTTTAATCTGTCCTTGCACAGAAGTTATTCCATGCTTTGAACATCTTTGTACCCTTTTCTGCATCTTTTTAGGCTGCTTATGTCCTCTTTTGCATATGTACCTATATATAGTATTCAGTATATGGGTCTACTGTGGATTTATTAGAAATATATAATTATGGTTTTAGTTTTATTTTCTTGGTCTTTCTTAATAATTCCCAAATTTTGGTTTTTTGCCTTTATGATCAATGCTGAGTACTGAGCTGGTGCTTTCATAGGTATATACACAAGGATTCCACGCTGTCTTTCCTGTGTAGTAATAGCTAAATTAAATCCTATTGTGTTGTATGAATGTTTAGTCTCTTTTGTGTCATGATAACTTTCTCTTAGAGTCTTTGGTGAGGGTTTTAATATTTGCTTTTTTTTTTTTTAGCAGCTAGTACTGCTTGAATCTCTCACACGTATGGCCATTGACTCCTTCAGAGAACTCCGATAGATTTGTGAATCAAAATCTCCCTCTGCAAAAACCTCGTGTTGAATCTTCCCTGTTTTATCTACCCAAGTGACTGTTATTATTTATTATATTTTCTACCAGTTTCTATGGCATAGAATATAGACTTACTGATCTATGTGGGTCTTCCTAAAGCCCTTTTTTTACTATTGCCATTAAATCACTTTCTATTCTTCTGTTTCCCACTCTTGATTATGTGCAAGAGTTATTAGTTAAGCTCTTTCATGTCTGTTTCTTTAGAACTGTTAGATGGGAACCATTTATTCTTTCCATTATACATTTTCTCAGACTTGACCTTCCAGAGAAGGGGTTTCACTTGCAAACCTTTTTAAACTTCTCCATAGTGAACACAAGTACAAAGAATTAATTTGGGGGTTTTGTTCTTTGAACACTTTTTACACCTCATCTTTTGGCCTTACAGATTCTATGTAAGATGTTCAGAAAGGTTAAAAAAAGTTTCTAAAATTGTGGCTTTAAAAAGTTGTTCCTCAACATTTTTGTGGGCCTACCTTATTCTACATTTACTTTGTTAAAAAAAATCATCAAAATATACACTTTTTTCTGCTTTCTGCAATTAGTTATAACTTCCTCTCTTTGGATGGTGTCTTTTTACTTGTAGTAAATCCCTTCACTTGGCTCACTTTTAAAAAATCCTATTATTTTCTTTTTTCACATGTCGTTATACATTTGTTTTGTGAGTTCTGAGTAATGAGTAGAAATGAATTACTGTAGGACAACTTTAAAGGTTCCTGCATCTAAAGGAACCGTATCATGCTTTTCTCCTGGAGATTTTTGCCCTCTTGCAAGGGATTTTCATCTGAAGTGGCAACTGAATTATGACAGTTTACAACCTAGCATATTCAGGTAAATCAGAACTGTTTAGGGATTTCTTTAGTCCCTCAGGCTGTAATTTGCTATGTCTGCCAGACAAACTGCTGAGATGTTCCTCAAAATGATTGAGGCAGACAACTGAGGGTCAGGATTATTATAGCTATTCTAAGGTAAGGCTTTCCTGTTACTTGTAAGAGACGTGCATCTCTGATAATGCATCTTCTAACAGTAGCATCTTAAAGCATTTTACCCTTAGCTGCTTGTTTTTAATTTCCTATGTTCTTTATTTTAAATAGGATTTTTTTCTGAAATTACAGATTGCTATAGTGGATTTTGTTGTTGTTTCAGTCCTATAGAGAACTGACTTTACGTGAATTATGTTCATTATTACAAGGTGGTTCTTTAATATGCACATATTAAAGTAGGTTTAGTGATCTTAACACTAAAGCAAAGTTGCTCCTTCTTTCGTAGGTTTTCTGACTAGCACCTGCCTCTCAAGTCTTCCATTTTACATTTCATAGTCACTGTCAGCGTTTTGGTAGGATATTGCGTAGTATGATTGTAACACCATTCTCTTTCATTTTAGGCCTGGAATTAAAAACCACAGCGATTTTATGGTACTTTTTAATTTTCATTTATTCATTTTATTTATATATGGTTTCATTCACAGCAGCAGTCCCTCATCTTTGCATTCTACTTTGTGATTATTATGAAATGCACCCTAGTATTGCAACATAGAACAACATCTCCAGCTGCTGAAGCTGTGTCTTCTATAAGTCTTTTCTTTGAAAAATAGGAATTGCACTTATCTTAGTCCTTACGTTTTTTATTGAAGTGCTTACACATTTGACCTGGCTATCTGTTTAGATACTCTGCTCAAAGTGACAACAGACTTTGTCTGTTGAAGCAGTTCTTTGCTGAATTTGGTACCTGAATTTTATCAACTTATGTCCTATTCTTGTTTACAAAGACACAGAGTTCTCATGGTTTTACCCATAAATGATGCATCATTTTAGCCTGTGTACAGTTCTGTACCTCTGGCCTTAAAACCTCTCAGATAGTCCTTTTAAGTCTGGTCCATTTTGTTCTAGTTGGAATAATTTCTCCTTTGTAGGATCCCTCGCATCTAAAGGATTCTTCAGCTAAACTTCTCTTCCCTTGAACAGAGACTAGCCTCAAAAAAACAACTTCAACGTAATATCTGACTTGCTAGGATCCTGTTCAGACAATCAGTCACTTATTCAAACTAATATACTGCTGGGGTTAGAAATTGTCAGATAGAGCTCAAGAATAGTTTTGCTTTGTGTTACGTATTGGCTGACACATTTTCCTGTCTTTTGGCTTGTCAAGAGTGCTACCTCCCACAATTTTGGGGATGCCTCTATCCCAGAGGACCTACAAGACCTGGAAGCTCTCCCAGTAATACATTGTAAAAAATGCATTAAATGGTTTTCAGAATACATCAGAATCTCAATTATCTGAAGAACATGGGAAGAACACTGAATAGAGCTCGATAATCGCGTTTACCAGTAACCAAAATGCCCTGCATGCCCATGGATCTGTGGAAATAATTAGTAATAGAAGCAATTTACCATTTAATTAATAAATGACAAGGGGCAAAACCTTGTCTGGGTTCACTGAATTTGGATAATTGAGGCTCCACTGTATTTTAAAATCTGAAATATTAACCATTATTCTGTATGCTTGAGATATTAATCGTTTAAAAAATGTGCACCTAACAGGATCTAAGCCTAGCTGTATTATTTCTATAAGACGAGGAAGAATTTCGTAATGTCCTACATGCAAAGATTTACTCTGCAAGAAAAGATCAGGGTTTTTTTGAAGTGTCTGGAATCTGTGTCCTTAAATATATAGATCTGTGCCAGCTTTGAATCTATAGCTACATTCAGGAGCTAGGGAGGAATTTCAGAGGGCAGTGAATAACCTTTCACCGAGAGGAGTAAGAACCAGTGCAGCAGAACATCTTCAGACTGGTTCTTATCTCAGCTGCCCACACAGGAATTTGAGATTGATGGAGATAACTTAAATTTTGTAATGAAAAAGAAAGAGATTAGAATTGGGTCCCACCATAAATAGCCATTCAGAATATACTGTAGCAAGTGGATTGTGGAAGGCTGGGATTGAAGACAGACGTTCTTGGCTATAGTATATTCCAATGGGTTTAACTGCCATCAAGCACTGATTTGCTGCCTCTTTAATTATAAGTTGTTGAAAAAAGAGTTCCAGACTTCTGCCTTCCTCTGCTTTGCATGTGTGTCATGCCATCTTACATGTTTAACAGCCCCTACCTCTGAGGCACTAAAGCACTATGAATGAATAACAAGGACTGAGCCCCTAAAAGGCAGCATCCTTAGCATCACTCAAGCTGTCAAAAACCAAGGTGATTCTATTTTCTCTCTCATGTTGGTTATTGCATTCTATCTTTTGGCCCCTCAAATCTCCTCCATTCTGGCATGGTCCTAAGGGATACTGCAGAAGAAAATAGGTATGGTCATAAATGAGACTCTGCATTTAAATCTGAAAGTAGGGAGAATGGAGTGAGTCTAATCTTCGGAAGGGCTGTCCACTGCTAGAAACCTGTTGCTGGAAACATTCTATTCCTGAACCCGAGAGACTTACTGTAAATCAGTTTAGTTTGTACTACCCTTTTCAAATATACAGTAATCATCAGAGGATAGGCAGTCCTTGCAGAAGTTTAATTCCAACCCCACCCAGATGTTTCATGCATAAGGAATTGGAGGAATGAACAATAAAACCATGCTCTGAAGTTCTAGGTGTCAGAGGGTTCTGTCTATTGCTTCTGAAGAGGGGAGTGAAAACAAAATAGGTCATTTCAATGAAGTTATTACTGTGCTTACATCAAAACTGTCACAGAGTTTGGTGCGTACCGTTGTTTCTGCTCAAGGGATCCATTACCAGAAAAGCAGGAGAGTTGCGTCAGAAATGATGAGTTGGCACCATTCATGGTGGTAAGGGAAGCTTGGTTATGCAATGCGCCACATCCTGCTCTCCTAACTCTGTGAGTAGCTCTGTTGAAGTCAATAGTAATTACATCTATTAAAATCAGTGGAACTACTTGCATCAATAAGATAAGTAGGATTTGGCCCAAAGGTTGGTTAATATCAGTGTTTTTAATCTCTCATTTTCATAAATGCTATGTTCATTCAAGCAATATAAAGTGAGGTGAATAAAGAACATTCTGTGCTTTGAATAGTTTGGCATCATATGCGGACAGGGCATGTGATTAATACCATATTGTTGGCTTTGTTCTTTGCTTTTCAGTTGTGGCTGGCAATGTCCTTTTCATAATTGCTGGTATCCCCCTGAGCCTATATAATCACTCTCTCCAGCTTTTCTATGATGCCCTTAGATTTTTCCTGTACTCAATGTAATATGTTTCTGTATTCACTTACCCTCCCATCAGAACCATAATGTGTTTCTGATGCGCTACTGTGACGTGGTCAGAGCTGACGTGGGGCAATGTATTCACCTGACAATGTTTCCCAAACCAGATATGTTATCTGTATTTTCTTGTGCATAACCATCACACTGCAGAATTGTGCTTTGTAGTTGTGCTGCTGGGAAAACCTGCGGAACTGCAGCACACTGGTTCAGTCAGTGGTGTTAGATAGGAAGTTGCGCTAGAATTTCAGACAGTATCGTTCACTTGGCTGCCAGAAATAATAGAATTAGGCGCTAAATAATAAAACGTGGACAATCCTGTTCTCATCATAGATCTACAAACATAGACTTCTTCTTTGATACTTTCTACTGAAAACAGTCAATATATGATACTACTATTAAAGCAGAACTGTGATTTCTGCAGAAACGTGAACCAGGAATGGAGTCACTGAAGTTACACTTTAGTGTCAGTGTTGCTAAAGTTGCATGGTTAGAGGTATAAGACTCAGTCTTTATATTTTTCAATAGGTAATATCTTGTGTGTTTGTTTCCCTCCAGTGGACTTCCTGACAGTATGTAACTTCTTGGATGGGCATTTGTTGTCACCAGGAAACTTCTTTTGAAAAAAAGACCATAAGGACTTGTAGTTGTCGGTGCTATTTAGTGTGTGTCAATGAAGTGAAAGCCTTAACCGCAATCAGAAAAGATGCATTAATGTGCCATGAAATTCTGCAATGCCTTCTCACAAGAGATTTCCATTTTGTTATGTTCTCACTGATGTGACATTCAGGACCAGATTCAGCTTTCAATGAAATGTGAGGTCATTTGACTGACATGAAAGGATTTTTACTGATCTAACAGAAGAATGTGTAATTTATGACTACACAAGGGTAAAGGGAGAAATACTGCCAATATTGTAATTGTTATGTAGGTAAAACTTGCATGCGTTCATAGTAGTAATCCATTCATTGGTTAAGTTCCTTAAGGAGATTCACAAATTCCCCATACATATACACTCCCTGGTGTTCCTTATGGTGGAATTTCCTACAAGGTTTTGAAAATGTGATGGCATACGGCTCCCTGCTGATGCTGTGGGAGTTGATGGTCCATACGTCACTATGGGTGCAATTTGCTCAGTTTTTCTGGATGTTTGGGATATCTCCAGGTACTGTGCAGGAGGGGGAGATAAGATTTGGATCACCACCTGAGGGATAAGAAGGATTTATCCTTGTGAAAACAGAAGACTATTGCTCAGGTCTTCACACAATGAGGTATTATGTGTGTTTACAGGTGCTGTAAATAGCCTCCCTGCAAGTTCTTTCTTGCGTTGTTTATCCAGCTGCATTTATATTGATGGCACATTTTATAAACAATTCATAAAAGTTTATATATGATTTATCAATATTCTAAGAACATTTTCCAGATGGATAATATGTGTTATACATTGTGTAAACACATCACAGATCTATCTATAGGTTATTATAAACATCAATTGGCTTGTTCCAGTCCATCCTTTATAACAGCTAATAAGCATTTATTGAACCCTTTATTAATAATTTTCTAAACCTTCAAAAGTAGCCCTCGTAAAAGTATGACCTTCTGGCTATGTAAGGAATTTAAAGGTTCTGAGTTGAAAGTAAAAGATAGACAGTCCAAATGCGAATTCTTCTTAAAATAGAATTGGACAGTAATGATGAAAACTCTTTTTAAATTACTCTGCTGTCCAAGCATTTCTTCTAATCAGTTGTTGTAGAGCATATCACATCTTTTAGCAATCACATCTAAAAAGATTCTCACTTGTAGATACTTACAGAAATCCCAAGAAGGTAAATTAATTTTAATTCTGAACAGCTGAAAATTCAGTAGCACTGTGCTCTAGTAACAGCTTGCAAAGATTGATATGCCTGAGAACACTGTCTTTGAAAATTAGCATCTTTTAGATTGGTAGAAAAGCCAAAGGATTCTGACTCTGTTATTATATTCACCATTTAGTGCTTTCCCCCGTATTTCTGAGGACATCAGAGGACCAGAGGTCATGAGTGAGAGAGAAAACTGGCCTTTGCTATTTTTCTCTTCAGTGCTTTGGCATGTTTGGCTGGTTTTAATTCTTAAGAATATAGGTAGCTCTATATGCATCCAATTGGGGCACTCTAGATTTAGGTCTCCTAGCTGGGGTGGTTAGTATCTGCCTGTGTTTTTCTGGCTTTGAATCCTCAATGGAATGATTATTGCTTCATCTCTTTCTGTACTGCAATTGTTTTGACACTTTCTAGCTCTTATTTGAACCAAATAAAGAGAAATAATAGAAAGACTTTTAAGACATTTAGGAATGATATCACTATTTTATCTTGGCTTGTAAATAATCATACTTTTTGGAAATTTAATTTATGGTAGGTAAGAGCTTGCAGATTAGTATTAATGTTGTAAATCAGTTGGGTCAGGATCTGTTCAATCACATGTTGGAATTTCAGAAGTGTCAGTTAGCATAGAAAAATATATCTGGTTGAATGTGTACAGAAGATCATCACTTCTTTCTTGGACATGTTTACATCAGATGGATGAAAGAGTCTTTAGGCTTTGTTGAGTTGCAGAATGAAGATTTGATTTCTAAAGCAAGGTGTCACGCAGAGATAGGGAGATCTGATAATGTATAGATTATGGTGGCCTGCGTCTCTATCATTCTTCAGCAGCTATCATAAACAAAGTACATGACAAAAGATGTGCCTTTTGCTGCTCCTGAAGGTGTTATAAAAGCATACTGATACTTCTGCCGTCTTTTCTGTTAATCTTATACAGCCTCTAGTCAAGCTTTATATTTCTGAGCCTGACCAAGTCAAGTAAAGCCATGCACAGGAAGATATTTCAGTATGTTTCGGTGTAGCTCCTAAATTCGTATCTGAAAAGAAAATTTCACAGAACCATTGAGGTCAGAAGGGGTCAATGGAGATTGTCTAGTCTCCAGCTCAAAGCAGCATCACCTAGAGTGAGTTGTTCAGTGCTATGTTGAGTTAGCTTTTTGAGTATCTCCAAGGATGGAGACTCCACCATCTCTCTGAGCAACCATTCTGGTGTTTGAGTACCTTCAACCATCAAAATTTTTTGTCATTTTTAAATGGAATTTCCTGTATTTCCATTTGTGCCCATCCTCTGTTGTCCTTTCGTGGGATAACATGGAGAACAGCCTGGCTCAGTCTTCTTTACTGCCCTACATCAGTTATTTGTATACATTGCTTAGGTTCCCCCAGGTCTTCAAGATAACTTCCCAAGATAATTATCTACAAAAATCTTACTCAATAGCTTTTTAGTGCCTACTGCAGGGAGGAGGATACTTCTCTTTCATTGTGTAAGGAGATAAGTGATTTGCAACAGTTCTCCAAGAAAGCTGGGATGATCAATTTAAGTTAATAGTGATATAATTAAGATAGTCAGTTCTTTAGGTTTTTGCCAGCATTTTATTTGTTGAGGTAATTCATAATTTTGGGCAAGGTGATCTACAGTGTTAAACACTTTTTTCTTTTCTTTTCTTTTTTTTTTTCTTTCTCTTTTTCTCAAGAATGTGTTTCTGCTGGCTTCCAAGGAGGAATAAGGCTGTTTTCTGTGTTCAGAGAACCACAGAGTATTTAAGGCTTATAAAGAACTAGGAGCTCCGGAAAAGATATATCAAAATCAGAGCTAAAGCCCTGGAGCATTGCCATTTGGGAAGATCCTTTAAAATGATTTAAAATTCATCTGTTGATATCTCAGTTTCAAGAGTGTATTTTGTTCTTGAGTCATCTATACTACTTGGAGGTGCTTTAAAAAAGAAAACCGAAAGAAAAACTATGCATTGTGCTAAGCTAGGCATTCCTGCATGCAGCATTCAAATTTTAGTACAGTTCTATTGTTTCTGTTACTGACTTTTCCAAGTCACACTTTTAGTCTTCTATTGTGTTTATGGGTAAAATAGTTGAGATAGTGGTGGAATGGCATATTTCAGAAAGCATACTGTCTGCCCTGTTTCCAAATTCAAAGTGTTGTTGGCCATATGAGAGCTTCTACTGTGTAGAGAGATGATGATGGTGCCAAGTTGTACTTGTATATCTCCAGCTTAAGTTTTTGCTTGTTAGGAAGCAGCATTGATCAGTTGTTGCTGATGAGATTTCAGCCTGTTCTAAGAAGAGCTGCTAAACAGACTTGGTTGGTTTACAGTGTCCATGTCATTCTTTGAATTTGTCCCACTAAACCCAACAAAAGAATTCCCTTTTATAATTTCTCATTGCTGTATGTCTGTTGATAAATTGGACAAATATTTTCTTTTAATCTTTAAATGCTCATTGTTGGTCTCTGCAATTCTGATTCTACATGTTAGTACATGGCCCACATGGTTTACTTTCTTTAAGTCTGATACATTTGGGGCAGTTTCAGCTTTGTTGAAATTAATCAGGAATTGTGACTATTGGAATGGACAGCTGGTCTTTACCATTTTGTCTTAGGAGGTCTCAGACATCTGCTAAGGCCTAGTATGTGCATAGATTTTATACTAATATAATTGTTCTATTTGAAAGGATTGATGTTTTTAATGAAGTAATTATACTGGATCAACTTCATGCATGGATATAGTTAAACGAATATAAGATTGAGTTATAAACCCATACATTTGCATCAGCATAGAATGACATGAATCTTTTGTTGAGGCAAGGATAGGGCTTAAGTTTTTACATTTTAATTTATTTGTAAGTAGAGGTTACTTTATCTGATTTGAATTTTAACATACCATTAAATCTTGTCCAAGAAATAATATAGTATGTTTAAGATCATAGATATCAGTTAGCAAATCTAATAGAAGGATTCCTAAGGAGGGATAGATATATGTCAGATATTAAGATATATTGGCAGACAAAGTGCCAAGAATTGAGAGGTATTTATGTATTAACATAGCTGTTCTCCTTCAAGCAATATAAGATGTATGGGACATTTGTCCCAGCCTACATTTTTTCAATGCAGCGTACACAGAGAAAAGGATGCATTTCTTGAACTCTGGTAATATTCACTCTTTGTCATAAGAAAGGAGAGAGTTTGCATTAAACAGATTCTTTTTATGTTCTACCTACAGAATTTCAAAGAATGCCGAACAAATGAGGTAGGAGTTTGTACATTTGTGCATCAAAGAAATGCTTAAATAGTTTCTTATATGTATAAAGGTACATTGTAGGGCACCCTCAAAGAGAAACTGTATTCTATAATCAATCTGTTGCCACCTGAATAATTAAAAAATGTTTTTAATTTTAGAAATGCTATTAAATACTCTAAAACTATAAAATACCCTGCTGAGAAAAAAATGACTGGACTGGTTGCTGAATGGTCACTGTTAAAGATAACATAAATGTAGAGTCGTTACAGTTACCACAAAACTGTCATTTTTAGCAGTACGGTAATATTTTCATAATAGACCCTACCAGATTGATCGTGCTCAGATAATGCAGAAGTTAACCAAAAATCCTTTCTCTTCCCTCTTTCAAATTGGTATTTTATTTTTAGGTGGCAGAAGTTTTCAAGTAGAGTGTATCCCCTGTTACCATGTAAGTTGTGCTGAGCAGTTTAGAGGATGGTATTACATTTTTTTACTTTTAAAATGGTTGTGTCAGCCATTAGAGGATAAGGGGTAACTTTAACAGTGAGGAAAGCATGAACCGAGTTTTGTTTAGTAGCTGCAGTTCAGTGTAATGATTGAGAAATGGGAATATTAAGACCAAAAAGAAATTAAATGAAGATATGTAGAAAATCTGTCTACGAGTAAAGTATATTCATATTATATTTAAATACCTTCTTGTCTGTAGATTTTCTGAAAACCCTTTCAAATGGACCATCTAATACTGGATAAGCACAAAATTACTACAGGAGCAGTTCCTCAGTATGATCAAGTGAATGAAAGAATTACCAAGAAGTGTTTGATTTAGGAAGCAGTATTTCTGGTTTAGTTATCCAACATGATCTTGACATAAAAAGTCTTCTTAAGTTTTTTGGGGTTTTTTTCCTGATTTTGAGTTACAGGATATTTTAGAACTTCTTTGGGGTTTTAAAATATACGCTAATAATTTGTTTGTCCATTAAGTTACTAGTTAATATACTTACTGCCTGGATTTCAGAGGAGACTTTTTTTAGACTCAAGTAGTTTTTCACTCCTGTAAAATGCCAAGATATGTTGTTTGGCCATATCTGAAGTTCTGCAGGATTTCAAAAAGATAACGGGTAAGGCTGTCTTTTTCAGCTGCCCTTATACCCAGCGGGTTCTTGGTATCTTATTTCTTTAGCCTATATATCTGGTAGTTTTTGGCTTAGGGATTCCTGCTCCTTTTAGAAGAGTCCAGAAGTCATGTATTGAATCAGCAGTTCATTTTCACTGCCTTACGAGAAACTGGGAAGCTAAAATATAGCTTCTGTAATGAGGGACACAGAAAGAAATCCTCAGTGACTTTGTTGCTTAGCTGTGGTCTTATCTTGTGGAACCTCCTCCTCCAACACCCCTTTGAGATGGTAGGATGTGAACAAATCAAGTACTGAATTAAGATCGTCCAGTGGAGACATGCTATAATCTGTTGACATAACTGGCCTAATGCAGGCTTTATCACATTACGGGACCATAGGAACCTTATTGTCACAGACATCAGTTCCATTGTCTCCTTTGGCAGTCCTGATAGACTTAACAGAAGCCTAGCTAGCAAGAAGAAAGAATGGGGCAAGACCTAGCTCCAGCCGTAAGTGATGGGACAGAATACCTGTAACTGGTGATATGGGGAAGCGTGGCATGCTGGTTTCTCCTCCTTTGAAGGTGAATACTCCCATTTATCCTCTGGTAGTTTGGGAAAATTATGTTTATTCTCAAGGCCTAGGGAATGTTTGGTCTTAAAATTGCCAGATTGACCTGGATTTGGAGTCACACCTTGTTCCTTCCCTCTAGGGGATGGTCTCCTGAACTGGCACAGAGTGGCTTAACTCTGGCCTTTTTAATGACTAGCCTGAGGGAAACTGCTAGTGGTACCAACAGGGAATCAGTCTACAGACAGGGTAGCAGTGATTTCACAACTGTGCCAAGTAAGCTTACACAGAAAAAACTCCGGGCAAAAGAACAGCAAAAATTGCTACTGCTTGCAAAGCTACAGCAGCAGAGTAATGTAAAGGAAACTAATTGTATACAGTCCTCTTGACTAGGCAGCCTGCTGAATAATAAACCTTCCTAAAGCCAGCATGTAATTGTTTATGATTTTCTTTGTGCATGTGTCTTCATTTATATTGTGTATACCACATATGTTTATATTTATACAAATCTTACTGTTGAACAGAAGCCTACTGTAAGTACACATATTCTTGGGTATGCCCGTATGTGTGTTTATATATGTCTGTATATTTGTGTGCATGCACGCGTGTGTATGTATATATGTCTGTGTGTATGAGAAACAGATGCACTGTAGGCAGATAAAGCAGATAAATATAGATTCAAATAGAGGCATAAGCCTATAAATATAGATGCTATATAGAGTGAAAGCAAGCAGATCAGCACAGTTTCATTATTACTTGCATTCTGTATAGTAAAAGAGTAGCTGACACTGAAATGTCTGAGGGGATGACACTGTTGGCTCTCAGCAAACATAGTAAGAAGGTAAGAAAACTTCTTTCCAGTATGAGAAGCAATTATGACAGAAGATTTACTGTCTCTAATAATTTGCTTAATACAAGTCACTGTGTACTTTCTTCTGGGGTTGAAGTCAGAGGATGGAAAGAAAGTGTAACATTCGTAATTTTACCTTAAAATAAATAAATAAAATAAAAATCCCGACCCACAGTCTGAGGAAGTACAACCTCTAGTTTCTATTTTACAATAAGCCTCCCACACTGTGTTTGTCAACTTTCTGCTCCACATGTCAACTTTCTGCTCAGTCTCTCTGAATGAACTTGGGTGGCAGAGTATTGGGAAAAACATTTAGGTCATGACAAAATTAACATTCAGAAATAATGTTGTGAGTGTGTGTGTATGTGTATCTTAGCCTTCTGTTTGCAGATCTCTGATGCCTGTTTTAACAGTCATCTCTCTGTTGTAGCAATATAGCTTTGGCTAATCCATAGCTGTAATATAGGTAGTTAAAGTCAAAAAGGTCTTAATCTTACTAGAGATAAAGAAAACTTAGCAGCTATTCAGGGAGGCCTGAAAACTCAATTTTTTCTTTCTCTAACATTTTGATGAGAGTGTTCGGATAAATCAAGATTGCTGTAAAATGCCAGAAAATTGTCAATACTGTGTTTTATTTTTCTTTGTATAATACAGGTAGTATTGAGGTGTTTACAGCAAGAAGCTAGCAGCTGTGAGCTTGGCATTCTTTTTCCAGCTTGACCACTGGCTTAGCGTGAGATCTTGCACAAGTTGTTTAAAGTCTATGTACTTATTTCCTCGTTTCTGAGTAGATTAGATAATAATTATTTCACAGAGTTGAGTAATTGAATAATACCTTGTTTTGTTAATAGGTCTCATGATTTCATTGGAACTACTCATGGAGCAAGGCGTTCAATAAGAGTATATATTGCTTTTTACAAAGTGCTCTGACAATGAAGGAAAAACGGAGAAGTAACAGTAGAAAATACTATTGCTGATGTTCCGTATTGTGTTACAAACAATTAACTTATTTTTAATTTATTTAATTGTTTTCAAAATACACCATTAGCTGATAAGTATTGTGAAGTTTCTGTATTCTGAGGTACTCAGAGCAAAGCAGAAGAAAGGTAAACACCAGCATGTGTATACTCATGCTCAGACCAACAGTACTCAATATGACAAAATGTAACCAAAGACAGAAAATTAAAACATCAAGTGGTGGAAGCCTTGCTCTGGTATTCAGCTCATATAACACTATTTTTCTTGAAATATCTAGTCTAAGCTAGTTTTCCTATGCAGATAAAAAGAGAAGGGCAGCTCAGAACATCTGGGTTCTGCTCCTGAACTCATGACATGGTTTGGCACGAGCCATTTTTCACTCAGCTTTCTTATTTTGATACCTGAAAATAAGCTCTTCCAGGTATATTTTAACATGTTATTCATGTTATTTCCAGTCACCTGGGTTCTTTCTGAAAATTTGATCTTTAAGTCACATGAAGTACCCTGTGAAGGTGCTTGGTTTTTACTGTATCTATTGAGATACTGGAATTAAACACAAAGAGGAGTCTGAAGTCGTATGTATGTGAATAGTAAGAAGCTGTGGGGAAATCTCTATTTGATATAGGAGTCATTGGCACTTTCACTTGTCCGTGAGCCAGTGGAAAAGGGACCTGCAGACTTTGTTTAGGTGCTGCTGCTTGTGGTGACTATGGCACCAGCAGCACCTCTCACTTGTGGCTGGAGGATGCGCTCAGCTCTGGGCAGAGCTTTCACATGGGAGTACCTTGCCCTCTGCAGTTTGGGGACTCCTCAGATGTGCAAGCTGCCTGTTGTCTGAATATCCCAGAGTTACTCAGACTCCTGTAGGATGAAACCTGTGTAGTGTAAGAGTGATATTTGAGAGATGTAAGGTGAATGGATATGATAAATTACAGTACTTCAAAAATTAACAAGCCTATCCAGCAAATTCTTCCGAATCCCTCCTAGTCTCTTCCGAGTCTGCTGCATATTGTAACAGCCACACTAGCTTCAAAATAAGATTTTTTTTTTAGGGACCGAAACAAATAGTAAGGTTTGTTGGACAGGGATTACACTGAGCCCCCAATTACTATAGAAATATGGTCTTTTCAAAGTCTCGTATGGAATATCTGGAAGGGAAGTTATGCTATCCCAGAAAGCATTCACTGTGATTGCTGAATTTTGTTTTCTGCTTCCCTGCTCCTTTCTCTCCCTAATTCTCATAAATTAATAAATCCTTAACTGGATAAATTTATAACAGTAGATTGTATTTGCAGTAGGGGAAATATCTTTTCTTTAAAAAAAAAAATTTACTCTTGATCTAAAACCTTGCGTGTGTTGATTTCAGTCTGGATCAGATGATTGCAGCTGAGTTATAGTCTTGAAAACTGAAGTTTATTATGGAAACGCTGACATAACCTCAATTCTTTTGGTTCTGGCAGACACGGCAAAAATATCCAGGGACCTTTTTTTCTGACTCCTAAGTTCTTTGCTAGTCTCCTTGGACTTTGCTTTCTGAGTCTCTGCCAATTTTACTGCCATTCATTTTGACTAAAACTGTCTTGGAAATATGTCAGTCTGTAAGAACCATTAGGAAATAACACCGTTACACATGTTTAATAGGTTGGTTGAGGGGTGGGGAAGTTTAGTAACTTCTGCTGAGTTATGGTCATTCCAAAATGGTGAGTCCGAAAGGTTCATGTGAAAGAGAAGCTGGTAGGAGAAAAGTAGAAGTAAATTCCCAAGAAAAGTGTATTTGTGTGTTACTTTCACTGCGAGGAAAATCATGTTGCAGGAGGTCTGCAAAAGGTTTATTGATTCTTCAACTAGCAAGAAGAGTTGGCAAGCATCTCTAATGTATTTATTTTTTGTCTCTATCATTTTAATAATTTTTTATTATTCATTTTGCCATTAAAAGCCCATAGCAACCTAGCACTGTGCTTATCTCCTCCTACAGTCATTAAGAAGACAGAAACTGTATTGAGAAACATTAAGCTTACATGCAAAATCATGAAATTCTAGAGTAATAACTTGTTTATAACCTTAGTCTCTCCCTTATGATACAGTCTTTACTGAGAAGTCACATTGTTTTTCTGCAAATACAGAGCTATAGAATCTTTGATACATGCAAATGGCATCTACTATTAATGTGTTACGCTAATCAAAAAAACCCAAAAAACAACCAAAACCAGTTGTCTAGCATAGTGAAAAATAGCGCTGCTTTGCAGGTATGTTGTCTTGTAGGGAGAACATATATCAGAGAAGTTAAAGACTGTAACATAGTTACATACAAAAAGGGCAGTTTGTGAGCACACACAAAGTTTTTTTAGGATTTTCTGACCTATGTATGTATCCAAGATGCTCTTTGTAAAATATTTGGTAGGATTTTATATTTGTGTGGACTTCGGTATTTTCATCATAGTCAAAAACTCTTCCTTGAAAGATGAATCTAGCCAGTACTGACTTCACAAGCTATGAGTCCATTCATATTTTCAGTTGTTAATGCTTTTTACTGTAGATAGTTTAAGCTCTCTCTTTTTTTCCGTTTCTCTTAAATCCCTGGATGTTCTTTTTTTCACGTTTGCTACGTGCAAAACAGATAAGCTTTTGTTTATTCAAGTTTTCATGAAATTTCAGATTAGGTAAACATTAAGAATAGAAAATTTACATAGTGAAGTTTCAAAATTTTTGAGTGATTGAAGACAAATTGACTGTAATGGAAACCTTTTTCAGCTTCACTTGATAGACCCTCAAGTACAAAATATATCAGAACTTAACTCCCTGATCTGTCTTCCCATATTTTTAAAGTATTCAGATCTCTGTCTGAATGTGATATGCACAATCCATAGACAGTTGCTTATAATCTAACATGCAAACAAGTGCTTAAACATGTATGCACTCTGGATGATGATAAAGCAAGCATAGCGGTATTGGAACTGTTCTTACTGATATCCGAGCTCGGTTTCCCTTAGCTGGTGTTTCTTTAGTTTCTCTCTGTATCTCTTTTATGTAATATTGTGTAAGACTAATGCATTTTAAGCTTCTACACTGCCTCCCGTAAGATGAGGACATAGTAAACATCCAGACTAACTTTAAGTGTATATGTATTAGTGCTGAAAAATATGTTCCTCTGCACTCCTATTCAGAAGAGTGCAGGTTTTCATTGTTTGATAAGATGGTCTTATGGTCCAGTCCACACATGCACCTTGCTGAGAGTCACTCAAAGTTTGATTGTGAAGCACCATTTCTAGTGTGACCACATGACAGTGATGTACAGTTTGTGTCTTCTGTGTCTCGTTTCTTTCCCTCGGTGTTCTCCTGGTCAACAAAGAAAATGTGCCTGAACATGTTTTGAGTTGGCCCAATCTGTATTAACGAGTGCTTAATCCAGATTGCACACCTAGATCCCTCTTTAAGAACACCTTAATCTTTTCCTTTAAGGATCAGTTTCATTTTAAGACAAATCAGACTAGTTAGGCTGCACATAACTTTTTGTGTAAAACTTTTCTGCAGTAATTTCAATGCAATTTCAGTTTCTTGCAAAAAAAATGAATAAGCATATGCAAGACAGTGAATTACTGTTTTCATTTTCTAACGTCCTGACAGAGATCCTGAATGCATGCTGGCTGGTAATATCATAGTTAGTGTTACTAGATGTGGATCTGGGGTAAAGAAAAAAATCAATAGAATTGTCAGAAACATTGCATAGCTGTGGAATTTCCTTAAAATAGGGTTTACCCTTCTTATAAAATGGGATTTGTTGTTTGCTTGGTTTGCTAATTTACAACCTGTAAAAATGCCTGATGGCAAACCTATAAAGAAAAAGTATGTTGCCCGTTACGCAGAATTTGAAGAAAACAACATAGGGAATGCCTGTCTTCCAGTAAAGATAACGCAAAAGAAGCTTTAAGAGCAATGATAGTTGATTTTTTTTTTTTTTTTTTTTTTTTTTTTTTTGTTATCAGCATACTCAGTTTCATTTCTGATACTAGGCTAGGTGTCTGCTGTGCTTTGTAATAAAGCTCCTTTTAGTCTTCAGTCATTCAGTGTGATTTCGAAACTATGTTAGCACACTTCAGAATCACATTGACATTAGCAAAATCCCCAGCCCGATATGAATAAATAAATGGATGCCTAGCAGTCCAGTGTTGGGCCAGCCTGGTGGTGTTTCCCTGCTTTGACGACCTAGTGTCAAGTGGGAGCAGGCAGAATTTGGAAACCCATGTCTTGCCTTGGAGGCAAAGGATTCAGCAATGTGGTGGGCATTGCCTGTGGGAATGAGAGAATTTCACCTTATCGACTCAATATGATTTGCACTACAGCGCTAGGGGCCTGTCTGTGTCTAAATTGAGGACTCCAGGTGTGTACTTGTGTGCAAGAGAGAACAACGGGGATATTTTGGCAGGCCTAATGAGTGAGCAAAATAGGTCAAGTGTTGCTTGTTTCCAGTCTCCAATTCCCATATTCTCGTGTCACCCTACCATCTCAAAAAATGCAGGGCTTTGTATTACATACTGTGCATAGTGCTTATGATTTCAGTGCTCCTACAAGCCTGTAGGCCCTGAAGCAGGAAGTGAAAAGTTGATGTATAGTATTACTAAAGAAAGATTTCTTTTAGTAACGTTAATGGCCCTCTTGGCTGAATACGATCTTCCTATGTATCTTTAGATCTAGCACAAGAAGTGCCACGGTGGTATTAGTACATATTTTTCTGTAGTTTCTAATAGGATTTGGGTAGTAGATACGGGAGGGAAACCTTGCTTTTGGACAGAGGGGCTCGTGGGTTTTGTTAAGCAACTGCTCTTCTAGCAAAGGGCACGAAAATGAAAAGGTTGGGAAAAGCATGTTTGATTCAGAAAGGAATAATTCTGTTTCTAAATGCTTTGCTCCCCTCTTTCCATGGCGCCCCTCCTCACACATACCTTAAATCTGCATCTCACCGCTCTGCATTTCTTCATCTGTGTCTCTCTTAGAGCTCTGAATTCGTTATATGGAGTAGTGTAAATCAATAGTAAATGCTAGCCGCCCACTCTGTACTCAGTTACGCAATATCACATACCGTGTACACAGAGACAAAAAGGGAAAAAGCACACACAGGCTTTACATTCAAAAGCTCTTGCATAATTTTGCTTTTCTACAGCCAAAAGGAAAAAAAAAAAAAGAAAAAAAAAAGGAAATAACAGATGGGGAGACTTGCAGTTATTTTCCCTTTTCTCAGACTGTACAGAGGGGAGTTAGTTTAACATCCATGGTCATTTCTAATTGCCCTGTGCTGCAGATAAGCAAGGCAGACTTGCTTGTGCTTTAAAATAAGACTTTTTTCCAGCTTCCATGATGTGGTGCACTTTTCAGGTAATATGAGAAAAACTATTATGAAGTGTTTAAGGCTGAATTGGTTATTTGTTTAGTCTTAATGGAAAAAGGAAAAGAAGAACCTCACTTTAACTACTCTATACATGTTACAAAGCAAAAGAGGGACGAGGAGTAAGGGAGGCTGGATTGAATTCTCTGGCGTGGTTTTGTGTGGGGGTTTTGTGTTTTTTTTTTAATCTTTTTTTTCCTTTCTGAAAAGCAAAATATCTCTCAATGTAATATTTATGTAAAAAGCCAGTTACGTAACTCTCGCCTGCCTTTCGCTTTTGTTACCTCTCTGGACTGTACAGCTCTACTGTTTTTCCTCACGACAGATTGTATTAAAACCTGCAAATCCTGATGAAAGGAAAGAACAACCGGGTGCCCACAGCACAGACTTTAATTTCGAGCCTTTTTAAGGGCTTCAGGCTGGAAGACAATGGATCTATTTAAGATCTGTTTTTGGCTGGAGGAATTCTTATTGAGTATTTTCCTGTCACAGTGCACTCTGGAACATCCGTGGCTTCTGCACAGTGTTTCTGTCTCTCTCCTCCTTCCCCCCCACCCCCAACTTTGGATGTATACAATGAAAGCTTTTTCCCTTTCCTCTCCTGACCTTAATGCGAGTGTCAGGTCAGTCTCCATATAACAGCAGCAAGTGCAGAAGCATAGTGAAATTTTAGGTTGTGCTGAACTTTATTTATTCATTTTTCTTTCATTTAAGTGATTGATGTCCACAGAGATCCAGAGGTTCTTTTGATTAGGATTGGTTGGGATATTCTAATTGATTTCTGCCAAATGCAAGCAAAAATGTATAACCCTGCTAAAAGAATAAAAATGAGGGATTTGAGGGGGGGGGGTGTCAAAAAAGGGAAGAAAAGGGTCAATACTAGGAAAAGTTCATTCTTTTTGATCACGGGAAGAAATTTTTCCTGTACTTACTGCAACCAATTTATTCCTAGTTGTATCCTCTGAGGATCTGACCTGTTTGTGGTTGCGAGCATTGTGTCAGGGTTTGTTTTCTTTTGCCCTTTACAAATCATTCTTGTCTGCGTGCGCATTCTTGGACAGATTCTTCCCTAGTGTAATACTGCTAATTCTGTTGATATTATGTCAGGAGTCTATTAGGTCAATTACAAAGTTATAGGGCTTGATTCTCAGTTATTTTAAAGTGTTTTTCTGGCATTGGAAAGAAGTCGTAAAATGAGCCTGAGTGTGAATTATGCCCACTTCAGGCATAAGAGAAAAAACAGTTAAAGCTGACATCTTTCAACAGTGATCTCTGAGACAAGCTTTAAATGAAATAGGGTTTTGTGAAAACAGGAAGTGGAATATTTTAAGCTCTGTAAGTATATTACAAGCTGTATAAGTATATTTCACCAAATTGTTGGGGAGTATATATATATATTCAAAAGCATATTGGAACACCTGGATTCCCTGCTTGATTCTGAAACCAGCCCTTGCTTTGGCTCTGGGCAACAAAAACAACTTCTGCCTCCATTTATGTCTCAGTACACAATCTCTTAGGGATTATAGTAGTAGATGCTTGGTTTATTGTGCCCTGCAGAAATATTCTAAAGCTATTTTATTAATGTTTATAAAGTGGATTTAAATGCAAAAGGAGAAGGTGTTGAAATCATTTGGAGAGGTTAAAAAATCATTGAAACTTCAGGCTGGTGTTGCAACAGACCAAATTGTGGGCACCAACCGTATCCGAATGTTAGCTGGAAATCAGAAGATGACCCTAATCATCAGAGGATTAAATTCTGGAAGACTGTCCTATAGGAATTATAGGGCCTGGAAACCTATATAGTTGTAAGATGAGGCTGAATCAACATATCAATAGTGGTTTATGACATGCTTGCATGCGGTGGAGGAGAGTAACCTCCTGAAAATCCCTTATCCTGGTGTCCCTAATAGCTGTCAAGTCTTTATAAAATGCTTGGAAGATGTAGACTGTGTAGCTTTACGGAGAACATGATTAATAATGATTCCAGTGTTTAACTTAATCAAGAGTGGTCATATGTCCTTGAATGAAAATTACTTTCTGCCCATCTTCTCAGACTTCTAGTGTGTAAGTTTTTTGTCTGCACTAATTACAATGAAAGACTTATTTGGAATCGGTTTACACAACCTGGTAACTTTTAACAATAGACAAGCAAATTTCCCTCTTAAAGGTATTTGCATGCTTTTCAGTTACGCAGAATTTTCTCTGCATGTCACTAGGTTACCTCTAACTTCCCAGGTCTTCAGTCTCCAGCTTTGCTTTGTACGCTTATGTGGAGTTGTAACAAGGCACTAACCTTCCTTAATAGTCAAACACACATTTAATTATTTCCTGAGTATTTACGAATTAAACAAGAAAAGCCTTGGAAATGCCCACTGCTAACAGTCTGGTTATATAGATGAACAGTGACCAGAATGATGGAATTTTGTCTTTTCTGCAGAATGGAAACCTAATTTTAATTTAGGGAGGGGAGGGTGATTTGACTTGACCAGATGCTAGACATGCAACCTGTGAAACTTCTGTCTTCCTATATTCATAGGCAAAATAGACAGAAGTGATGGGTTTGAACAATTTCTGAAACGAGATGTTAATATTCAGCTTCAATGAATAAGACTTCATTTCACAATTTAAAAAGACTCTGGTATTTTATTTTTAAACATAAGCTGTTTAAGTTCTGCCACTATGAAGATCTGTGCCTTAGTTTTCTTAAATTCAAGTTTGTTATTTTAGAGAAAGGGTTAAATATGGACCCTAAAGGTTTAAAAACAATGGCAAAAATTAAGAGAGCTCTACATGAATTTTTATTGTTAAATTTCATTATTTTTCTTCCCTGATACATGCTTAGGGTTGGGTATATTAGAAAAATAGCTGGCTAATCAGACTTAACTATATCCAGCATTGTGCTGAATTAGCTACAGTAGTCTTTTTTTAACTAGTAATTATTCTGCAAGGTTTCCTCCCTCCCTCCCTTCCTCAGAACGGTGGTTTTTGCAACTCTGACACTTTGGTTGAAGTTTATGACAATTTTGTGAC
The DNA here is from genome assembly GCA_008921705.1 of Burhinus oedicnemus. Lineage (NCBI taxonomy): Eukaryota > Metazoa > Chordata > Aves > Charadriiformes > Burhinidae > Burhinus > Burhinus oedicnemus. Next base: position 281,453 of record VFFE01006117.1, read on the forward strand.
CTTCACTATCAGTAATTCATTGCTAATGCCTTTAACAGTTTCACAGGTCTTTTTTGACTTAGAGAAGTCTGTAAGAAGTGAAGCAAGAAGCAATATATTTAGAGTAGTTGTAACAAAAGTATCAGGCCTAGCCGTACTGAATGTTCCCGCACTCCTCCTTTTCAAAATTATTATCTTCCACATTCACAGCAAACGAAGCCGAGGGTTCATGTCTCCCATCTGAGAATCTGTGTATTTCAGTGTTTGCTGTTAAATCCGATGCATGCAGGTAGGCCACGACACCCACAGGGTAGGATCGCTGAAGTCCAGCCATATAGAGGAGTTGTTGGGATGGGCGCAGTGCTTAGACCAGGGTCGACACCTGGATATTCCTTGCTTTTTCTTCTGCCTAGTGGTTAATATTTTCCCGTTGTTGCTAAATGGAGCGGGCCGTGTTTGGACTGAGTGCCTACATCAGTGTCAGCCCCACGAGAGGACACACGGTGCAGTCCATCATACCCACTTGGGGAAGGAGCACATACTCATTGGCTCGTGGGTTTGTTTCCCGGATGTCTGGTCTCATTGCTGCCAACTACTGAACGCTGGTGGCCAGGGTGGGAAGGATGGGTAAGCTCTCTTCACCTTATTGATGCGGAGGCTTAAAAAGAACTCTTTAGGATGTGACCGTTTTACCTGTAGTAAAAGAGAGCATGAAACAAGACTTGATAATCCGGAAAGCGTGCTTCAGGTAAGAAAACTAACTGTAAACAGATCAGTTTCTGTGGAGACTCGATTTGGGGTATTATTTCATAATTTCAACTGAAGAAACCTCTGAGTTATTTGGCTTTTAGGACACATGATGAAACTCACCCCTTCAGAGAAGTTCTTGCAGAGACAAGATAGAAGGAGAGCTCCCCGTGTAAGCAGCAGAGGATTGTTTGCTCCCGACTTTTTGCTGAGTTATTTGTGACTGGTTGCAGCAGAATAGATGGACTCACTGCTTTGACTGTGCTGTGAACAAGAGAAAAAACACACTCAGTTGATAATGTTTTAAATCAAAACAAGTAATAATGCTCTTCATGGAAAGACTGTGCAAAGATATTAACAGGGAACAGTGCAGAAAACATCTGAAACCATCTTTGTCCGTAGTTTTCACTACATATATTTCTTAAACTATTTTTCTGCTTACAGTTTTTATTAAATATCCTGATTGCCTTAGGCCCCTTACATGACTGAAAAAAAAGCCTGACAAAGTTTCAATCTCATCTTCTGGGATCCATCTAAATATACATTTCTGATTAAAAAGTGTCAGCCGCCGCTGAGGCTGGAAATGGTCTGTTCGGCTGTGAGGAAGGGAGGGGCAGATCCATAATGGTTGTTCAGGCTGTCGTGTTTCTGAGAATCAGCTGTTTTTTCTTTATACTGCAAAGATTAAACAAAGAATGTTAAACATTTCCCAATTTAGCATTTATAATGGAAAGCGGCTGTAGGGCCACAGCTCGCTGCTGCAAGGGCAGGCGTTCATATTAGGAGTCACTTAAAAAGGCTTTTATTTTCTTTGAACGCCTATCCATTCCTCTCCCAGCCCGGCTGCTGTGCTTTGCAGTCAGGTGAAAGCAGCTTTAGATTTTTACTCTCATTTAAGTAGGAGCTGATTTACTTTTGGAAATGAAAGTTAAAGCAGCTCAGCCATCTGCGAAGTGGAAGAGGAGGCAGTGGGTTCCTTTAACTTTTCAAATCTCTGTGATTCTATTTTGCAGCAACAGGCAAGCAAGAATTACCTTCATGAGCTCCTGTTACTAATAGTATGTAGTATTAATGATCTAATGTCTTAGCTTTGACTCTTCATCTCGATTTCTAGAAGATACCTGTTGGCTGTGTTCATTCTTCTTTATAATTGCATCCAGCTCAGGAGCTTTGAAGTAAAAAGTTGGAGTCTTGAATGCAGCTGAACCACATTTTTTGACCTACTGACAGCACAGCTTTTTCTGTAGCATTTCGCTAGTGATTATGTGGAGCACCGTGACTTTGTGTTCCTCATAGTAAAGGCAAATAACGCTTAAGGGTGACTGATACAAGAAAAAAAGGGGGGGGCGGGGACACGGAACATTTTGGTGTCCTGGTGTTATATATGCTTTTACTGTGGCTGTTTATCAGTCTTTCTTATTTTTTAGTTTTTCTTGAAGAATCCATAGTGGAAACAAATACATTGTTCAAGCTTTCTTAGTTGAAGCTGAGGAGAATTCCATTTTTATGAAAATAATATATTTTATTCCCTATCAGAGTGAAATAAGTGTTAATACAGTTAGATTTTTAACAGAGCAGCTAAAAATGTCCTTCGCCTGCCTCTCTGTTGGCTAGTTTTCAGAAATTCAGTAGTTCTCTGCCATCACATGGGGACAAGATCTAAACATCTTATATAATTAAAACATTTTCAGAAAAAAAAAAAATCTGGCTTCTTGTATAAATTGTAAGCACTATAAAGAAATCAGATATCCATTTTCTCCGTTCTCCAGCCTGCCTGCAAGTAGGTTTTGTCCAAACAAAATAGCATTGCACTCATGAGCTCACAAACATTTGTCTATTACTTAGGTATCTACATGAATAATTTTATTGGCTTCTTATAGTAGCTTAAAAATGTTTGTAAATGTTTGCCCGCCTTTTTGTTTCTTAAGGGAAACTTTTTAGAATTTATTTTTTTGGAATAAGTCAAAGTTTGAGTTTAAAAAATACTTCAGTCTTCTTGTGACTGCATTTCTCACAGAACGTTGGAATTTTTGGACTGTGCATCTGTTTAGGCATGTGGAGAAAGACAAGACTGAGATCATGTAAGTCATGAAACTGAGGGTGAATAATCCATACTTGGTTCTCTCACCATTTTTGCAATTTATACCCAGATGCAAGTAATAAACAAAAAAGGAAAAAAGAAATCTAGTTAGCTTTTATTTTTAAAGTGATTAATGAAAAGCAAAGTTCAAATGAGGCCACAAATCCTGGTGGTGCACAATGGGTTGATTTATTTTGTAAATAGACCATGGATAATTAACCATAAAACAAAACTTTTTTTTTTTTTTTTTTTGAGAGGGGGGGAACTTGCATAACGACACTGGTTTCTTTTAGTTGCTGTGAGTTGCACAGAGGGATAACGACTTATTCACAACTGGTTGCAACTGGTTACAGCCAAGAAAGGAAAAATCCCAGAGCAGCTAGAGGAAAAAGGCTGTTAAAACCCTGCTACACTTGCAGTTTTATAGTAAGGCATTTACTAATGGCTACAGAATGGGCAAAGCTGCCCTTGTACGATAACAGCAAAAGAGTAGATACGTATGTACTCTGATGATGCTTGCCATGTTATCCCATGCTTTGGCTTAAAACCCACAAGCAAAAGGCAGCCCCTGCAGCTGGCCTTGCAGTCCACAATTTTGTATTGACTTCTAAATAGCATTAGTTTATGCTTTGTTACAAGCTTCCATGATGCCTGTATCTTACTACTCTGGCACTGGGGGAAGAGTCCTCTTGATAGTCAAAATAGTCTGACTTGCTGCCAAGTCCTCATGTGAGCCAGAGAGTGATGGTAGTTTTTCAGATACATGATATGAGAAAACTGCCTGCCCAACGTCCCGCAAATTTGTCTCTTCATATTCCACAGTCATCTGTGGAAGGGATCTCTGATGCCCAAGAAGGAGAAGGTCCAATTTGTTGTGAAAGTACATTCACTACTAATTAAAACTACCAGCTGGGATTACAGCCCTGGAGACTGTAAATAAACTAGAGCATGAGATGTTCAGATGACAATATGGCCACTTTTGTGATGGTTTGTATTAGTTGCCTGTACTCAGATTTGCTCATCTCATGCCAGCTTATTAGAGTGAAGAGAGGGTTTATGTAGGTAACAGTCAAGATGCAAGAGGTTGGATTCGCCACACACAGACAGTGACTCTTAAGGTACTTGCAAAAAGCCGCCCTCGTTCCCAGTGATAGCCTGAGTAGGCAGAGGTAGTGAATAAAAATGCTTAAAACCAGCCTAGTTTTACATGCATTGAATCAGTTTTATCGGAACAGTGTTATAGACTGATGTTGGTAAGGGTTCTCTGTCCTAAACTGATTTGTACACATGCAATTTCTTCTCCAAATTTGGAGTACTTGTCAGCAATGTACTGCAGAGACTGAGGAGAGAAGTAGTTCATTAATGTCAGACTGTCACGTGCTGTCTGCATGAGCTTAATGTAGGTAATGGGATGTAAAGGTTGTGTGTTTTTAGTCTAGATCTCAGTTGCAAGACGGGGCCTTAGATCAATGCTTTAAACCCATAACCAGAGAACTGCTGAGTTCCCACTGTCTTACTGACTCTAGTAACTGCAACACATGGGCTGACACTTACAATCTTTTTTTAGGCCAAAGAGTCAAGTTAAAATAGCACTTAGTTTGAGCAAGAGGCTTCGGTTGTGGGTGGGAGTCACGCTGAGGCCAACATTAGCATTGTACTTTCAAACGACATTGCAGCGAAGACGAGACCCCGAAGTAAGTTAGATCTCCAAGGCTTAATACAGTCTTTGGCTTCTCTTCAGGTCCTGTTGGAAGGGAAGCCAGCCAGGGTCCACTGTGGCAGTGCTAACTGGATGTGTCTGTCCCGTGGGGTCTCCCTTGAAACTGCTCTTTGTCAGGCTGTTGCTTCTGGGAAGTGTGGCAATGTATGGAGTCTGCTACGTACCGTTTATAAGTTAGAACTTGATTGTATTGACTAACCAAATCCTGTATCTTGTGACAATCTTTTTCTGTGCTCTGCATCATGCCAAAGAGACAGGGGAGTGGTGTTGGCATATCTTTGTATGAATAGGTCTGTCATTAAATATTTGAAATAGAAACATCTGAAATAGATCTTGCCTGAGAAGAACAATGGGGCAACTAGACAAAGCCAGTTTTCTCCAAATTCACTTTTGGGGGTTGGAGTTCTAAGCAAACAGAAAAAAGAACAAAGTAACCAGGTATTTGTGCAGGGGCTTGAAAACAGCAAACCCTGAGAGGCATGGAGGGAGACACAAGGAAAGTTGAGAGAGGAGAGGGGAGGGATGCTTAGCAGAGGGAGGATTTTTTTCGTTTGTTTGTTTTCATAACTGAGACCAGCTAAGGGAGAGGGAAGCTGGTAGTAGAGGATTGAGAGTCCCTCATTTGGAAGAGGCACTCTGTTTAGGAAAGGGAAATTTTTCACCTAATATGTATTTAAGCCTGAGGATCATCCACTGCTAGTGCTGAGGATGCTGAGGCATGGAAGTGCATTTGGGTATTTTCTGTTTTCTCTGATCTCTAAATCTGTATTTTTATTTTGTTAAGAGTGAGGGAGTCAGTCATCTTCCTCGGGCAGTTAGGCTCTGAAATCTTACTGCTAGGAAGGGGTTACAGACAGCCTTAGCTAAAGGCACATGCAAGGTGAAGGAGAGAGCGTTCAATTCCTTTCAGATTGTGGAAGGCATCAGCACATGGGCCCAGTATGAAGAACACAAACTCAACAGTCTGCTTGGTGTGCAGCAGGAAAAGCTCTGTTAGAGGTAATTGTAGTGCAGGCTTTTGAACAAGCCTTTGTATTTCTCTCATACAGTAATAACCTATTTGTAAAGATATGCAATCCAAACTCCTTCATTTTAGCCACCCTGTCTCTTCCCAAATACACCCCCACCCCCACCACCCCGCAATCTAATGCTTTAAAAACCCACAGGTGAGGTAATCCCAACAATTCTCCGTAAGACTTTCCTCATCTCTGCTTTGTGAAGCATGGCATCCGATGTTGTAGTAGGTGTGTCTGAGTTCCAGTTAGAAAGTGCTTTTGTGGGGGACTAAGCAGTACAGTTGTTTGAATCCTTGGACTTATGCTCCAAGCACTGCGTTCAGAAATTCGCTTTATAAGAAAGAAGAATTATTTGGTTCTTACTGAGATTCTGTCCATGTTACAAACAGCCCTTCACCAAATGGTGTGGAAGACAACTCCTTCTCATAAGCGTCTCAACGCTGAAACAGCCAAGGGATGCCAGTCACTGGGAATGATGTGCTCTCACAGTTAAAGGCCTAGCTGTACTTCAGCTCTCTTTCTGGTCTTCCTAAGTGAATAGTTTCATACATTGACAGTCTTGCTGCTACCTGATCTAGATGAAACCCCTGAATTCTTCCTGGTTTAGGCCAGGATTTATCTCACCACTGCAGTCAAGCTTCGCATGACTTCACGGTATTTTACATTTTATTCATTTAGAAATGTGTGAGGAGTGATCAAGAGCCTTCTTAGCAGGCAGAGCAAATGGTTAAAGAAAAAGGAATTCTTAGATGTTAAACGTCTTATTAATCTCAACTGCTCTTACATTTCTCTGCTAGTTATATTTAAGGTTACAGGGACAGAGCAGAAACAACTAGCATTCCCCTCATTTCTTATTCCAGATTCTTCTGTAGGACTCTCTGTGACTTTCAGTCTGCTGCTTTATCCTGCTTAGAACTGGTTTTGATACTTCCCCAAATGGGAATAGCAATTAAGGGTACTTGGCCCAACAAGGCGTGTGTTAGTTGTTACATAAATGACTGTCTGAAAAAGCCTCTTACCTTTCATACATCAGTAAGCTCCACCAGTTCTTGGACCAGAACAACATACCAGCTGGATTATTAATAATAATCAGATTGTCACTGATATATTGATAGTATTGCAGAGGTATTACAAGCTTCTGAGGCTCACTAAAGAGTGTTGAAGGTCAGGACTAGAAGCATTAAAAAGAATACCCACCTAGTGGTATTCTCGTCTTGAGGAAATACTGGTTCATTAAAAAAAAATACATCCACGACTCTTATTTATTTTTATTATTCATATTTCCAGATAAGGCTTTTTGGCATTTCTGGAGCAGAAATGCTTTTGTTTCAAACTTTTCTTTCAAAAATGTATTCTATGTTCTAATATAAAAATTTAAATCAAAACTGAAAGTAACAATCAAAACTAAATTATTTTGTCAAAACAAAACATTCAGTTGACTGAAATTCTTTTTTATTTTTGTTTCATGGGCAATTTTGCAATGCAATGTTTGATTCAACTGTGAAACAAAAACAAATCTCAAAGTCTGTAGTGTAGCTATCCTGTAATGCAGGAACGTTGGGTTGTGTTTGGACTCTTCTGGGTGGCGCTTAGCGGAGTACTTCCTCAGAATTCTACTAAATGTGTTTTAAAGAAATCTATTAAATCTGTCATATTCTATTAAATCAACAAAAATTTTTAAATGTGTAAGGACCCTTAGAGTATGCTGAGGTCTTCTTGTATTGCTATTACAACGGGATTTTCTGTCTCTGTAACAGTTAATTAGAATCTGTCTCTCCAACTGTACGTAGATCTCCCCTGGAAATATATTCTGTGTTTCTGCTCAGCAAACTGGGAAGCCTTTGATACCATTTCAGCTCTCTTGGCTTCCCTCTCTGTGGGCTAGTCACTGACCAAACCTTTCAAATTCTGGGTGCCTATCTTGGTGCAATTGCTTGCAAAGTCAGCAAACAGTTGAATGTAATGATAGTGTGAGTGTAAAGCCTATACAGTTAATATCAGTGTATTCACTTCCATTTGTTGCTTCTTAGATTTGATTTAAAAGGGACCTTCCCTTAGTAGAGCGCTTTCCCATTACTGCTTTGAGTCTTTCCTTGTCCTGTATAACACCCAAAACATTCTCTCTTTTTCTTCCTAATATATTGGATTTTTTTCCTGTCCATTATCCTGTAGGATCCGTATAATTAAACAGTAAGGTTCTTCTGGCAGCAGTCTTGTCCAGGGCCACAATATGGTATATGCCTTGGAGGCATATTACTTTAGATTATGGTTTTGGCTAAGTTTAAATGCTTCAGGACTGGCCTAAATCCATCTCAGTGGGAACACCCTACAAAAGAAAAACATGAATTTAAGTGGGGTATTTTGGACAAGGAGGGCAAGGGTGAAGATTAAAAGCAAAGAACATAGTTAAGGAGTGCTCTATTGATGGAAAATGTAAAGCATCTGACCCCGTCTCAAGAGTGTGATGGTCCTTATTTTTTGGACAAGGACTGAGATACTAACCTGCTCCTGTGATGCCTTGGTTATTCAGCTCTGGCTTAAATTTGGCTAGATACAACAATGTCATATTCCTTGAAAATACCAGCACTGCAACTTTTGTAACTTAGGTATAGAGCAGCCAATGTCCCATCACCCATTCAGGGGAAATTGTGGCTCTGCAAACTTGAGTTCTCACTCCAGTTGGAGGTAAATACAAGATGATGCAGTAATATGAATTGAAAAGCTTTTCCATTTGTTAGACTACCTAACCTTTTGTTTCTGTTTTTCAAACCTGGAAAGGAGTATTTTGTGATACAGAAAAGCTGCTTTTAAATAAATACATATTTGGGCAATAGTGTAGTTGGTTTAGTATTTCTCAGTTACAGGCCTGTGACAAGAGAGGCAGGAAGATACGCTTTGTCCCAACAGCCGTCTCCTGTATTCATCAGAATTTTTTGACGTGACTAAGCATGTAACCTGCTATATCAGTATAAATCAAATTTAGTCTTAAGAAGGCTGATTTAATGTGAAGAATATATTTTACACTGGTCTTCGACATAAAGAGTTGGAATGTTGATGTGTTTAGGCCTTAAAAAATATAAAAATAAAAGCTCCCCCAACTCAGAGCTCTATAAATAAATAAATAAAATAGTTTATGTTGTGGACATGCTCACAATATTTCCTGCATGCTAGTGGAGCAGCATGCATCAAAAAGATAATAATATAAGCAGTAAAATATCCCAAGCAAACAGAAAGCATCTGTAGATCTTGCCTAGCTGGCTAATATTATTGGGATGGTTGTTTTTAGCTTACCATGGCATGTATGCTTTGCAAATGTCTATGTGCATGCTGAGGGTTGGCCAGGAGTTGAACTGTCTTTATAAGGGTTATACTCAATTTCTGCATTGTGCCTGAATGCCTACAGACATGTAAGAGGACAGGAAAGGTACTAAAGAAACTATTAGACCATGCAGGATCTGGTCTACCAGCTTTAGTCACAGGAGATTGTAACTTGCTATAAACAGGATGTAAAGAAACATTTTATAAAGGTGCTCGGAGAAATCCTGGAATGTAACTGAAGTGTTTGTTAGTTGATGTCCCAGGATTGATAGCCTATGTCCCTTTTGTTGTTCTGTGGCCTTTAATAAATAACACACCAAGCTCAGAGATACAATTTAACCAGAAAGATTTGTATCACTAAAAACTTGTAGCAAATGTAAAGAGAAAGCTGTTCTGCCCTCACCTTCTCATTCCATACCTTTTATTTCCCTCCCTGTGTGTAGTAGTAGAATGCTGATGCATCTCTCTAAGCCTTCACTTCTACCTGATACTCACTTGCCAGTCTGTCTTCAGAAAGTCAAGGCCATTTCTGCATGGTATAGGAGTGAAGATTCAGGGGTGCAGACTGGAGGTATGACTGTATTTTCTTGTAGAAAAAAGATGAAGTTCCCTTGGAATGTGTATCAAGCCTGATCTAAATTCTCTCCTTGGCTTTAGCAGGCTGGGGATCAAGTCCGTATTGGAAATTCTCCACTTAAACTGCTGGATGCAGTCAGAACACATGACTGTCGTTCAAGCTATTGCAGCCTGTGCTGCCCTCAGCCCAGAATCAACATCGGCAGTACGGCTGCTCTGACTGCAAATACAGAAATCAGAAAACTTCTGATGTTACCTTGATGAGAAGTGTTACTTGAAGAAATCCCCTCTTGGAATATGAGTTTTGGAAACCCTGAGATTTCCTGATCTGCTTTTTTATCTTTCCTTATGTCTCTAGAGGTAAATGGGCCATTTTGCTGGAAAATTGAGATTGTAAGCATTAATTTGAAGGGGTTCTATAATACGAAGGGAGGATATTGGCAACAAAGGTAATAGAGCCCTACTAAGAAGGCAGGGCGCCTTTCAGGAGTCAAACGTCTTCAGGTCAAGAAGTCAAAGAGACTTTCCCCAAAGTTAGTTTTGCATTAGTCTGTCATGGATTGTAGCACTTCCAAAAGTACTATCTTTCACAGGTCCCGGCAGTCTGATGACACTAGAGATCCTACTGCACATAGCATTGCTTCCAGTGCTAGTTCCTGGGCAAAAGGGATGAGTTTATTCCACCATGACTCCCGCAAAACCATTAGCAGTACACCAGACATAGAATTGGCTCATCCTGTCTCTGCTGTGCATTCAGGTTAATTTTGGATCCCCTTTTCCGATTCAGCTGTGTAATAGTGCTGCACTGTGAGCTTCAGAAATTGCTGATTTCTATCCTGAGGATGACATTTCACAGTATATTCTTTAATTCCTACTTCTACAGAAGTTTGTAAAGCATCTTCACTTACCGTTTTCTAATATTTAGTGAGAAATCAATTTGTGAATAGGGTCCTTCAGTAAGGAGGCTGTTGCAGAAGTCCTTTGATCATTACGTTGTACAAGAACTTAGGATTTTTATGATTGAAAGTTCTGATATAAATATGAGATTGCTGTATTTATAGGAAAATCTTGATATGATCTTGCTGTTATGTGGGGCATTTAAGAGATCATGAAGTATCTTGAAAGATGAAACAATGGGAAGCTGCTTACCTCATGACATAATAAGGCAAAATCTGTCCATGTAAAAAGTCATGGTTGCAACTCCAGCAACAGAGCTGAATGAATTATTTGCAACCAGTAATTTAGTTGCCAAATACAGCTTTTCTTCTCCCATCAAATATCCACAAGTTGATCAGTCTCTCTGCTTCAGGAATCGTTGGAATTTATTTGATGACTACCTTCAAAACTCGTATTCTATGGACTCTCTGTAAATGCAGGTGAAAGAGGTATGACTGTGGTTTTAATACTATTTGCAAAAGCCTATTCTGTAATTTTCCTTTCTGGCATCCGTCTTGTAAATTTGCATTACATGATGCCAGGCATTTAGTAGACTATAGTTTTGATGAAAGAGGGTAACAAGTTTAGTGTTTATACAACAGGAGTTAACGTTCATACAACAAGAGTTAATGTTTAGCAGAGAGGAGGCTTCATGCAGGTTCATGAATCCTCACACATCCTTCACATTACTTTTATTTTATTAACCCTGTGACTGAAGCCATAAAACATACGGAACAAAAAAGGATAAGGGAGATCCTGATGCTGCATGGGTGAAGTGGGGAATGAGGTGTGGTTATTTCACGAGTGCACTGATTCAGAAGATCAGTGTGAAGCTAGGTGCTTCTGTTCACGGCACCCAAGTGCAGAAACATGTCAGAAGTTGTTGCTGGTAGTGCTGCATTCATAAAGGCAGCATGGCATTCACTTTCCAGCCACCAGAGAGTGGAGGAAAGACAGAGAGCTGCAGATATCTGTTATTGTGTTTGGTTACCTATCCCTGCTCCTGGAGGTTTTGAAGTAGGATTTGAAAAGTGCGTATGACAGTCACTGATTTTGACCATACTTTACAGCATCCTACTGACTTTAAAAAGCTGAAATTGGGACCTCTGTAATTTAACCAACGATATACACAGGGCACTCTCAGTGAAAGGGCTGAGAACAAAATTTAGTTCCTGGTTTCCTGCCTATTATTTAGTACATATCTGATTTGAAATCTGTTTTCTGCATACCCTTGCGTGCATATTCCTTGGCACATGTGCTTCTTGCCATTATGGGGCAGATCCCATAGATTTTCTGCGTCATTAGTAGAGAGAGCCGGTCATTAAAGAAAATAAAAAAGCTTATTTGCCTGAGCCGTTAAGATTTTTTCTCACAGTTCTGCCTGTGGCGCCTGTCACTAGCAGTCAAATAAGGACAATTTTACCATTCTCTCCTGCTGCTCTAATTTTTTTTTTCAGTGCCAGTACATGTATTTGTTATTCTTTATAACTCCCTTTGAAGTTGGGAATCCAAGGGGAATCTAAAACCGACCAGATGTTTCTGCTGCTGGAGACACAGAAGACAGCAAGGATTAAGTTTAACTGAAACTTAGTTCTCTACAAAACCCATTACAGTGAGAATCCTTCCTCAGATAGTTTTATTTATTATTTATATTTGCACTTGCCATCCTGGGTAGGTGATACCTGAAGTCATCTTGCCCGGGAGGAAAATGGATGATTTATCCAAGTAAATAGTGTATCAGCAGCTGCCTGCGTTCATTTCCCTTATGGGGTTTCAGTTCCATTACACTGCATATTTCCCACCCACACTCTTTATACAGCATTTCATGTTAAGGAAAATCATTCCCGTCTCTCTAACTTCAGAGGACAGATATGTGGAACCATCCAGAGGGAGGGCAGTGCAATTCGTGCATGCGTGGGGAGGGGTGACGTACTTGAGAAGGTACTGGCCGGAAAGCAGTACAATGTTTTAACTCCTTCTTCTGTCACGGGTGGAAGATGAGAGAAAGGAGTAGAAGCTGGCACAGGAGACTGGCTGTGGGAAGGAAGGGATGTGCTAACCTCCTAGAAGTGGGGGCTGAAGAAGTCTCTCAGGTGGGAAAGGACAGAAAGAAATGCTGTTATTGACTTCTGAATTCAAACTAGATGCTTTTGAAGAAGCAAGACAAGAAAAAGAACCCCAAAATCCCTTTTAAAATAGTCTATGATATGAAAGGCATTAGGAAGTCCCATGGGATGCCCATGTCCAAATAGTGCCATGGCAGATCTGGCTGGCCTGCATCTGCAGTCACGGCCACAAGAGAAAACAGTGCATGGGTAGACCTCACGGAAGTCTGAATGGGAAGGCAGCAAACAGAACAAAGCCTTGGTCTCTGTCTACCTTAGGCATGGTTTAAGCTAAAGTTTGCATCCACTTCCAGATTTTAAACACCCCAGATTTCTGGAGTGCTTCTGCCAAGTTATCTCATCTAAGTTTATGGGACTGTCTGTCACACCCATACATAGCCGTTAAGCATGCTGATCTGTTTCAGCCAAGTCGGAAAGAACTGAGAAGATAATTCATTTTCTACAAAACGGGTATCTAAGGAGAGGAGAAAAACTCAAATTAGTTCCCCTGCTGAGGGAAAGACAAGCAGAACTTATCAGCTAAGCATGTTCGGCGGAGGACAGCTGGCTGGCCAGCACAGGCTTTGCTCCAGGAGAGCCACAAGCACATGCTGTCTTTTGCTCACTGAGAATTTTATCTTTGTTGTGGGAGAGGAGACCTACAATAATTGTACTCGTATTGTGTAGTGCTCGCAGGCTCTGGTCACAAATCTGTAGGAAGATAGACTTTATTGGTATTTGTTTCATGTGTGAGCTGTTTTGTTTGCTTTAAAGTCTGTCCCCCTTTCTGGTTGGTAAGTCAAGGTACATCGCTGGCTGATAGTGTTTTCCCTTTCCTCTCTGCTGTGGGGTTACCGCAGTTTTTCCCTGATTTTTCTCTGTGTGGATGCCCTTTATCGTTTCACACCAAATCTCACTGCTTCTCAACTCTCGATGTCACAGCCACCATAATTGAGAAATAGTATCAGGCTCTGCCTAAGTTACTCTTTAATTGGCCAGATGGATCGCTAACGCCTTCACTGAGGCACTGCCCTCCATCATTAGCTGTTGAAGTTGCCTCCTAATATTGCAAGGCCCTGCACACCACCCTAATTTGTTTTTAAACAGGAAAATCAAAACCTTGGTAATTATATAGAGCCTCCTAATAAACATTAGGTAAAAACGCATGCACTGTAACGAGCTCTTTTCAGAACAGCGAAAGGGAGCAGAGAAAATAATTTGCTAGTGCCTACGCTTACTTAAAGCTGCTTTCTGATTTTAAAATACAAAAAGAAATCAGGTCCGGGGAACAGTGGGTGATTTTGGATGTTCTGTGAGGTTTTGAGGAAAGAAAAAAAAAACAATCACGTGTTACTCATTTTATATTTTTAGGACCAGAATTTCCCAGCTTTATGTTAGAGGGAAACAGGTTAAAATCAGAGAGTTTTGAACTTACATATTTTCTCCTCTTCTTTATTTTTTTGTCAAGGCATCGAGGCAGATGGTATGAAAAGCATTTATATTGGTCTCTCTGCTGACGGAGCTTAACCTAATAATCCAGGACTTGGAACTGGGTGCTTCGATAAAAACACTTTCTGAGAGATTTTTCCATTCAAAACACCAGGAGAAGTTTTTTAATTGACAACATCAGAAATTAGTATCCTGCCAGGACTATGTTTCTTTGCACCTTATTACTCAGAACAAAAGATTAATACATACTCATTCTGAGCATGAGAGTTTTCAATAATTTTTTCCTAAATTAAACCAAAGATGAAGTGAAAGGGTTTACCACAGGATTGTGAGAGTGAAAACAGGGGGAAAGTCCCAGTTCCATGTCAGTTATTACTTTGTCCTAGTTTAAGCACTTGACTCTCTCTTCTGGTGATTGCTCCATTTTCTTGTTTTTTTATAGTGTGCTAGATACTTTGAAATTTGCAGACTTAGCTCAGTCTTTGAAATGAAGAAATCTCAGCTCTGAAAATGCCAAATTAAACCGTGATTCTGAGTTCCCCTTAATTGTAAGCAACTTGACATACAGAAAAAGCATCACTCCACTGTGGTTCCTCCTCCTTTGGCTTCCGTCTGAACTTCATGTCCTATCTTCTCCCCACCGTAACGGGGCAAACTGAAAGACCAAAGCCAACATATAGAAAGATAACATGGTTCACATCTAAAATTTGGAGCTCAGGTCTGTGTGGACCCCACCTACATTCCTAGATTTTTGTATGTGTGTGTTCTTGAGACATTGCATTTGAAATATATACAGGAAGCTAAGCCTAGCTGAGAAGATTATAACTTGTAAACATTTTCCTGTGTATGTTTTGACAGAATGGCATGGGGGCGGGGGGCAGGGCTGTGGATTTAAAAAATATTTTTATGCTTTCGTAACACAATCCATAGTCCATTTTAGACTTTCTTCTGATTAAACAAAGATATTAAAATGTGCCATAGAAGTTAGCAAATAACGAAACAGGTTCCTTAGCATTATGACACTTCAAAGCAGCCTGACCAAGTGGGAGAGGATGCGCCCTACTTTCTTAGGTCAGTTTGTGATTTTTTTTCCGGCTGCTATACAGTGGCTTTAAAGGTTACTTCTTGTGGCATTCATAGTTGTCTTATTCCATATAGGAGCACTGCAGGGAAGAGTGTGCAGTGGAAAGGGCCGATTCTGCAAACAGCAGGTGCAAGGACACAACTTACCTATTGTCTGTAACATACTCTCTTATGAAGTCAAACAGGAATCTCTCTTTTATCTCTTGCGGTCTTGGGTATTAGAGTATAGGCAATGAGTCCAAACCAACAGGCAGCCAGAGGGTAGATTGCACATCTGACTGTGAGAGTCATCATCAGGCCAAGTACTCCATCAGACCAGTTGGAAAAGCATCTTGTTACTCAGAGGTAGGGCTGGATTTATGTTCTGCCCAGCATGCTCATTTAGAGAGGGAGGATTAGATAGCCCATAATATAACTGTTGATATTCTTGAGCGCTGAGGGGTCCTTTCTGCTGTGCTCAGGGCAGCGAGTGTGTGAATAGGGTAAGCACTTGGGTACAGCTCCAGTACCCCCAAACTGGCTGAGTTATTCCAACTAAGTAGCTTAGACCACAGTGTAGCACATTCTCCACCGATTCACATGCATTTATGTTCTGTTGGTCTTGGAAAACATTATGCCTCCTGTGATCGCTTTCTCAAACAATGCTCCTACTTCCCTCGTGATTTAACAGCTGCCTTGCAGTTGTGGTTCTTAGATCTACCTTTCTTAGATCTCCAGTTTGCCCCATGGCCTCTTTCATCTTCCTTTCCCAGGGCCTGGGACAGATTTTGAGCTTCCTGCTAGCTTGTTGTTGCTTTGTATCTGCCCTCAGATTGCGGGTGCTGGTGTTCTGACAGTCTACCGAAATCCTTCGTTGCTCAGAGGAAATAATAACTCTCATTCAGCTGCTTTCTTAGCATTTATTGTGACATCCGAAGACAAATGCAAACTCATCTCTAGAATCATTATTCTCTTTGAAGAACAACGGATTGTCAGGGGAGACATTTTTTTGTGTGGATTCACTTAGAAGTTCTGTCCCCCAGTGTGGTTCTCCAGCTGCCCCTGTCATATCCTCCGTTGTTGTTTATCCAACTTTTAATAATTTCCTTTTCATGCTAGAAAGGGCCACATAATTTTGTCTCTGTGCGTGCATGTATTTCTATCTACTTCATATTTTTTCATTTCCTTCAATTCATAACATACAAAATATATAGGAAAGGCATCCATTGCACTAAATTCATGCATTATTTATGCATGTTTTATATATCTTTTGGCCTAAATTTCATAAAATGCCTAGGGATTTTGTGCACCTCCATTTTAAATGTGCTGTTACAGTCTTTAACGTATCTCTTAATCATGTTGCATCATGACTAATTTTTGGAAGAGCCATACTGATACATGAATAACTATGTTACACCTACTTCTCTGTAGAAACGAATGAGGGAAGACTTGTTGGGACTACTGAAAGAGAAGGGGACTATGGATATTCTTCTACTTAATCAAAAGAAGGAATCACTTAATATATTACCAACAGCATTGCTTGCCACACCTGGGCATCAGCTATTTATTTATGTTTCCAGGATCACCAGAGTTACTTTGAGGTACCAGTGTAAACCTTGAGTGGCTTTAGTTAAATGATTTTGATTTTGACTAATCTCCATTTCAGAGGGGAGATTAGGTCTGGCCTGTACCCAGCCGAGGTGGCGTGAAATTCTGTAGCTTAATTTGCTCTGTTAACACAAGCTTTCACCTAGAAGTGTTAAGATGAGATCAGCACAAGGCTTGCCATTACAGCAAATGCACAAATATGAGGGTGGAAAATTGGTCAGAGAAACTGTCATTCAAGTTCTCCGGGTAATGTAAGAATGTTGTTTATTCTCCTCAGAATAACAGTGGCACCTTTACCAAAAGAAAAGAAATAGAACGAAACAGCAGAGAGAATGTCATTCCAGTGATGACTTTGGGTTTGACAATCTCCAGTGAAGTTAATCTTTAGGTATTGGCTAGCATTTTAAAAAACAAAGTGATGACTTGCAAGTGATCAGATACGAAATCACTGGTTGGGGCGGGGGACAGGAAAAGGGGAGGAAAATCAGTGCAGCCAGTCCTTGTGCCACTGGAGTGAGTGGGATTTTCGTTGGCATCTTTTTTTCAATTCTGTGTCCCTAAAAAAACACTCATGGCATGCATTTGAGAGAACAACTGGATGGTGAAGTTGTCACCTGAAACACATAAGCCCTGGGCCATTTCCCATGCTTTGCCACCACTCTCCCAGAGGACCGTGGGCAAGCAGTGCACTCTGCCTCCCCAGGGGCCAGCAGGGTGGAGGCAGTGGAGGACAAGAGGAGCTCAGGCATGCTGGTAACAGTACCCTTACAAGGAGGTTAGATAGAAAACAAGGATCGATTTGATGAATGATGTTAATTGAACTGAACGTAGAAAGCATGGATTTGTGATGAAAATGATTCCTGGTATTGGGATCTGTTGTGTCTGTGTCAGATACGTGCCTGGCTGTGAGCTGCTGCACAACTTTTCTTTCTATGTTTCATTTAAAATTTACACCGAAGTGTTTGTACTGTAATAGTGATTTTTCTTTCTTACATTAAAACAAGTGTAATCTATATATTGTATTTATAAAATAGGGATTTTACAGGCATGAAGGACATCCATCTCTGATACATAAACATAAGTACCTTTTGGTTTCCTTTTCCTCCTCTTCCCATGTTTATGCTGCACAAAGAACTTATTAAAGCAGGTACAGTTATGGAGATTATAGCTTTAATCTGCACAGGACTTTTAAACCTTTTCTCACATCATAACATACTTAACTGCTGCTTTAAGGGCAAAGAGGAATTCTGTGGCTGGGAACAGAGGAATATGAAAGGTATAGTAGCCTTCCTGTGAGAGGAATACGATAATACTCACTGACAGAGGAACTATGAGGCACAATTATCCCAAGCTGTGTCTTTCAGACAATGCTGTCAGATTTTCCACTTCCATGAGCACAGCTGGGCATGTGGTGCCAGGGTGAGAAATTCCACAGCGGCTAGAGGCTGAGTGCGTTGGGTGCCGGCCTGGCCAGCAGTGCTGGAAGTAAGGAGCTGAAACTGGAAAGAAAAGAAAGATGACTTTCTGAAGTTTTGAGACTGTAAGAAAAAACAGTTTTGGAATGTAAGGAAAGAGTCTTTGAAAGATGCCCTTTCCCAGACTGCTGTTCCTCAGACACTGAGTTTGATCTTGGGGTTCATGTTCTTAACATACCTGTACTGCCTTTACAAGACATTTGCTCCTCTACCTCCAGCTAAGGATTTGGTCTTGTGCAAATTTGCAGCTTACTTACATAGCTGTTGAAAGCTTGGGGGTTTCTTTGTTTATTATTTATTTATTTATTTATTGAATTTTCTCTACCATTGGTACTTTACCTAGGTTTTTTGCATTTTAGGTTTGTTGTTGTGGTGGGGCTTGGGTTTTTTTTGGGGGGGGGGGTGTTGTTGGGGTTTTTTGGTAATCAAAGTATTTGCCCAATGTTAGCTAACTGAATCTGGGAGCTCTGACAGATAAAGAAGTGATGCAGGTCATACTCTGATGGGCACTGAAGTCTGAGGTCTGTTTGGATGCAGAGTTTCAGTCCCACCTGATTTCGTTGGGGTCAGCTGAAAGTATTGACTCTCTGACTTACATGTGTAACAGTGTTTGTATTAGCTAGACTTCAGGCTGATAAACTGCATCCAGAGGGGCAAAGAGGTGAAGAGGTTCTGAACAAGCAAGAGGGGAGACAGCGAATTCCTCATTTGCTAGTGCTCCAAGTACTAGAGACTGCTTCTCTTTCATACATCAGGTTTTATGTGTTGTTTGAAATATAAAGTGGTATAGCCATATGTTACACCTTCTGTTTTGAGCACTATGTGTTGTTCTTCATAACTTTTCAGGTTTCTAGCTGTTTAAGAATGGTTTACTGAATACTTGAGTTTGATAAGCCTTGGGACTCCATCTAAAAGATTACCTTCTTAAATTATGATATAGATTGCTTGTTACCTCAGATTACTTTGACTTTTACCTACTGCTTTGTCTTAGTGCTTGGAAGGAATGGTCTCTTTTCTCATTCTTTGTATGAGTTGTTTCATAGAGTTGTTCCCTGGCCTAGCTTTTTAATGTTTTCTAATTTCGCCGTTGAAAACTTGGGAATTCTGGATAATTCCCTAGTTTGTCAGACAGCTCAAATAATGGACCCCAAAATGTAGGCTGTTAATTATTTTTCAGTGCAATGGCAATGTAATGTGTGACAACGGAGCTTTTTGGTAACAAGTGAAATCATTTTGGACATACTGAAGACTAGAGTGATTAGCACTTAAATAACACCATGCTTCTGAGGATATCAAAACACTTCGTAGCATTTAATGAAGGAGGCCTTCCGTACATACCCAAAGGATGTACTTCATTGCTGCTATCTCTCTTCATAGGGAAGAGAGGAAACTGATTCAAGGAGAGGTGAGGGACAAGGCAAAGTTGTAATTAGTGGCTATATTGTCTGATGGCAATCTCAGTCAAACGCAGACCAAAAGACTCTCCGTTTTAGTCTTTTGCATGAACTCTAGAGGAGCCCATTATCAATGGGGAATTCCTGCCGCAACTACTGCCTTACTGGGGCTCTCCATGACCTGACAGGAGGTTGGCAGTGGGGAGGGAAGGCCCTGCTGGGGACTCATGTGATGGCTAAAGAGGGAAGGGAGAGCATGAACACCTTATAAAACCATGGGTAGATAGCTAGTTATGGACGGAGAGGTTGGAGGAATGCAAGAGCGAGCGACAAAGTAAATGAGACTGTGCATGTTTGAGGAGAACTAGTGCATGTGTGAGCCCAAAAAATAATGGCCAAAGGGGAGAAAGATGTGGAATACAATCATATTTGCTTTCAGCTACTGGAACATAGAAATTTTGTTTCCTGTGTAATCAGCACCGCGAAACTGAGTATTCTGTTGTTAATGCTCAGCTCTGAAAAAACAAGTTCTCTACCTGTGTTTTGCAACACCTTTGAACTGGACACACATAATAAATATTGCCATGCAACGGCCTAACAGGATTATTTTAGGATAATGGTCAACTTGAATTTTTTAGCATTTATGTGGAAAGGGACGAGGCCATTGGCTCGTGGTGGCTCTGGCTAATCTTTTTAGCAATGTAAGAGTGCTATGCTGAGAGCATATTCCTTGTGTGCTCATCCTATCCATGAGATAAGGATATCAGACCCCAGAGTCTGTCTTAAATTCCTTTGTAAATAGGTACAGCTGGTTTGCTATTATTTTTTCCTCGGTAATTACGGTAAAAGTGTACTCTAAGTTATATCAAGTCTTAATGTGTTGATTTGGGGTTTTTTTACCTTGGCTTCAGCAGTATTTTTAAATCTGTGAAGTAGGGATTTGGTTTTAAATTTTAAGCGGAAACCCCCTAGGCATAGAAATACTAAAGGACTAAATTTGCTTTCTGGGCATTAACATAGCCTTAAAGTGGGCAAAGTGGCCATGGAGAGCGATAGCTGTGCCTGACTCTCGGGATTGATTTTGTGGTATTAGACAAGCTACCTTTTAAATTCAGTATTCTGGTTTTAGGAATGGCCAGTGAGGAAGGCAGGTATCTTCAGACATATATATGTGATGTTTAAAAATTACATTACTTAAAAGATATCATCTCTGTTACAATTTATTCACTGCTGAAGCATACATACAGTTGAAAAAGGTCTGTGCTGATTAATGAGACAATTATACACATTCATACCGAGTAGTCAGACCTCATACTTTTAAGGCACCAACAGAAAGGCACAAATACATTTTTGAAAAGCGTTTTTCTATCTGTAGTTGTCACTGGCTAGTTTGGCTGACATGTACATAATGATAGTTGGACTTCATAATACTAAAGCACTGTCTTCCGAGACGTCTTGCACATGACAAATTAAGAAAATGAAACAGAGATAATTTGAAAGACTTAACCAAGCCCATGAAGCAACTTTATATCTGGTCAGCAGCTGACACAGGAATGCTGCCATTCAGACCCACGCCATGGGTTCCCACCTGTTATGTCCTGGATCCTGAATAGGGGCAACATGAAAAGTCTGTAACTGAAAAATTTTATCCTGGCTTAGGGATCCATGTTTTGTAGCATCCTGAATACACTTTCCTGCTCTTTATGAAAACTATGACAGTCATGCAGGTGTATTTGACACTGACATAAGATGATGTTAAGGTGAAATAATGAGAGTTTTATCAGAGCATCAGAGGTTACTGGAGGTTATCAGAGGTTTGGCTATGAACAAACAAATACACATTCAGGTTCCACTACTGCAGTCAGCCAGCAAAAGGGAACCTCTGAAAGCCTTATTTTAAGCCTTAAATTTTATTATTATTATTTTTATATTATATATTATAATAAATATATATTATTATTAAATTTTATTAGGTAAAACACATTTTCAGGCAGAATAGCGATGTGATTCTTTAATTCTTCCTGTGGTGGAAGGTGGTCCTTGGCCTAATTTTACATTGTGTCTGCACTAGAAAACTGATTAACTTGAGCATGTAGCATTTGCAGCTGAGTTTGAAGGCAATCTCACTTAATGCTGAAGAACCCTAGTGTTTCTCATCCAAGGGATTCTTCTGCACAACAGTGTTGTGTTTCGTTTTGAATATCGGACTGCACCACCATTCTTCAGAGTTGGCTTTAGCACACTACCATGGCTCCTGGGAGGCCTTTTGGCTGTATGTTTAATTATTTGTATTTATAATTTTCAGTCTTATTGCAATTTTTTTTTAAAACAAGTAGACAGAGCTGACTCACTGCTGTTGACTCCATGACCTGCCTCCCATTTCAACCCCCGCGTGCTTAATAGTTGGCAGTATGTCTCCTGGGACTGATGTCTGAGCAATGGACCATTAAAAAGCAAAATGAAAGGTAAAACTCCTTTTGGCTTGTGCGGCGGGAGCTCTGGATCTGCAAGTGAACACCTGCTGAACCTAGGGAATGGAGGAAAGAGAAGGAATCTCTTTCTAAACAAAATGACTTACTGGAAGTCAAAACCCCATCTTCCTCACTGTATTAGCTAGTAAGAATACAAGTGAAAAATAGCTTTTCTTTGTTCTTCATATAAAATACATTGAAACGTCAGGAAGAGACTAAGTAGTTTAGTGAGGAGTGAGTTGTGCAGGCTTTGGATTTTATTTTGGTTTTATCATCAACTCACTGTGTGACTTTGATCATGTGTCTTAGTTTTCCCCTGTATTAAGTGAAGGTTGGAAAAATATGTACTGTAGTTTTTGATGTTACACTTTATTTATATAGATTCCAAGAGACCCTGCAGTGTTTTAGCTACTGTCCGCCTATTATGGAAGTGCCGTGTAGACTTCAGCAACTTACAGTTTAACTAAACTGTGACAGGTAGAAACTTCATTATGCTAACTTTCCCCACAGCTAACTTCTCCCATCAAAAGCAAACCTCTGCTTTAAGTCTCAGTGAAGTAACAGCACATTTCTGGATACCTGAAAAGGCTCAAATATAGCTGAATAAATTTATTAATATTGTATTCCCTCACAGCAAACAGATTTGTGCTCTGCCATAATTAAGCAATACAGAAGTAGTACTTGTCACCTTTCCTTTAGAGAAAGTGAAAATAACCACCATACAATGTTAGACAGTTTTCTCCAAAATTAAAGTTTTATTGTTGTTGAATCCTTGCAAGTCTTATATTAACAAAAACATATGTTTTATTTTCTTACATGTTAATATAGTTTTTTGTTTGCATTTAAATGTTCCTGTGGAGTGTTTATACCACTCTGAAGGAAGAGCATTGTTCACACATGAAAATCTGTAAATGAAACCAACTTGAAACAAAAGTAAAGCTAGCACATCTGTTTTAATATCTCAGAAAGTAAACCAGCTGTGTGTATATATAATATATACATGCTAGGAGTAGATGTTAAATTAGGTTTTAAGAATTTGTTTCAGCTTAATAGCCTAAAATGTTATGAGTAACATAGATAAGGAAATTACTTAATAAAAAATATATGATTTTTAACCTGACAATGTCCCTCTTAATTAAGTTATGAGATCCTTAGATGAATGATGTTATAAAAGTGCAGTGTGTAGCTTCTATTATTCATAAGAGAATGCCGAAGAGCTAGCTCAAACCGATTAAAGCAAGGAAAATCTCATTGAAACTTGCTATTCTGACCAAGTGAACGGTGAATATTTCTAGAGAATTCATACGGTCTTAGCATTTGAAACATAGTACCCAGCTAGCTCTTTTTGATGCAGGAATTGCACATGTTGGGAAAATAATGTTAATAATATTAAATTAATAAAAACTGCGGTCTTCACAGGTTCTGGAATGTGAACAAAAATCTAAGTATTTCAGTTGTGGTTACTCTGGTGAAATTTAAATTAGAAGTCTGGGTATCCCGACCTACTTTACAAAGTCAGCCTTGCACTGAATTTATTTGTTTTTCATAAAATCTTAAAATATTCCTATTAGGCAGCTAATTGAGCACCCCTATTAAAGACCCCTATGGGACTTATTTCTGCTTGCCTTGAGCTGGCCCAGGTATATCTACCCTTCAGCACAGCAAGCCATATAGACCCGCAGAGCTTTAATCTACAGGTCTCCTAGTAGTGATAGCAAAGATTTTAGTTTTCAGTTGTACTCAGGCATGTGAGCACTTCGAGTTCAACCCAGTTGCAGGGCTGAGGAGGGATGACGTATGATGCACAGCAGGGCCGTGCTGGCACAGGGCACTGCTGAATCATTTCCGTCCCTCACTGCGGGGACCAGGGAGGCCAACATTAGCAACTCACCCAGCATCCCAGCTGCAAGCTCAGCTCAGCCCAGTTGTGCAGTAGAACAGCAGGACCCTTGAGAGAGTTACGATCTCCAACCTGTGAATTGCTTTTGAAGGTCCCATACCTCATATCTTCCTTTGTGGAATGTGTCTTGTGACTTTCAGCTGTATAGAGATTAGGTATGGTGCATGGCTTTAAAGGCAGGAAGGCTAGTTGCTCTTGATGAAGAGAATTAAAAGGGTAAATATTGGTTTTGTTGGTGGTTAACTTATCATTAGGGAGCTTTTACCTCTGCCCAGTTATTTTATCAATTAGGTACTTTAGTAATTAAATTATCTACAATTCAAGCAAATAAGAAAGCTGAAATCCCAGATGTATTGGAATCAATGGTAAATGTTTTCTTCCTGGGTCCATGATTTCATCCTAAATACCCAAATCATTGAGGTAGGATTGATTAATATCTCTTACTTTCTCTTTCCAATGCTTACCACTCTGTTGAGGGCTATAAAAATCATAAATTATGTGGAATTTCAATCAAAATGTGTGCAGCACAAGCAGGTTATAAAGAAGAACTTGTAACATATTTGAAACTTTTTTTCTATTCCACCTTCAGAAAACTCCTAAGCAACACAAATAATCAAGTAGTTCATTTTAAAGTCTTGATTCTGGGAATATTGTGGAAGCACTCAAAAGATGGAATTGCTAAGCACATCTTTAAGAAAATACATGTAATATCTTAACATGATTATAATTTTCAGCTAGTTTTCTATAGTAGTTCAAGCTATAACCCCTAGAACTGATAGAATATAATCATGTCTTATGATGATCATGCTTGGCATGGAAAATGAACGTATGCAAGGCTTCGGCTTAGATTAACCATGTGCCATAGATGTGTTCAATGAGCCTGTTTCCTGTTTTGCTTTATAAGCCCACCCAATCCAATCCTTTAGAGACATTTTTATCTGCTAATAACCATAATTACAGCCATTCCTGCTGTCATTTATAAAATTATAAGACATTTATTTAGTCAGTTGCGGTGTTTAAGGCTGGTAAGTTTCCCTGACCAGAATCGAAGCTCTACTGGCAAATACTTCTTTAAGACTTCAGCAGCACACCTGGTCTCCTGGTTCTCTCTCCAATAGATCATTAGTCTATGATGAGGCATATACCATGTAGGGGTTTGCACCAGATATGCAAAAAGTTCTGGTTCTCACCTGTATCCACTTCATACCATTTATGATTGCATAGAGAGGATCCGATTTTCCTCCAAGTCTTGCAGATGTGAATCTAGACCCTGAAGCCTGGAGGGTTTCAGTGCTGTACATCTCTGCAGAAGGAAATGCAGGTCCAAGGGATTTAAAGCAGAGAAATGGGGTGTGCGATGTCTTGCAAATTAGGCAAGACCCTTCCAGAGGAGTGGAAGCACGCTGAGGAAACTGCCATAAACAGCACATCTTGAATGGCCTCAAGGGAAGGGAAGCTGTCTTGCAGGCCTTCTGCTGCTCAAGGTAGCTAACTGGGCTACATCAAACTTCAGCCATCATTTCTCCTGCAAACCATTTAAAACCTCCTTTTTTTGCCTTGTCCCATGTTTTTAAGCTGCAAATAATCCACAGAATTTGATGAATACATCTGGAGGCTGGAATTTCATTATATATTCTGATGTTACATACAGAGTGTCCGACACTCAGGCCCAGTTCTCTATTTCAAGAGTTGAGCATATATTTTTAAATCAGTAAGAATTTTGCCATTGACTTGAATTTAAATTGTTGAAAGGGCTCTTGTTTTAAGGGAAGATATTTAAAAGTTCCAGAACGAGCACATCTGTTAGCCAGACATCACTTCAAAATCCTGAGTTTAGTAGAAAGTTTTAAAGGCTGTGTGGGAAATAGTAGACTGCTCTGGGGAACTCCAGAGTATCCAGATTAATCATCTAGAGAGAAGTTTGTGAGTCTAGGGACTGTTCAGTATAGAAATGCTAGAATAGCGAGCAAAATGTTATGGTAGGTCACTCGGTTCTACTAAAAAAGTATTATCATGCTTTTAACTTGCCAAATCCTACTGTCTAAGGTGTGTCAGAGTAGAATAGTTCAGGCAGGGGTGGCACCAATAAAAACTGTGACTGTTACTAAATTCACCCTCACTGGTATTTGTTCCATGCAACTGCTGTTTCCTCTTCCTAATTCACATTATAGCTGAGGGTTTTTTTGTTTATCCACATGAATAGACAAGCTCATGAAATGGTCTCAAGCAGCAAATGGCTTTGGAAGGCAGACAAAGTGAACTAATCTCCAGTTTATAAACGTATGGCGATGCTGAAAGAACAAATGCTTCAGCAAGCAACTTTAAAGAGGAATTGGGGTGTGGAGTTTCTGAAGGAAAGGAGTTGGAGGTGACAGAGCACAATACGTCCTGAGCACAATGACACGCCGAGTAGAGAAATTTGATTATATAAAGAGGGATAATAGATGAATCAACTAGAAACACAGACACCAGAGAGAACAGAGAGAAAAGAAAAAGAAAAGAACTATTTGACTGTAGGAAAATAAAATGAAGAGAACTTAGCAGTTTCCTACTAGCCAGCCTTTGAAACTGAAGAGAGTATATGAAATTTTTAAAAACTTATTTGTTTCTTAGACTGCCAGGGAGAGGAGACTGCAAGGGAAGAAGTGAGACTGCTATAATATGGCTTAAGCTGCTTCAAAGGTCTGCCCGGTGTGATAAATAGTGCAAAGCCCCTTGTGGTCTCTGGTTGAAAGTCATGATAGTAAGTCCAAAAAATCGTTAAAAGGCCAAGTCCAGCAATCCTCAGCCCTGATTCAGGCAAAACTGCCATTGTTTCACACGTGGGTGTCTGGAAAACAGAGGATACAGGGGCATTGAGCCAACTTTTCTCCCCCCCCGCCCCCTTTTTTTTTTATTTATTGTAGAAAAAAAGCTGAATGGTTTTTCATGGTGGAGGAAATTGTGAGAAAGGGAGGGGGCCACCCACTTGTAATTAAAGGCCCTCCACTACTCTCTTTCCACCTGCCCCCAATTTGCCTTATACTTCACATAATTCATCTGAGGCCAATCTTTCAGCCCGAAAGGACAACTTTAGAGAAAGTTATGGGCAAACAGTCTGAATGAAAACTGTTCTGCAAATTTAATTCTAGTATTTGCAGTTAAATGCGAACCAGTAGCAAAGCAGTGGGATTAGCTGGCTGTTCAGTAGAGAGAGGCCAGGTACAAATGCTTTGATAGTTAGATGGATCCGAATTTTAATTAAATACCTTTTTAGCATAGTACAAGAAACAGTCTCACCTCTAGTTCAGGATGTATCCCCTCCCTGCCCCCCCCCTTTTTTTCCCCTTTGGCTGTGTGCACAATGAAATCATAGTCAAAGCAATGCAAGCAACTATGTTTGGTTCTCCTTAGGGCTATATTGAAATCAATGAAGCATCTTCATAATCTATTGTTCTTAAAAATGTACACGCTGAGTCACTCCCTCAGCATCTTCTTGTAGTTCAGGGTAGAATTTCACCTCGGGTTTCAGTGATTGTTTGGGAGGCTGGGGGAGGATTGTGGCTGCTTTCCTTTTCCTTGGGAGTAAGCTTTCCTAGTGCTGGTAACCTTTGCTATTACTAAGTAATAAGAAAGGCAGTTATTTGGGTGCCATTCTTTTCAAGCGCTGAAGCCACTGTGAGTCTGGAAGAGCTCAGCACAACGCCTAACACATTGCAGAGACAGGCTTCACGCTGTGCTTCACAGGCAGTCTTAACTCAGGCAAACTCACACTGAAGTCAGCTGAGGTTTTTGCCGAGTGAGAAATGAGTTAAAAACTGAGGCAAGATCCCGATCTTTTACCCAGGCACAACTCCAACAACTTTAGAAGAGTTGTTTTTGACTTACAGCTTTGTAACAGAGATCAGAATATGGGCTTCAATAAGGACTTCGGCATTTGGCCCTGCTCCTGTGTAGGCCTTTATTAATTTATTTATTTTAAAAAATGGACAATTGCGTTGACTTTAATAACCCTTACCTCAAAGTTCGCTTGAAAGAAAACTAATAAGACTTTTTAGTTAAAAGGAAAAAAAAACCCACCCTAAAAATAAAAGTTTAGCTATGGTCAGCCAGGGTGGGAAATTCCATTGTGGCTGCAAGCCCATGGCAGGTAGAGTGGAATTTAATGAAGGAAACTGCTGTGTTTTTGTGTCTTTCTGTATGTTTTTCCTTTAAAACCAAGAGCTGGGCAGGCTTCCCATTTGACCTGATGTGACCCAAGCAAATTGCTTCTTATATAAAAACAACTGCAGACTTGGAGAATGTGAAAATGCACTGTATCCTTTTTCCAACTCAGGGAAAATGAAAGCCTGAGAAACAGGACAGCCCTGTCAATACTCGTTGAGCAAAACTATCACTCAAGCCCGAAAAAGAGAGATTAGAACAGGCTTCCTTATGCCAGAGGGATTCATTATAAGTTAGATCTCTTTATGTTTTTTTTTTAAACAGACACGCTTACCGTTAGTAAGAGAAAAATCCATTTTTCAGATAATGTTTTTCTGTGAAGGGAGGAGAAAAAAAGCGCTTGTAAAGGAGGATACAGAAGGGGTGTGTGTGTGTGAAGATTTTAACTAATGCACCCAAACGAAAAGAAATAAATTGATAATTGTTAAAATGTAGGCAAAAAGCCCAGCTTTTAGCTTTTTCTGTAACTTGGGGGAGCACAGGCGCAGGGATTCAGGGTGTGTCTGCTGATATTGTATTCAGATGTGTTGCCTTGGCATGTGTACTGACGGATTTATTTAAAAAACAAAGCAAAAAAAAAAGCATTGTGTGCTCGTGAAATGACTTCATAAAATCCTTCCCTTTATGAATTATTTTGATCACAGGGTTTGTTGTTTAAATTTCTAAAGTACCGTGCTTTTTTTTTAATTGCCTTCTTTTCAGAACTGTCTGTTCTCAAGTTGGCACCTTCTGCATAGCAGCATGCAGAGATTAAAGGAGAGGGGAGGGAGAGGAGGTGCAGAGGCTTTCTTCAGACCGAGGGGGTGACACAGTGCGTAAGCAAACTCACGTCTTCTGCGAGTCACCCCTGAAATGAGTCTTAAGCTCTCAGCCGCCTTTCTCCCCTATAGGCACGTCTAACCTGCAGCACCTACTCCAAGGAGAGACAAGCAAACACTTGAACCGCTGCATGCTGCCATGTCGTAGGAGACAGAATAGACTTTTGTTTGCTGTGTCTTACTTAAAATGGGGGTGAAGGGCTTCCCACTCAGGAAAGCAAGATGCTCTAATACTTTCCAGATTCAGTGAGGCCTACCTTTCCAAAACACAGATTTTGCTTGTGCTCCATGGGCTTCTGACTGTTGCCTGAAGTTTTTTCCTGCTGTGGCTCACTAGTGCAGCTGATAGACACCATGAGCATTCCTGGCATTTCACGCTAAAGGGGCAATGTACAGAAGGAAACTCTTGACTGTTTTGCTCCAGACATTGTGTTCAGGACCTCTAAAGTCGTTATTAGTCATTTCCCCAAGATCAACATCCACCATCATCATCATCATCATACAGATCCTGTATTTATCCAGAAATTCCAATGGTATTTTCAGACTAGGCATGAAACCTAGCATGTTTTACTGGATGAAAACACGGTACCGGGGATCAGGAGAGCTGGAGTGCAGTTGCTGCTTCTTCTTTTTATTTGCTGGGGAACATTCACAAGGTCCTTATTATATTTTTTGTTACTTGATAGAGTTCTGAAGTAAGGTAGCCCTCCAAAACTATTTCTGCTTGTGTAAAGGAGGAGTTCAGAATAGTACTGACCTGAAAAGGGCTGTGAGCTTTTTATTGTAAGGTCATATTTGGAGCATTAGGATTTCCAAAGAAAGGTGGTATTTCTGTCAGGAATGCTTTTATTTTCAGAAGGTGGTACATAGATTCACGAGCCTGGCACTGATTTGAGGATAGGATTAATAATTTTATGTTATGTGTATTGATTTATTTGGGTCTCTTCTCATTACCCCGTCTGCTGAGCAAACAGATGACAGCTGCACATATAAATGGGTGGAAGGTGACGCAAACAATGATTCAGGGTTCTAGATTATGGTGAAGAAGATGCTGATTCCCATGGAAGCAAAGAATCCTTGTTTGGCTGACTGAATGCAGTATTAGAGCTTTGCTCAGTCTTTGATGGTAAGACCAGTTGTTCTTGGGGTACCCAGCCCCCTGAGCTGGAAGACAGGGACAGGGAGCAGAATGAGGCCTTCATAGTCAATGGGGAAATGGTTAGCGACCTGCTACGCTACTCAGACACACACGAGTCTATGAGGGTGGATGGGATCCACCCAAGGGTACTGGAGTACCAAGATCCACCAAGGAGCGGGCGGAAGTGCTCACCAAGCCACTTTCCATTGTTTATCAGCAGTCCTAGCTAACCGGGGAGGTCCCACTTGACTGGAGGTTAGCAGATGTGATGCCCATCTACAAGAAGGGCTGGAAGGAGGATCTGGGGAACTACAGGGCTGTCAGTTTGACCTCAGTGCTGGGAAACATTATGGAGCAGATCATCTTGAGTGCCATTACACAGCATGTACAGGACGATCAGGTGATCAAGCCAGCTCAGCACGGGTTTATGAAAGGCAGGTCCTGCTTGACTAACCTCATCTCCTTCTATGACAAGGTGACCCGCTTAGTGGATGAGGGAATGGCTGTGGATGTTGTCTACCTAGACTTTAGTAAAGCCTTTGACACCATTCCCCGCAGCATTGTCCTGGAGCAACTGGCTGCTCATGGCTTGGACGGGTGTACTCTTTGCTGGGTAAAAATATGGCTGGAAGGCCAGGCCCAGAGAGCTGTGGTGAATGGAGTTAAATCCAGTTGGTGGCTGGTCACAAGCGGGGTTCCCCAGGGCTTGGAATTGGGGTCTGTTCTGTTTAATATCTTTATCAATGATCTGGACAAGGGGATTGAGTGCACCCTTGGTAAGCTTGCAGAGGACACCAAGTTGGGTGGGAGTGTTGAACTGCTTGAGGATAGGAAGGCTCTACAGAGGGATCTGGACAGGCTGGATTGATGGGCCAAGGCTAATGGTATGAGGTTGAACAAGGCCAAATGCTGGGACCTGCACTTGGGTCACAACAACCCCATGCAGCACTACAGACTTGGGGAAGTGTGGCTGGAAAGCTGCCCGGCACAAAAGGACCTAGGGGGTATTGGTCAACAGCCAGATGAATATGAGCTGGCAGTGTGCCCAGGTGGCCAAGAAGGCCGACAGCATCCTGGCTTGTATCAGAAATAGTGTGGCCAGCAGGACTAGCGAAGTGATCATCCCCCTGTATTTGGCACTGATGAGGCCTCACCTCGAATACTGTGTTCAGTTTTGGGCACCTCACTACAAGAAAGACATTGAGGTGCTAGAGCGTATCCAGAGAAGGGCAACAAAACTGGTGAGGGGTCCAGAGCACAAGTCTTATGAGGAGCAGCTGAGAGAACTGGTGTTGTTTAGTCTGGAGAAAAGGAGGCTGAGGGGAGACCTTATCACTCTCTACAACTACCTGAAAGGAGATTGTAGCAATGTGGGGGTTAGTCTTTTTTCCCAAGTAACAAGCAATAGGACAAGAGGAAATGGCCTCAAGTTCTATCAGGGGAGGTTTGGACTGGATATTAGGAAAAGTTTCTTTGCTGAAAGGGTTGTCGAGCGTCGGAACAGGCTGCCTAGGGAAGTGGTGGAGTCACCATCCCTGGAGGTGTTTAAAAGCCGTGTGTATGTGGTGCTTAGGGACATGGTTTAGTGGTGGTTTTGGCAGTGTTAGGTTTATGGTTGGACTCGATGATCCTAAGGGTCTTTTCCAACCTAAATGAGTCTATGATTCTATGATTTTTTGCTGCATGAAATTTTTCTGTGTGTTGTATAGCTTCCGGATCCTGGTAGACTTGCTTTTAACTGTATATAGGAAAGCTCTGAAGAGACAAACAGTGGAAATTCTATTATCTTACTCTAGAGAATTTTCATCACAGTTTAGAGAGACTTTGTTCCCAGAATCTCTTTTCCATAGCCTAATATATCTTCATTCTGATACAGAGAAATAAGACTGTATGTAGAAATTTTCTGTTTGCTTTAGGGCCTTTCCCTTTGCTGATTAGACATCACTCTAATCTTCAGAACTGCAATCTGGGTGACAGGAGATAGAATCACCTAGGTTGGAAGGGATCTTTAAGATCGAGTCCAACAAGTCCATCGAGATGAGTGCCATTCAACAAGCTTGCCTGATGGCAGCTCTTCTTGTCCCTTAGTGAGGAGGGTGTATTATGTTTGACATTATGAAGTTTATGTAGAACTATACTAATCTGAATGTGCTTTTTTACTTCCTATGTGTAAACACTAGTACCGCTTTGTGCATACTCCATCATGGGCTGGAGACTAAGCCATCTTAACTTTTCAGTATATATATTAATCCATTCATCCAGTAAAAGCTGACTGTATACCTAGTATGAATTATTTGTTGTAAACATGATTTTCTGTTGCTCATGCAGTTGGTTTTACTGGTCTGTTAACAGATATAAACTATCTACACAAATGTTTTTCAGCCTGGGCTGTTTCTGTGATGTCTAATGAAAAGTGCAATATACACATCAACAAAACGTGGCATTCTTATTGTGCAAACTTTGGGGAGAATTCCTACTTTAGGAGCTTGTTGGGACACATAAACATTTCTGTGAAATATACCTTTTCTTAAAGAAAATGAAATAAGTAATGCGCTCCAGTTTTAGTTTAGTCTTACTGTTTCTTACGGATGTTTAGAGATACATAATTTCAGCAGTAGAACGCAGTGCCTATGCTGACAAATCAGTCCTTTTTTAGCATTTTACAGGACAAAGCATTTGGCAGAGTGAGGAGAACGGTTTAGGTACATGAGTGTCTTTCTGAGATTTAAAAGCGAAGCACTGTCAGGTGGCTGCATTTTTGGCAATGGACTTTAGAACTGAATTCCAGCAAAAGGCCTAAGGAAACACCTAAAAAGAGGTCAAAGGGCATTTGGCAGGTCATGGAAAAAATCTTATTGCATGTCAGTTCTCCCAGTTTGGATCATGTCATCATGTGTCATCCGTTATTGGAGTTAGATAAATTCTCAGCTGCTTTTTTAGCCCATACTCTTTTATTGATCTCAGAGGGAATTTTGCCCAAGAAAGAAGTGAATAGTGCTTCAGGATTCAACACTGGATTTTTATGTTCCTGGTCTTGACCATGTATGTGACCAGATTTCTGAATGAAAGGCAGGACAAAATGTTACTGTTAAGTTAAAAGTAGAGGAAGGAATTTCTGGTTTAAAAATCCAAATTAAGGTATCGGCAGGAGATTTGCAGTCTGTTTAGAATATTTCTAATTTGTACAGGCCCATGTGGACCTATTCCTTTCTCATTTAATGGCACACCCAGAACTTCCATTGGCTTCAGTGCAATTATTCTTACAGCTCCGGGAACTTTCCAATAAGCCTGCACTGCAGACCATTTAGCTAAGAAGGAATGTTTCCAGTAACATCTGTATGCCCTGATCTGGGCTGTATATGCAGGTACTTCTTATCTGAGTACTACTGAAGAGAGTCTATGCTCTTGTTTAAAGGATATAAAACAAATTAAATTCTCTGATCAGTAGTACTTTATCGATGTCAAAAGTGGTAACAACAGGAAAAGCTACCAATAAGAATTACAAAAATTGTACAATGGATACTGCAATTGGCAATATGTAACAGCTCAGAAAGGAGATTTGTTTCTTCTGGAATTTGAGAATGTCAGTAATTTTGGAACATCCCAGTTCTACTGGGAACTGCACTTGTAAATATTGCAATATTTACATTACAGATGCATTTCATGTTATATATTTGTTATATTTTCAGAGCAGTGACAGTAATGTAAACACTAGTATTAATATTTTGAATTTTGGTAGGTTTCTCTACCTGAAAAAATTCTAACAGAACTTAGAAACTTAGGTCTTGCTCTTGTGAATACTTATCACTA
This sequence comes from Burhinus oedicnemus, assembly GCA_008921705.1. Classification (NCBI taxonomy): domain Eukaryota; kingdom Metazoa; phylum Chordata; class Aves; order Charadriiformes; family Burhinidae; genus Burhinus; species Burhinus oedicnemus. Next base: position 315,258 of record VFFE01006117.1, read on the forward strand.
CTTACTATTTAAGTGTGTGACTAGTCCTGTAGGACTATAAATTCAGGGGAATAGCTAACCAGATGTAAGCTGAGTATATGAGTGCATGTTTTCATAATCAGTGTTTTAAATTTTTAAAGAAACTGCACAGGAATCTTATAATCTACTTCAAAAAACCCAGGACCACTCTTGGAATGAAAAACAAGAATATTATTCACTAACCTAAAGTAGAGAGGGAGAAAACTTAGACTGTTGAAAATGCAAAATGGACTGAAATGAGAAAATTGTATTTACCCAGTTTGGAATCTGGCAAGCGCATTTGAAATACTTTTTTTTCTTTCTTATTCACGAAAAGTTGCAGGATTTGAATTAGGTCTAAAGTCAAAATAAATATGATACCTCACTCAAGAAGAACTTAACTCATTTATTTAAGAATTCATATAAAGCATTCGACAGGGTTGAATGGTATTTTATTTGGTTAAATTAGGGTTTGAGGTTTGTAAAGTTTAAACTTGGTCCCCTTTTGAGAATGATTTAAGACAGGAATGCTATAATCATCTAGTTATATGAGGCTGGAGCAGGTGCAGGGTATGGAAAAATGTTCTTTTCTCCTTCCATCTGTTCTCTGAAGAACTTTTTAATTCTTCTTGCAGGAATTTCCTAAGCTTTTCCTAAGGTTTCCCTGTAGGCAGACAATTTGCTGCAGAACCCCACAGGCAGTGCCTTTGGATGCACTGGGGGTTAACTCGTGCACAGGCTCTTTCTGGTTCTCCAGGTGGAATGAGAAAAACAGGAAAGTATGCTTAGAGATCCTCTCAGTACCTTTCTTCTGAGTACAGCAGAGACTGGACTGACTGAAGAGTAGCATCATGATCCATTTTGACTAATGGGAATAACAGTACTTTCTGTTGCATTTAAAGCAACGAATGGAATTGGGTTGCTTTCTCTCCTATATGAGCATCTGTCAGTTATTCTGGTTTTGGTTTTTGGATATCCAAACAAATGATAAGCAAAAGCAAAACCACCATGAAAATGTTTAATTTGTAATAGTTTCTGCTTCTGAATCAAGGCAACTTGAGTTTATCAGGCTAGGTGTCGTGTTGTTGAGGAAATAAGCTGTGCTACATTCCTTACTACTTCGTTTGTCTTTGTGACAGGGGTCCCCTGAGGTCTGAGCTTTGAATTTTTTTTTAAACTCAGGGTCATATTCTTTTCTTAGTGCAGATTTCTTCACAGCATTTCTGCTAATATTAATGCAATTCACACATAAATCCCTTTTGTAGATATAGAGGAAGGGTTCCCAAATGTTTTATTCTTCCCATCTGTATATTGGGAATACCATCAGATGAGAAGGAAGAAAAGAGTACTGGTTTACAGCAGAAAAGTAATAGAGGAAGTTCCCCAACACACACCTCCCCTGCAGCAAAACAGAAGCATGTGCATACAGGAAAGGTCTGTCAGGTTTGGTGTGAGCTGGGATTTAAACTTCCTCCAAGATCTGAAATCCTGGAATCCCAACATTTGGGTCCAACCCATTGCTACTTCGTGAGCTGACAGGGTCTAAGTTGCAGCTAAGGATAAAAGTCCTTCCTGCTTAACCTTGGAAATCTGAAAGTCAGAATTCTAGATTTTTCTCTAAAATAACTGAAGAGAAATGGACCCTTCTGGAGCGTGAATTATTCTCCTCCTTTGATAGACCTGTTATGATGGGACAAATTTCTCCTTACAGGTTCCTGTCTCTGTCCACTGGCTAGCAAGACTACCTGGCTAAATGTAGACTTTACAGATAGCTAAAATAAGTGAGCTGAACTGCACCCAACATTGCCACACTTGGATGTGTTCAGAAAATAATAGCAGGCCTTGTTCATTTCTAATGTGAGCTTTCCTGTTGGGTTTTCCGTGAGCTGACATTGATTGACTGAAATGGACCTTCAATTCAGACAGTGATCGGGCCCACAAATAGCACAGTTTTGAATGCAGGGAAATCCTCCATATTTCCAGAGTGGTGGTGGGTTTTTTTTGTCACCCTTTATTCCCAAAAGTCTTGGTATCTCAGAAAACATTTAAGGAAAAGACATGAGGCTGCAGTAATGCATATGCATGTTGCCATTGGATATTGCAATACCAATCTGGTCCTGCTACTGGGAAAGTTAGTCTAGGAAAGATTAGAAAACTGGGCATTTCCTGCACAGTTCAGCACAGTGCAGAGAACCTAAGTTAGCAGTGAACAAACCACCTGGAGAAACGAGAAGTGGCATAGGTATGACAGCATGGCACTCCACCCAAGCTAATAAGCACTGTCTCTTCAAAGTGTTTATTTGTTCAGGTGCACCATGATTCTGTTCTGCTTTTCAGATCTAGGTTTGATTCTATATATTGTGCTGTGCTCTACTGGTTGGTCATACAACCCATTTCTGATTGACATTGGGGCTACCTGTGGAAACAAGAAATAGCATTGCCTCGAAGAAGCAGTTCAGTTAGCTATTCATAGTTCACAATGCAGTTTTTCAATATGACATTGCAATATATTTACAGTTGTGCTTGCGTTTTGTTACCACTTAGGGATATTATTATGGGTTTGGTTACTAGCTTTACTGGTTGAATTTAACCCCATTTCCAGGTTTAATAGAGCCCAAGGTTTAGTTCTATGTTGTCCTGTGTGGAGCAGGGAGTAGGACTTGATGATCCTTATGGGTCCCTTCCAACTTGAGATATTCTGTGATTCTATGATATAAGCCCATCAACTAAATCACTGAAGAGAAGGAGAATATTCTGGGAAGGTATGACAAGAGGCTTGCTGTGGTTTCATACCTTTCATACTACATGCATACTCTTGGCCTCCACTGGAGAGGGAGGACTGGGCTAAATGCAGTGTCTGTCCCTGTATATTCCCATGTTATTCAGGAGACTACGTATGTACACAAATATACACACACCTCTCAAGCCTTTCAGTCTCCCACGTGCTGTGGGTAATTATTTTCATCCCTTTTCTAATAAATAGGTAAGTAGAAACAGAGATCTGTCTTACGACATGGGTAGTAGGTCCCAGGAACGTATGGATCGAGAACCCAGAGCCTCTTGATGCCTAGTTCAGGTCTTAGTTCAGTTCTTACCAACACACACATCAGCTCTTCAGTATATATCATAGCGGCAACTTGAACTGTCTAACGAGGAGATGGAAAAGGATAGTTCTCTCAAAGAAGCCCTGGTTTCTTTGACCACTATATGGGAGTAGACTGCTGCATGGGACTGTTAAGACATTAACGTGAGAGGAGGGCATGTAATGGCTAGTCTTCCTGCCCAGATGGCAGGAGTGCTACTTTCATGCTTTCCAGATGTTCATTTGCAAGTCTAGTAGAGAAAGAGTTGAGCCTACTCATGGAACAAGTCCCAAGTATGCAGTGCTGCTACCATGCCAAATCACTGTACGTTAGTCACTTTATATTGTGTGTGCATACTCAAATATATGTAGATATAGTGTATGTATAGTTTATATATAAATATATGAAAGTATACAAGTGTACTTACATGCACCCAAGGGGACCATTGCATTTAGCAGCTTCACTTCGAATGACCTGGTAGTTAAAGCTTGAAGGTAATTTGAATATCCATAGCAGTCCTTCTTTCTTCTCTGTAAAAGGACTATGCATGTTACATATCCGCCTTGCAAATTTGTTCTTTCCAGACACTTTTGAATAATAGGATCAGAACTGTATTTGTCTTAAGGAAGTGTGGGTGATTTGAGCAGTTATTTCTATGATAATGAAAGCATGTTTCAGATACAAGAAAGAGTTCTGCTAATCCTGGTTTCTAATAGTGCTGTCTCTGACAACGTTTTCCTTTTGTGGCCTTGAGTAGATCACATCACCCCTTTGCCACTGTTTTCCCATCTCAAAGAGCCATTGTGAGCCTTGACTAAGTAACACTTGGAAGGATTTTTGCAAATGAAAGCTGGTTGTGAAAATGCATGGATAGAAAAGCAAACGGTATGATCCTGGCCTGGTGTTTTCCACAGGCATCCTGATGAACTTTACCTGAAAGTTGCCTCTGCATCTGTGAGCTTTAAAAAGCAGAGACAGTAGCTGTAGCATTACATTTAGTTTTATTCATTAAAGAGATTTTGAAATACATTATTCTGTTTAGTCCAGCGAGCAACTCCAAGTTAAGTGATGTGTTATGGGCTGCTTCATGGGACGAAAGCACAACAGGAGAAAATACTCTGTTTTCCTTTTCCAGTTTTTGCATTGTGACCTGACATTTATGTATATTGCATAAAGCAAATTCTGAGCACTGCAGCTTCACTGACTTGGGAACTGACAAAGATTTTTTGTCCTTTCTACTTGCTTTTTGTAATTTTCTAAGAAGTTAAACATACTGTACTAAGCAGCTCTTTCCAGATAGCACAGAAAGGCTTGGTCGTACTTTAGATGAGGCTGCACTATAACTGTTTGTTCATGTCCAGCTTCAATACAAAAATAATGTCTCCCTGAGTTCAACCAAAATGATTGTGTCTTCCTGATTATATCATCTGTAGAAGCCAAATAATCTAAAGTATGCCTGGTTTGATAGACTAAGCATCCAACAAAAGCTTCCTTAAAATGAGTCATATCTTTGATTCAAGAGTCACATTAGTTGAAATGAATCAGTCTTCCTCTTGCTGGTGCTGGGAAATTTAAGAAGAAAAGCAAAAGAATTGCTGCAGTATAACAATGCCATCCATTGTAAGGCAGTGCCAGCCAAGGATACCAGGCAGCAACCAGCCAGGCCAAATCAGCACTTACTTGTTAGTTCCAGGAATGTCTCAAATATTTGAGGGCAGTTTCCGGACAGAGCAGTGATGGTGGAGGGTTCTGGCATTACAGTTTGTCAAGGCATGATGGATCTCGTGTTTGGAAGTGTTCACATTAGGGCACTCATTTCATTACACTTGAAGTAATTGTCCTTCACACTGTTCCAGCAGGAGTGGCAAAAAACTGCATGGGCAAATAAAGCAAACAACACTTCTTTCAGTATCCCGTCTGGAGGCCAAGTTCATTTTTCCTTTCTCTCTTTTTGAAACTTAATATTACATCGAGCAAGAGGTCAAAATTCAAGCACGATAGTTCAGATGTGCTCACCTAACAAATGCATATTATAGTTTCTACGTCCTTGGTCATTTTTAGACATAAAGGGAATTTATCTTTCCTTATTCCCTTGCAGTCCTAGTGCTGTCTTCTCTGTATTTGCATTACAGATTTATCAGGTCTTTTGCAAGTACCTCCACTCAGTGTACAGACACCTATTCCTTCAAGTGTTTCTCTCCCTTCATTACATCTCCTTAACTGACAGTTATTCTCCCATGCCAGGTCAAGCTCTCATTTCCTTGATCTCTCTCATCTATTTTTTTCCTTCTGTTCTCACAATTCAAAGAAGTCTCTCACCTTATGGATTGAATGCAGACATAACCAACTGAAATTCTATGACTTACATTACTTAGGAGGTAAAACCATGCTACTTGGGCGGACTGTTTGAGCCATAAATCTATTAATTTATTCATTTTTATTCCATGGACAAGTGTTTCCTTCTGACCTCTGTAGTTCCATCCAGACTTTTGCATGAGCAATATTTTAGATTTCTTTGTGCAAACACGATGCATACACATCATTCGGTTCCAACCTTGGTAACATAAGTTCACACAGAAAAAAAAAATTCAATCTAAAGAACAGTAAAATGGAAGGAAAAAAACCATGCCTGAGACGAAAATTGTTCAATTCTATTTTATAGATTATCATTCTGCAGTCATAGTATTTGAGCATGTCTCAAAAGTTCGTTAAGCAATGCAGCTAATATCTGACATCAATTTACTGTCTTGTTTGGCTTTTGGTTTTCCTCATCCAGCAATACACTATGGTACCCAGCTTATACCCTGCATTTTTGTCACCGTGCCTTCTCCAGTTCTGTTTGTGGTCTGTCGTGTTTGCTCACTTCTCTCAGATGTTTTCCCTAATTTAGTGAGTATAGGTCTAGCATGTTTCCTAGAGATATGGTTCTCAATTTCTTTAAAGCGAGTTTTCTGGTCTGGTATAAGCAATATTCTTCTTGTCCGCTTCTCGTGTATTCAGGCCTGGGGTTAGGCCAGACCCTGTTGTTCTTCAGAACTGAACAAGTGATGTTCATTGTAGCCCACTTGGCTGCTGAAAAATTGCCTCCTGCTTAGTCTTTCTCCAAAGGCTCATGGAATTTATGGAGGTCCTGGTTTGGCACCCTGCTCCAAACATTGCTCAAGGATGACTGTTTCCCATTTAACACTAGCCTGGTCTTGTCTGCTGTACTTCACCCTTTGAACCATCAAGTGCAAAACAAGGTTAACTGCTTACCCAACAGCAGTCTGCACTGCCAAGCAAGATACCTGAGAGAAACACAGTTTCCGTCAAGTTCACAAACTGACTTGAGATTAGAGCAATGCAGGTTTGCTGGGATCAGTTCAGAGAGGGAAGGCAAATGCAGGGTGGCTGTAGAGCTAGCCAAAAATGGCGATTACAGTCTGACATGGAAAATAGTCCCAGGAAAAACAGTTAAAACTGAGAGCAGCTATGGCTTAATATTTAGGGAGTAGCGGGGAAACAATGGATATTCTTCATTAGTAGACTGTTGCCCAAATAAAATGTAGGGATTCTTTCTGAATGTATACGTAGGTCTCAGACTGGGCAGGCTGTCTTGTTCCCTGTTTTTTAATGTGTTAACCAAATGTGTAAGAAATTAAAACCGCACAACGAGCAACATTTGCTCTCTGCAAACTTGCAGTGCACCAGCTGTGAGAGGGTCTGCATTCCTGGGGGTATGCAGTTTTTATACTCTTTTCTGACAAGCACCATATAGTTACATCTTCAGTCAATAAACGTATGTGTTTTTGATATATATATACACACACATGCACATATATATCATTTAAGTAAACAGCTGTGGAAAGGAGGGGAAATAGTTGTAAAAATAAGCATTCTGAACAACAAACAAGCTTAGTGTACAACTAAAGGAAACCTTCAAGAAACAGGCCTTCATGAAGGAATAACATTGTTGAAACCATATGTTTTCCATGTACCAGGAGACTGTTTTAATAGTTTACAAATGTATTTAACCACAGAAAGTCTAAAATTAGTCAGTGTTTTAAAGGGCTAAAGATTGACACAAGTCATTCCAGTTAGTAAAGGACTTCTTTTCATCCAGATCCAATGAATAAACTTACGTGACTGAGCAGGAGAAGGTGTTTGGGGCAGACTGGTGTGTCTATGGCTGCTGATTAGAGTTATACAAAACTTGGCTGCTAATCTGCCGTATCTGTTTTCTTCAGACATTGCATCTGGTGGGAAGTATGGTGGCCTCGACCACAAGTAACCTAGGTTCTGTCCCTGCTCTGTTGCTGGTATGCTAAATGATCTTGAGCAGGGAATTCCTCCTCGTTGTACTAGTTTTGCCCTTGTAAAATAGGACATCCCTTTGTAAACCACTTTGAGAACTGCTGGTGAAAGGTGCTGGCTAGGACCTTTCCCAGTCTTTTCTCCCAAAGTTTGCTTGAGTTTGGTAGCCTAAAGCAAAATTCAGGTGAGTCTTTAGGGCCTCCAGGGTTTGTGCTGAAGTTGTACGAAACCTTGAATACAGCATGTTTTCATTTTAACAGCTACAGGATTAATCTGAGCTGGGCCCTCCATCATTAACAGAGTTTGTGAACCTCAGGAGATCCTTCATTGTCTGATCTGAATTACGAATTGGCAATGAAATCAACCTCTTCTGTTGAGCAGCAAAGGTTTTATGAGTCTGTGCAACACTGTCTCCACAAAAGCTTAGTTCTCTTTTGACAGTGCTCAAACACCAACTCTGCTCCGTTGTGCACCCTGTTCATTCTCCTTTTCATCCTTAGATGAACTTCATCCCAGATGGCTTCATCCTTAATTGATTCTGGACTGTGTCTGACCACAACTGAGGCATGCATAATGATGTCACCCTATTCTGTGATATCACAGGCCTCTGCTGAACAAGATATGGGTTCCTGCATTGATCATACCGTGTTCTCAAATGCAATATGAGTTTGCCCTTTCAATCCAACTGGATGTCTTCCTCATCATGACAGCTGTTTTTATTGTGGTTTGCGCTACTTACAGAGAAAACTAAGTCACAGAGCTACCTGACAATGTCAGAGTCATTGAATAATGTTTGAGCATGCTTTCCTGCTAGGTGTGTAGTGGCTCTATACTCGCTAGACGCGTTTTCATCCCAGTGGCTCTTGTACTGGGTTTCTAGCCCGTAAGGAACTAATTTTTATTCTGTACAGCCATTGGTAGGAGCAAGCTTAAGAAAAGAAGATGTACCTAGAAGAAGAGAGGAAGGTGGTTTTGGTTCTCAATAGGTATGTCTAGTGCTTTACGAGATACCTGGACAGGATCTCTTTTTTTTTTTATGTGGTAAAAATGCAAACAAACGTGCAAGCAGAAAAATCCTACTATACTTTCTACATTACTAGAAATCCTGTCCAGGTCTTTTACTTAAAACGCAGTCAAAATGAACCAAAGAAAAGGAGCTATATTAGCTCCTTTAATAAAGTATTCCTTTCAGTGTCTGTCAAACATGGTCACATGGTAAACATTGAACAAAAATTTGAAATGTTAAAGGAATAAAACTCTTCAGGGAATAAATTATTTTTACAACTGGCCGATATAAAATAATACAGTACAAGTCTCTTAAAGTAGTAATTGATAAAGGAATAAAACTGCTAAAAGAGTATATTTTTCATTCGCTGGAGCTAACTGTATAATAGCACTCAGCTGTATTTAATCTCTAGGGGCCTACAGAACAGGCACAAAAATGAACATAACTTAAAATCGACATGAGTGATCTTTCATGAGATGTGCGCTACCTGCTGCCTACTGTCAACAGCCATGTTACTGCAGCAAGCCTACTCACTCAGCCCCACAGTACTTTGCCATTTTGAGACTTTTTTATCTGGATGTTAAGTAGATAATTCCCAAGGCGTCCCTGTTAAGTGAAAAAGAATGACTCTTCCAGCCTGACACCTGGGGAAACTGAGATAGAGAGAGGATAAAGCCTTTGCCCTGGGTCAAACTGGTTTGTTCTGCCATGTAATGTGGCTGTAATGGGCCTCAGTCCTTCCACAGCATGCCGGACGAAAACACACTAGAATAAAAATTTTGAATTGTGGTTTCCCTGGATACTGCGAAAGAGGATTTCAGCTGTGTTGGAACAAGGTCCTTCAGCTTCCTACAGTGCACACCTGAATCCAGTATGGAAACCATGTACCAATTTTATATTAGTGACTGGTTAATTAAAGAGCTCTTATAATATATTATGGAGCTACGTGAGTGGGCTTTAAAGGCTGAACTCACATGAGCAAAAAGAGAGCATCCCAAGAGGTAGAAAATTCTCCTGCTGTGTGGCTATAGTGTGATTCCTGTTTGCCTTAGAAACAGGGGTGTCCCAGCTTTTAAAACTTTCATTGAGGAGAAGAAGATAAATTTTTCATTAGGTAGATACATTCAGAGGGATTCTTGGTTGAGGAGAGTGGAAAGAAAGTGGAGACATGGAAGAATGCATAGAAATGGCATTTCATTTATCCTTATTATGTCTTGGTGGGTCTTTGAGAGGCCAAGTGATTTCTAGCTCGTTCAGGCTTCACCCAGCAACATTTTCTCCCCGAGGTCTCTTCCTGTTTTTCCATCCACTGTTCAGACTGTCTGTCTCTACAGAATTAGTTTGTTCTTCTTGAGATCAGTCGCACTAAAGCAATTGTATAGAATTAGGCTTTTTAACTGTGTCTGTCAACTAGTTTTGGGTTTACTGGTGCTTCTCTCCCACCGCCTGTGAGCTCATTCTCCATGAATTTAATCATAAGTAAAACCAAGAGCTTTTATCTGAATAGTTTTAAATTTGGGGTATATTTTAAAACAGAATCCTTCTTTCTATTAAAGTTACAAATCTACCTTCTTTTCATAGCACTTCCTTATAAAGCTATTAACCCAATTGTATTAAATTTTAAAGACATTTGAAATTTAGAAATTGATCTACATTTAACAGCATTTCTGGTTTTCAGAGCCCCTAAAAAAAAGGAAATAACTGGCTTTTTTATTTTCTTGCACTATTTACTTTGTTTAGTTCTAGAGGAGAATATTCAAGAAACTTTGATGAGTGGGTAAAAAGAGTAGAAGGTAAGGGTCCCTTTGTAAAGCTCTACCCCATGCATACTCTGTGCCCTTGCATCATGGAGTGTACTCTCCTAGCCTGTTCATTGTAAACAGACTGCATTAATTCAGGAATAGTAGCATGCTCTTATCAATAATACAGAGATAGTTTCCCTTTATAATCCACAGTATCAGTTACAATTTTCTCTCACTAATTATTTTAGGATAGAAATTGTTATACTTTGAGACCTGGGGGGATGAAACTTAAAAACAAAAAGCTACAAAAAAGCTTCAGTCTTTTTATTTTTATTTTAATGGTGATTTTAAGTGTATAGAAGGAAGTGAAGAAAGAGAGTATGAGAATAAATTGCAGTATTCCTAACATACCCAATAATATATTTTGTTTCTGCCTCACTTCAAAATGGCCCAAATGAATGTTGTTTAAACTTGGCTTATTTTGTAGCTACCCTTGAGAGCCTGGTAATAAATCAAATGCCAAACAAGTTAGTTCAGTAGTTTCAAAGTGGCGTGTATACATAACATATGTAGACTGAATATCACTTGTGCCTGAACCTCACTATTTTTCTCAGTTGAGATCTGTCTCCATTCTCATGGAAACCAACCACTGATTGACAGTAATGCTGTGAACTTCCACTTATTAGCTAATGCATTTTCTCTGACTTTCATGAAAATAGGAGCTGAGCAGAGTATTATGGAATATTCATGGAACAAAATTCCAGAAAGAGAGGTCTCAGGGTCAGGAGGAGGGAGGGAATGGGAGACAGATGCCAGATTGCCTGTAGAGAGTCCAAGCATGTGTTTTTGTTTGTAGCAATGATGCACATGCCTTTTGCGGGTGCAATTATTGCTTCTGCCTTTGAAAGTTTCACCATAAATCTGTTTCTCAATCTCCCTTCATTTTTAACCCAAATTAACCTCTTCTCCATGCAGTTCTGTTACTTCACCTCAGTTTCTCTTGGGAATATCTGTGCACCACCATGCCGTAGGTATTCTCCCCTGAATTTTAGAGATCACTCTGAATTCAAATCTCTTTCTGGACAGATTTAATTCATTAAGTATTTCTGTCTTTTCATGATCTTCATGCACTGGATTTTGTATTTTACTGAGTCATTGCAATGAACACCACATGAGGGAAAAAAATCATTCCCCCTTTATTTTTGGTCTCTGCCTACCATCCAGCTTTAAGCAAAGGCATACAATCTGTAAGTAGTTGAAAACTGAGACCTAAAGTATTTGAATATGCATTTAACATATCGTGACACTTTCCTTTTAATCTATCAAACACTTAAAAATCTGATTTCTCTTGTTCTAGCAATAGCTTGTCTTATTTGAGTGACACCTCGGGTCTGATGAAGCTGACTGCAGGTGACTCACAGCTAACTGTGCAACAGATGTGGGGTGAAAGCTTTTAGCAGCCATGCACCTCCAAGTGGGAATTCCCAGCCTGTAGTATCTGTGACGTTGATATTGCGCTATTTTCCCATGTCAGGCTCAGGCTTTATTGTGGACCTGACAGGTTCAGAGTCACATAAGCTATGTCTTGTCATAGAGTGTTTCAGAGAAGAGGGGTTTAAGTGCGTTAGCATTTATGAGTTTAATTAGGAAATGGACAACAAATTGTACCTCAATATTCTTGTACTCTTAGGGAGCCTGGAACCTTCTGCGAATTTTCTAACTTGGGCCGAATCCCTAGGCTGGGATGCTAGCAAACGTGCTTCAGCTTGCTAGGTGAAGAGATTGCAGTTAAATAAAACTGCTAGTTATGTGGTATCTGAACAGAATACGCACTGGTTTTAAATGTAGTCTTAAGTCACCATGAAGAGCTAAGTATCAGAGTACAGAGTCATGTCATGCTATGTACAAAGTCAAGAACTTTCTGTGCCCTCTCCTTCTGGAAAGAGAAGCTCTTTGATAGCTTAGGAGCTTGTTTTGGGGAGAAATAGCATGTTGCCTACAGTTTTCCCCAAATGTTTGAGGTGCGTCTCCTGTGGTATGTCCTGCAATGTGCAGGACTGATGCTGGGAGAGTAAGAGCTGTGGAATAGCTCACAAATGTGAGCCTTGCGATGCTGGGTAAGTCAAGGAGGGTCAGATCGTTGGCAGAGTTTCATGGTTCCTGGTGTGCTGCCCGCAGTGGTTTGAAGTAACTGCAGCCTGCATCAGTTCTGTCAAAGCTGAATGGTAGGCTTCATCCCACGTGGGATGCAGCTAACTAAATAGGGTTGGTCACTTGGGATAACTGTTGTATACGGATGCCCGTTGTCCTAAAGGTACCGTGAGCTTAGTGGGTTCCAGCCAAGAGCTCTCTGCAATGCTATTTATCAAGAAAGCCATTCTTCTGAGCTAGAGGTGTGTATCTGGGCCCTCAAAATAGAAGTAATTTAGATGTATATATATGTATTTTTATTTATTTTATTTTATATAGGGCAAAGTTGCCTGAAGCCTGTTTATTAGTTAATAACCCCCTCCAGGTTACCGTCTCTAATCTTGTAATGAAATTGAGTTAATAAATCCAAGATATTATTAAATAAAGTAAGTATTTAATATTACTTGTCCTCTTTGAATCCAAGTTGCAATACAACAGAATTTCATTTTATAAATAACACCTTTCGTGCTAGCACCACAGGGCATGATTCAAAAGAATCTAAATAGAACATGAATGCTGTAATCAAATGCAGACCCCAGGAAGGCAGATTAAAAAGGCATGTTGCTGGTTAGCGCAGCAGACAGGGTAAGTATAGCGGGTCACAGCAGAAAAGCTAGTTACAAAAACAAGGGCACAATCAAATGAAAATTGTTTGCTTGCCCACTCCAAACGATGACTGACTGCTTCTGTGTCCATGACCTATTTTTTTTAATAAAGAAAGATTTTGAGAGGTTGTTACATTTTAATTGCTTTGTACTAAACAAGAAAACAACAAAAATCTCAACTCTGTGTTTGCATCTGGAGGACACTAGGAGAATCTCTATTTACAGATAGAGACACTACATCTGGAGAAGACTTTTCTGCTAGGCTTATCTCATTTCTCTCTGCTTATCTCATCTGTTTGCTCCCGCTGCCAAAGGCTGTGTATCTCCTCCTATATAGAGGAACATATAGCAAAGGGGAAAGCTGCTGGGAACTGCCGTGAAGCTTCCCTTGCAGAGATCTTGCCAGTGTTGAAGTGCTGAGGGCAGGACTGGCAGCAGCAAAGGAAACTAGTCTGCAAATCCTGTGAAGCCCAGCATCCAGAGGCAGCCCTGTCATGGTATGGCTCCCCTTGTAGTGCTGTCTGGCTTTCTGCACGTGCCTGGCTCTCCTGCCCGCACCGTCTTGCTATCTGTCCTCCTCGAGGGTGTCACGAAGGTGGAGCGGAGGTTAATGGAGCAAAAAGCAGAATTAACCTCCATGTGCTTATCTGCAGCTGCTCCCAAGGTCCGGTGGCAGTGCAGAGCTTTAGCTGCGTGGAGGGATGCATGGAGGGGAGGAGAGAAAAGTCAGGGTCTCCAAGCACTCTCCTGCCTCTGCTGGGTTTCTTCCCCCTTTCTTTGCTGAGATGGGGGAGAGCATCAGCCTTTTTGAGGCTTGTCCGCTCTAGACCAACACAAGGCAGGCAAAGAAACCCCTAGGTCGTACTGTTGGTTTTAAAAGGATTCTGTTTAGCTCTGTATTTTGTGTGTGTGCATATGTAGAATTGCAGCCAAACGCATTCAGTATTCTAGTTCAAGGGCTAAAAGCCAAGTCAGGAGGTAGAAATAAAACTCTGATGAATTTATTTTTAAATATACGTGCATGTATACAGATGTATACGTAACACTTACATATACACAGATGTATGCGTAACACTGTTATGACTGTTATTACAAAATATCATGTAGAGAAAGCATGTGTTTTAATTAAGTACCACCTCCGAGACTCACAGTTATTTGAATATAGGTCCCAAGAATAAGGAACATCAGTACAGTTGCCTCACCAAGCTACGTAAACAATTAAAATATTTCTGTAGGCAGTCTATTGCTTTTACTTTGACAGGTAGGATCAACCTAGCCTAATGCAAATAATGAATCGCCAAAACTAGTCTGTAAACAGTATTCTGGGAAAAAAAACCAAACCAAAAAACCTTCCAGAGTGGTCTGCTGTACTCAAGGTAAATGAAATATTTAGTGGTGGCAGCAGCAAAAAATGAAATATGAGATCTTGCATCCCAAGTTATTAGTGACCTGTTAAAAGACAGGCTGAAAAGTGCCTTTACCAAATTAAAACTTTGAAAAAGAGCACAAATGGGAAATGTCAAAATAAAAAATCGGAGGAAAATGATTGTCCTCCTGGCTCTTATTATTTTGCAGTTCTGAGGCTGCAGCCACTGTTAACGGTACTGAAACAAGAATGGCACAATTCAGTCTCCTGAAATCTGTAATGGAAATAGTCTGCGCTGACAGGCAGACAGTTGGAATTTGCTGAAATTTTGATCGCAATTGCGTGATCTGTTCACTGCATGTGGTTTTTTGTTTAGGCTAATTTTCAGAAACTTCATCAGCTTTTTTTTTAAATAGAAGATTTCCTTTGGTTCTCTGCTCCCTGATTTTATAGTGCAGCCATCCCTAATGCTTAATGATAGTAAGAATGTCAGAATGCTTAATTTAATGTCTGCTATTGATCTCTAGACTGTTCAGCAAATGACTTTTTAAACACAGAGGGCCATATACTGCCCTCACTTCCATCCATGTAAATCCCCTAAAGGCAGCAAAGGTATTGGGAACCTAAGGTCAGTTGGTCAGCCTGCTAATCGTGTTGCCTGCTTAGGAATGTTAAAGGTTTTCCTTGGCATGAACAGGAATTATTTTTTCAAATTCCTTTCCATTATCCTATGCGCACCACCCTGCACATGGCTCTCTCGACACCTCTCAGTAATAAGGTTTCACTTGAAAGAGCTCAAATTTGTCTCAATTTTCTTAAGTATTTCTGGCAATGCTAGTAAACATACAGGTAGTGAGAGATGAATGATGAGCTGATCTGTAAATGAGCAAAGCAGTTCTTAGTGAGGTCTGATCAGCTGACACCTTCTCTCTGTTGCCCAAAGTCATTTCAGGCTTAGGGACCATTTTGGTATCAGCATGTATGAGCTAGATGGTCAGATTTACAGTTTGCCCATTAGTTTGGTGAAATCGATTAGACTCCCCTCCTTGCCACAGGTCTGCTGGTGCTGTACCGGTGATGTCACTTCTACTGCTTTGTCTTAAGAATTCGCTTGAAAATGCTTCCTTCTTTTCTTTTATTAAGCTCACCTCAGTATTGTAGATCTAGAATGCTATAACACAATAGCTTCCTCAAAAGATTGGAGCCCAAAGGAGCTGTGATTTACTATAAATTTCACATTAAAGGCTCTCAGCTTTTATTTTCAACCAAACTTCAGTCTTCAGCTTGTCTCTGCCTTATCCACCTGCATTGTAGACTGTTGCTAACATAAGTCTATGACAGCATTGCTTCGCCAGCAAGAGCACACAGATGTAAGACTAATTAGTTTAAAAAACATGTTTTTATTTGTGTCTTGTGTCCTCAGGAATTCGACAGATTAGGCAATTTTTTTGATATTTGGGAAGCTGAGTTTTGGGGTGGGCACTATACACATTTGGCATTGCAGCTCACTCTCAAATGGAAGAGTCCCCTAGAAACAAAGGGTAGATTGAGACTGCCAGGATGTTTCCAGTTATGATCTTTTAGTCTTTTGCCCCACTTCTCCTCTGAAGTAGATCGTCCTGCTGTATTCCGCTTTCCTAGTCATGACCCAAAACACAGCAATGCCAAGCACCTCAGTTCTCATCAGCAATCTGTGATTTTCTAATGCTGGACTTGGGAGGCAGGTTTAATAAGCTCCCTAATAATGACTTGTAGCATACTGGTTTCTCGTAGATCGGGCCATCCCCCATTCTAGGTCTCCAAATGTGCTTGATAAATTATTTGAATTACTCTTTCAGTTGCCATCTGTAGTTCCTCATAAAGAGACTGCTATTTGCTGTGCGTTGTGCCAAATCGTGCAATAGTTTTTTACAAAGCTAGGGACTGTACTGAAATCACCAAACTCATGTCACTTGTGAGCTGCAGTACGATAACATGTTAGCTTGAAGTAGACTATAGTTGCAGTCTTGTGAGATGAGAATGAAGGCATTGGAACTCAGGCCCATAAATCTCAAAAATTATGGGGAGGTGCGAGAATAGAGAAGTTCATGTACCTCGGGTTTTTAAATACATATGTAAAAAATTCTTATGAATAGGCATCATAAAATTAATAAAATGTTCATATTATGCTTAAATCAATATACACATATATACATACAGATCTATACACACACATATATATACTGTGACCTTCTCCTCCTTCCCCTTGCCTTGAACTTCCTCCCTGAATGTGTCCTAATGGCGGAGCGATGATCAGATCTAAAGAAATTTAGCACTGCGTGAAACCTTGGAATAGTGACATCTGTTGAATTTGGACAGTTTTGTTTGTCTACTGGGAAATCGCATGAACTTCCCAATATTTTTTTTTAAAGTTCGCGTTGCCCTCCCTCCTCCTCTCCCTCCCCCCGCCCCCCACCGCCCCATAAGGGAGGGTGGCTTCAGGAGACATGGCTGCGTTCTTGCTTTCTGGTGTGGTGTAAAGTTTTCCGTCGAGAGACAATAATGTACATTCCTCTGGCAGGACGGGATGGATTTTTTTGTTTCTCTTGCTGTTGTTTATTTATAAGACATTTCCTCTTGCTTAGTGGAAGTTTGATCGTAAGAGGCTCCAGTGATTTTCCTTCCCACCTCTCCCCTCCCTAATTTCTCTGCCTCGGCACTCGCTCTGGAACAGAGCGAACTCAAAAAGCCCATCGGCGCAGGGCGCGCTTCGCAGCCAAGCCCTGCCACTCTCCAGAGACTGTGAGGTGATTCTCCTTCGTCACCGCTTGGACCAGGAACCACAGCCCTGGTGAGTGGTGAGCTCCCAGAATTTGATGTGTCAAGGCTTCTATTCTCGGGGCTGCCGCCGCGAAGCAGGAAATAAAGGTTTTTTTGTTGTGTTTTGCCTTTTTTTTTTTTTTTTTTTTTTTTTTT
>VFFE01006117.1:332514-427299 GCA_008921705.1 Burhinus oedicnemus
GGGGGGGGGGCGGTGCGGGCATGGGAGAGGGGGAAAAAATGTTAATCCTTCGCTTGGAGTTTCTGTCTGGCAAGTTTTCATGCCTCTGTGTTCTGAGCATTTACATTATGCTCTGAATACCTGATCGCCCAGCCAAGCAGAAAAGAAACTCTACAGTGGATGCATAGTAAAAGAAAATGCTTCTGTGGAAGCCACCTCTGGGAATAGGAAAAACTAGTTGGTTTATAGGCTGCTGGTCCATTTGAGGGGGAGGGAAGGGTTGGATTTTAAATTTATTTTTTTTTTTTTTTAACTCTCTGTTCTCTTTCTGTCTGTATGGGGAACTGGCAATCAGGGGAAAAAAAATGTACGTTGGAGAACTTCATATACAAAATCTTGGATGCTAAAGAATTGGGTGTCTCAGCCAACATCAAGGTACTTATGCAGAGTTATTTCCAGCTGTTGGATAGGGAAGCCGAGGCATAGAAAGCTGCAGCTATTTGCTCACAACCGCATGGGAAAGCCAGTGAAAGAAAAAGGAGAAGGATGTACATCTCTAGTCCCAGGCCCAGATTGCTCAGGGTCTCCTTCTGTCCTCTCCTGCCCTGCTGAATGTATCACTTCTGTTAATCTTTCACTGCTGTAGCGCTAAAGAAGGCCGGGGCAGTGTGTGGGCTGTTCCATTCATCCTTCATCATCTCCCATATCATCTCCCTTGAAGAAATGAATCATTTCTTGACTAACATTTTCTACTCTTGACAAAGTAGGCATATAAGAAACACAGGGTAGCACTCCAAATATTTGTATTTTGAGGTATTATCCTGTTCTTTGAAACATGTCCCAGGCAAAAGAACAAGGTGTTTAATGGCACCAATGTATCTTACATGGAATAGTAACTATGAAGCGTTCTTCTCACTCTTACCTTGCTTTTGAGTTGGATTCATTCAGCAGGTGTATCAACAAGCATGTCTCTCTGACCCCCAGGGAGACAGCTCCTCTCCAAATGCTGCTGGTCACCTGTGACATACAGAGAAGTCCAGTCACCGTTTTCCTGGTTTCGTGCCCAGTGTAAGTCATGAGAACAGTACATAAAGGCTGGCACTGAATGGTCTTTCACTGGAGTTATCAGAGGCTTTGACATTGACTTAAGAACTGAGCTCAGTATCAAATCACATCCACCCCAAATTAAAGTACTTGCTATTTCTTATAACCAATAAGTAAAGTCGTGCAAGATTTGGTGGTTTTACTGCTTGGCAATTTTTGCAAATATTTTCCTTGGTTGCAATCAATGTCAGGTTCTCAGTCCCTCCCCCTGCTTCAGTTTCAGCCTGAAGTTTGACTGAGCCTGAAAACTTCAAGTGGAAGATAGACAAAACCTCTGAGTTTCATTTGGTTTTGCGTTAGAACCATAAAGAACTGTGAACTCCTCTTTTTTCATACACAAAACCGTAAGTTGACCGCAGACCTTTTTCAGCACTGAGCAGCGAGGGTTAGCTCTTTCGCTTCATTCCCTGGTGCTGTGGAACCTCTCTCTGAACCTAAACTAAATCATCAGCTCTTAACAAAACCCGCAATTAAGTTGGCTGATCCCTCAGTAAAGAGTCTTACATACACATAGAAATAACCTTTACGTACATCAAAGCCTCAATCCGAACGGTCCCAGCTTTTGACTAAATTGATGTTAAGATCCCGACTTGCCTGTTGCATCACCTTTCTGCAGTGTACTCAAAGCAGCTGACAGATCAGAACATCCCAAACTTTCAGGCAGTTCACATCACAGATAGAAACATAATGGATTTTTTTCTTGTCTCTAAATGGGCTATACTGAACGCCCACGCACACTTTTGGGTCTGATCTTTGAAGCTTATCTCTGATTTACTTTCTCCCTCCAGGCAGTGTAAGTCTGAAAGACATAAGTACTTCTGAAATGGAAAGTTCTCAAAGCATAGTGCTAAATGTCTGAAACTTCAAACTTCTGCCTGTATAACACTTGTTCTCTGGATATACTGAAGTCAAGGGCTGTCACTCTGGCAACTTTCACCAAAAAGGCAAAACAATGTTTAATCTCTTTTTTAAGAGTCTCTGTGTTGCTCTAAACCTCTCGATGTTTAAATTATTTAATTAATATATTTATTCTGCATGTCTCCGCAGTAGCAAGGGAACTTGTCTTCGTTGGTATTTATGTACAGCAATGTGGAGAAAATCTGCAGTCTTTCTTGTTACGGTATAAGCTGCTTGTTGACTGTAGTCCAAGGTTATAATGGTTTGTCTATGGTATAAAATCATTAGGGTGAAAATCTGCAATTTCAAATCATATTTTAACCGTCTGTTTAAACACTCTGGGACGGTAAGATGATAAATTGTCTCATTAGTAGTAGCTTGTTTGTCTACTGTGTAATAGTTTACCATAGTTGCTTTAAAAAATGGAAGAGACTGCATATGGTCGTTCTTTTATAGATGCACTGTTTGCTTCTAGCAGTAGCCATTTTAGTTACAGCATCCCTTCCAACTAGTAATCTCAAAGTGCTTTGCATGCACCGCTGAATTAAACCTCCCTCTTTTACCCATAGATAAAGTGGGAAAGGTGTCATCTCTTGCCTGACACAAGCAAAGAGAAAATGGTAGTCTTTCGCTCATGTTCAAACCACCAGTTTATACTTTTGAGGAAGAGAATATATATTTATGTAGTTGAATCAAAACCACTGTTTTCTGCACACCAATTTTGTTTGATGTGATATGCTTGTTGTTCTGTGACTCTTAACTGCATCAGACAAGAACAAAGCACAGAAAAGGATGTAATGATAAAGGTACACAGATTCATAGGTACTGGGACACTTCAGAAGTACAAGAACTTAAGCTACATCCAGAGACAATTTTTGCAGTGAAAGTACATAAAAGCAACTGCCTCATTTTGAGTACATTGCCCATTTTAAAGTATTCTAATTTTTTTTTTCTTATTTTATATTCTAAGCCTATCTTTTCCCGAAGTTGAACAACAGCTTGTTTTCCAGGGTCACAACATTGAAACAGCACTAATTTCCCTTCCTGTAAATCTGAAAAGAAAGTGAAACTTGATTTTGAATTAAGTCATATGACAGGGAAAGTTGTGAAAGTAGAACGGATCTGGAAGTTACTGAGGTAAGGCAGCCACTAACCACAGATTGCTAATTAGCAACTGCAGAGTTGTGTTGTGACATGGAACATCTGAACAATTAAGTCCTCAGTTAAAGGATAAAGAAATAGCAAGGTGCATGAACAGTAAAATTAAGGTTCTTCTTCCTGTCCTGGACTGGGAAGGGGGATGGATGAATAACTTAATGAGAGTGGAAGGAAATGGAATAAGCTTTAGGAGACCTGAATCTGTATCCCAGATCCATCACTGTGTGATCTTTACCTTTTATCTATGTCTCAATTACCCACCTGTAAAACGGAAATATTTTTTCCTGCCCTCACAGGGCTACTGGAAAGGAAAACTTGAACAGAGTTAGCTAGGCTCAGGCATGCTTAAAAAAAAGCCTGTGAATACAGCACGTAGATCCCCCCGTTGCTGCCTTGTTTGTTTTTTCCTCTGTGCATGCTTCAAGTTCCTGGAACCGAGGCGAGTTCCAGAGCTAGCATGGGTCTGTGCTGCTGGCAAAACAAAGCAGGTGCAAATTATGGTGGAAATGAAATAGCTGGTGCTTTGAGGCGGTGGAGTGCCCAGTTCACCTCAGGGTATATGTCTGCGTTCACAAAACATGGCTATCACGCACACCCTGATTCATTAGATGTGTTATCCAGCAAACAAGAAGCCTAATCATATTTTAGCGGGAACATTCTTATGATAAACTCTGCTTTAGTGAAACTCCGTGTATAGTGCAATTTCTCCCGGCCGCGTATATTACACGGTGAAGAAAAGCTACCCCGCTGCGTATCAGAAGGCTGTAATTTCATTTAGGGGTTCTATTGACATCGTAAACTGCAAGAGCAGAGCTCAAGTGGCTATTTAAGTCATAGGAACTTCAGACTGAAATTACTGCCTGGCAGTAACCGGCCCTCCCCCCACAGGCCCCCACGTACGTACTTCATGTTTTCATCCCTCTGCCTATAAATAATAAATCTCTTCAGCGGCTGCAGAAGAGAGCAGTTCCAAAATATGGGCGTTATCCACCACCCTCGTCATCGGTGTCACCTTCCCGGCAGGCAGGGGAAGGAGCGGGAGCCCCAAGCCAAGGTGGGACCATGCCCGGAGAGAGCCCGTGCTCTGGGGCTGCTGCTTCACTCCGGCTCGGGAGGCGTCCGCCGGCTGTGAGCAGCAAAAGGTGAATACACCCGTGCTTGCTAGTGAGCCTGTTTGTTGCCATCATAGCTGACATGCCTGACCTTTCCCACTCGTAAGCTGTAGATATCCACCCTGGCGCATGTGAAGATAAATGCACTGTGCCACCTGCGATCCACAAGGCTACAGCACATCTGATATTTATACCGCGCCTGGCTGAAATCGCTCCCCACAGCCCCAGGACTTGCCTGACTGCTGGAAGGGGGGGAGAGGGGATGGGTGGGGGGAGCGGGCTCGGCGCTGCCCCAGGTCCGTGCCTGGGAGAGCAGAGCTGAACTTCCCCATGGTGGGACCTGATGCACCTGAGGGGAAAAAACCTCCCCCTTTTTCATTTTAACATTTAAGTAATGCACAGAGCAACAGTCGCGGTGACAGAAGTTCATGTATTTCATCCATATGGGCTTGTTTGAAGAAAGAGTGAAGTCAGGGAGCATTTGCTTTTTATCAGGAAAGCGAGGTTAACCGTTCATTAGAGCTTGTCAAGAAACCTCAAATTTAAACCAGGCACAGGAAGAGGCTTTCAGTAGGACAATGGATGAGAATCATTAGTTTTGTGCACCGTAGATGCCCAGCATAGGCATTTTAATTTGGCTATCTGAAAACCAAAGCATCTCAAGTTCATGTAAATGTTAATCTTTGTTTCCCTTATCCTCATTTTTTTCCAGATAGTGGGAAAGAAGTATTTTTTGTACTCAGTGGTTCTGAGACCTTGGGGTGTGAGATAGCTGTTAAATTACCAGTGGGAACAGGTTTAATATTTATTTATTTTCCCTGAACCAGTTTGTCCCTTCTTACATTTCATTTAACAGAACGATGGTTCACCATGTTAAATTATAAAAAGCACTCAGTTATATTATTAGTATTTCCATTCTTTATAAAGGAAACTTTATTTTGCTTTTGGACCTAGCTTTTTCCTGGAAAATCAATTAAATCGTTGCCTCTCCTTCTTAAATGCCACCGTCCTGTGATTCCTGAGACTGTGGTACGGCTCAAATGAAACAGCAGCTTTGAAATTAAATAAACAAGGTTTATATAGTTATTAGACATGGCAGACTGCAGTAGCAGGGCAGACTTTTCTGGTCTGAAGGTAAGCTGTTCACGCTTGCATTTCATCTGACTTTGAGCAATAAACTGCACTTCTGAGTCTGGATAGGCAGTTATCCTGGAGAATATGCTTTCAGTATTCTCCATGAATCTGTGAGAGCAGCTTACACACATGCACACAGCGTAAATGGGAGAAGTGAATTTTGAACTCTGTGTTGCTGACTCTGGGGGCTGGGGGTGCAGGTATCAGCAGCATCTCTGCTCTTTCTGCTCTGTCTTAAAAAGCTCTAGCTAGGTCTTTTTGAGCCGTTCCTTACCCACTTCCCTCTGCTTTATGGACTTCTGAACCTTGTTATGACTGAAGTTCCAATGCTGGCTGCGTGCATACTGCAAGTGAGAAAAAAATGAAGTCCACAAACTGTGGATAACAGCAGATCCCACAATACAGTGAAATCAAAATAGGATGTTGTATGCCAAGACATAGAGTTCTCATGGTCCTTATCTCTGTACGGAATAACTGGAAGTGGTTACAGTTTCCTTCATTTAGTATAACTGAATGTATCGAGGGCTGAGTATCTTCAGTGAGATATTGACTGCCTGATGGCATGCGTCCTAATTTCAGGACGTGATGTCCTGGCACAAAGATAGGGTAGCCTTTTGTCCCACAGAGTCTTGAGTGCCTGAAATCTAAAGCTATGTTACTGTGTTGGTGTCTGTCCAACAAAGATGTGTGTTCTACTTGTACCATGTGGAAAAATGAATAAAATATCTAAAGTTAAAAAACAATTCATAAACACCATATGCACATACATACTGCATGCACAACTTCTCTTTGAAAATATTACAATGGGACACCCTTCCAGATTCTGGTTGTAAAAGACTGTAACTTAATTTCTTCTACAGGTTTTTAGTCAAAAAAATACTGCAACAGAGTCTGTTTCCTTTCAAATCAGCAAAAGTATGGTAGAATAGAGAGTGTTCTTTAAAATGAAATATTGATCTGTCTGTCTAACATACAGTGCTTCTAAAGCTACCAACCTCTTAACTTATAGGTGCCAAAAACTAATTCACACTTGGGGATACTGAGGCAGAAATTGGTGAGGTGACTAATCTAACAGCACGCCCTGATGGAGTCTGTCTGACCCCGAGTCCCTTGCCATAGCTGCTTTGATTAACTTGCCAGAAGAGCTGCTGTAGCCTGTATGTGGATGTGGGAGTGGAGGGCTCTGCAGGTCCCTGAGTCATGTTGTGGGGATGAAGCTCGCTGCTTGGGAGCCAGAGCCTCTTAGAGCAATGATACCTGGCCCTAGGTAGGAAAAGGGGCTGCTCCACAGTTGCGGAGCACCAAACATCTTGTGGTGCACCAAACTTCCTGTGGCACCTATCTTCTGGGGGAGTCATCATCGTTTCTGCTGAACACTTGGCTCACCAAAAAACCACAAGGAAGGGCTTGAGTGCTCTTTCGGTCCTCTCTCCTGTTTGCTACAGCAGTACCATCGTTTGTTTTGCTGGCATAGCGCTACAGTGTCTTTGTAAAACTGGAGAGAAGCTGTGGCACTGGGTTGGAAATGAGATGGATGACATTGCCGAAGCAGGGAAAGAACAGAGAATATGTGATGCGCTCTTTCTTCCCAACCCTGAGATCTGCATCTGGGTTTAATATTAGATAGGATCGCTGAGGATAATTGTGGTTGGCAATTTTTACTTTTTAATGTCTTAAAATGACCTGTGATGTATTAGGCTCAGCAGTGTCGCTCCATAGCATGACTTCATTGTGAGACTTCCTGCCTCCACTAGAATGAGGGGTGTCGATGGTACCACTTCATCCATATTGCTGCTTTCAGCGTGTGGTACCCTGCCGTGTAGGGAATGCTACAGCTGTTTTTACTTCAGAAATATTAGTAGTCTGTCTGATATTATATCAGTGGGACTTGTTGCTCCATAAAATTGACTGCTCTGTAGAGCAAAGACACAAGTACAAGGGCAAGCTGAGTCATTGGCTGTATTTGGATGTGGTTTTGCGTACTTTTGTGGGGAAAAGACATATACTTGACAGGAGGAAGGCTAATTCTTCTCTGTCAGTCAGTGGAAGGCAGAAGGTTTAGTGAGAAGAGATCAGATGGGCTTGAATGAATTTTGTAATTCTGAACATATCTAGGAAATAGAGCTGAATGATGTATAGAGAACTCTGTCAGTGTGGAAAATTAGAGATTTGAACAAGATGAGTTTAATACTGAAATGAAACGAGAAGAAGTTTATGATTAATAGGGTCTGGCAGAGACAGCATACTTATATATAATTTTGGAGGCTTAGGAAATGATCCTTGCGTAGATGTGGGTCTGAGGGCTTTAGGGGAGAGGGGTAGCCCTGCGGGGAACCCCAGCTGGCTTGTCTTTTTTCATGAAAGACCCCAAGGTTTTACACAGCGGGCATAAAATGGAGGGGGTAGATCTTCGATTTCAGAAATTCAGAGCATCTTTTAAAATATTTTACAAGGTTGAAAATATAAATTAGGAATAAAGTATTTGTTGAGCTGAAACAGGCTTCTGGTTCATCTCATCTTTAGTCCTGCTTCTGAAGCAACTACCATCAGTTGTTTCAGGGCAAGACGTTTTCCTTCTGGATATTGCATCTACCCAACAGAGCAATACTGAACGCTGGACATGGAGGCCAGGTTTTCTGACCCCTGCGATGATCAACCTGCATTCTGAAACACCAGTTTTTTACATTAACTAATAAATGGCAAAATATGCAGATAGAGGAAATTTCCCTCATCTTACATGGCTACAGATGCAGCTCATAATCATTAATATTACTCATCGGCCTGTGAGGAAAACATAAAGAAAATTATTTTGTTGAAACTAACAGAAAGCTGTAAGGTTCATAGCTCGCTTGTTATCTTTATTCTAGTCAAATAATTAGCTGTTTTATTATATTCTAAGGACCTTTAGAAACTTGGGTTGTATTATCCACTTAGGACATGATGCAATTCTATATATTTTGCCTTGTGCACTCATATTTTGAAATTTTCCTTCAGAGTGAGAATTACTTCTCCTTTGAACACTTTTATATTTTTTCCCTGTGTAAGAGAAAAGTGATGTTCCCATACTGATGTTTTCTGACTTAAAATTATCTGTGTAAAGTCAGCAACCACAAAATAATTACTTCTAATGCAGAATTTGCAATAAGCAAGTTTTATTAGAAATGGGGAAAGTGCAACTCTGGTCTTTGCCTGCCTCTCTCCAGAGTCCCATCCTAGTGCACTTTCCTTTAGGTGGCACTCCCACATTAACTTGTGTATGACCCGAACAGCTGTTTTTGATCTGTCATCTGTGTCTTGAAATATGATGGAGAGACTTAGAAATTGTATTAATTGTGGTGTCCACATCCTCTCTTCATTAAAAGTTGAAAATTGCTGTTCAGATATTTCATAATCAAAAATTAATCCCAGCCTACCTGTTCCAAATCATATATTATGCCCTCTGGGAATGAATCCCAAATCCCTGTTACAATTTGGATGCTCTCTCCTCTGGGTATTGATTACAAATTCTGGTTATTGTTCACATGCTTTGTCATAGGGGGAATTAATCTCAAGTTCCTGTCTACTGTTCTGGGACTGAAAGCTATCTATAATTAAGATTTTTCTATTAAATGGATATTGACAATGAGCTTTTCCATCTACATTTTTTGGGGTTATTTTCTGGCAGGGAAATTCCGTCTCAGCTCATGGAGAGATTCTTCATACTGAGTATTCTGACCACCAGTTTTCAGGCCACTGTGAGTGCAGGCGTTTTTCAGGAGCCAGTGGCATAGCTGGGGTGTTCTCTAATGTTGACATTGGGTAAGAAGACGCGAACGTTTTCACAAGGACTCAGCAAAGTGAAGCAAATAGGACGGCTGAATAAAACCAGAAGTGTTGCATCAGAAATGCAGAGGAAGATGTGAGTGTGCAGTTTAGCAATCGTGAAGTGCCCTACAATTGCAAACCAGTTGCCAGACGAAATCATAACAATCTTAGTTATATAGAAGGGAGGAATAATTTGTCTTCCTTTTTGGTGGTGGGTAGAATAAGAATGAAAATACTATGGTGAGAGGCAGCAGTATAAAAACACTACAGAGACCATGTATTTTTGATGTGTGAATCTGTGTTCTGTCTGATTAGTTTCAGCAACTTTGACTACAAAAACAAGCGCTATTATTTCCAGGTAGATACAGTCAATTTCCATGTGACAATGCGAAGCACAGAGAATAAAGGTCTTCAGTTCCATAGCTGTGTCTATACCTGTTTCTTCACGGGTGGAAAATGGGATCAGAGCAGCCCCGAATTTTGGAGAAGCTGGAATCCGGACCTCAGTTTTCGTGTTTCAGACCCACCGCTGCTGCTAATAGACATGGTGTTTCCAGTGGCAACAGTTGGCTCACACATTCTTTCACACTTCAGAAGAGATCCCCGTTTCCTTTTTTTTTCCCCTCTTCTTTAGCAGTGGGCAGCCCTGCAACCTTTTGATCATACCGGCTTTGTACGTTACATGACTGAACTCAGCTATACCAAACATCCTTTTAGGAAGTTTGACATTTGTGCCATTTGAAAAAAGAGAGGGAGAGAGAAGGAGAAAGGGGGAAGAATGAATCCTGGCGGCTTCCTCCTGCCCTTTTGATTAAGAGTGCAGTAAGTCAGCAGAAGAGGTGGGACTTTTAACAAGCAGGGGGGTGTGCAAGCCAGTTGTGATCTGTGATGTATGCACACACATGCACACAAAGGAAAGGAAAGAAAAAGATAGAAGGTAGACAACAGTAATCAGAAATTACTACAAGAAATTAATTAATTGATGGAAAGTATATGGTGGCAATCAAAGAGACTAGATGAGACAAAGGAGATGGCCTTTGATACTATCCTAAACCAGGTGAAGGAGGTTGAACTCAGGAACTTCCGAGGTCCCTTTCAGACCTAATAATTTTAATTCTGTAACACTTTTGTTCCTGTTCATTCCTTTGCAGTTTCTATTTTGTGTGTATATTCTATTCTATTCTATTCTATTCTATTCTATTCTATTCTATTCTATTCTATTCTATTCTATTCTATTCTATTCTATTCTATTCTATTCTATTCTATTCTATTCTATTCTATTCTATTCAATTCAATTCAATTCAATTCAATTCTATGATAAATTTTGTGCAACCATTAATCCACTTCTTCCAAATTTTTGCCCTCCTCTGTTATCCCAGTCTTGGGGATGGTTCAGAATTTATGGAATTGAAATGGCTGTTGCAACGTTGACGTGCAAAGAGAACAGGGACAAGACTAAGCTATCCTACTATTTGCAAAAGAAGACAGGGAGAGAAGGCTATTGCATAACTTCAGACAAGTCATAAGACTTTGTTGTGTCTTCTAACTCAGTCCCTTCATTTAGTTAAAATGCTGAAGGCTGATTGGGGAAAAAAAAAAAAGTGTCCTAGCCTTGCAATGAGTTAGAAAATTGCCCAGTTTGCTCCCTTCCCAACATGCTTACTTAGAGGTTTGCTATGTTTTAGAAATTTTAGCTTCCTTTTCCTATTCCCCCAGAAAAGAAAAAAATCTCCCAAGAAATTTTTTGTTACTGGCTGCCGTGTGAGGTGGTCTTGGAGGAGACAGTGTTTGCATTACCTGGGGATACATGCTATGCTCCTGGGGAGACATGTGTCAGGCAGACTCTGCAATGAGACTGCCATGCCCTGGCACGTACTCGGGACATGAAGTGACCCGAAGAGGCATCATCATTTCGGTATTGCAGAGAGTCCAGATAATCAGCCCTTGTGAGGGGCAACTTCATAGCTCGGGCACATGGACTTCTCTGTGTGCTTCAGGGATCATCCCACCCGGTGTTCCACTTCAGTCTTTAGACTGAAGCCGATCTCTGCTGAGGTGCAGGAGAAGGCTTTTGTAGAAGGGGAATACTGAGGTTTTTTACATCTTCCTTCGGTACAACCAGTGCTGGCCTTTGCTGAAGATGTGCTACTGGACTGAATGAATCACTGGGTTAGTGTTTTGTGATAGCTCCTCAGTTACTATTTTATAAAAAGAGAGAGAGAGGAAGAAAGGAGACGGGAAGAGGGGTGTGTGAGGAGAGCTAGCAGGCCAGAAGAGGCAGTAACGTTAGACAGGCTCTTTAAAAGTCCTGAAGAAAAAGTACCGAGTGTTCTAACATAAGTTTGCAATGATGTGTAAAATAGTTCTCTGTGTGAAAATCTATATTGATTTTTTTTTCTTTGTTTGTATAAAGATTGTTCTCAGAATAGAAAAGCTTTGACATTTTGGCTTCTCATGTAGTTAATCAGTCATTTGTGTCACTCTTACATGCACGTGTGCTCTGTCTTCTCTCTGGCTGTCAGCAGAGTATGGCTACTTGCTACTTCATCCAGATCATTTGTAGAGCTATGGGTAATGGATAATAGTGTTGGAGACCCTCCTGCAACTCTGGTGGTCACGGGATGTCTGGTGGTAGGGAAGACATGATTTGGATGGTGACAAGAGTGGATAACACAAATGGCTGACTGTCATAGTCCATCATATAGTTGATTGCCACATGTACCAACCTACGGAAGTGTGTTGGCTTTTGAAACCAAAGACTTCTGTGTCATCAGGAGCTGGAGGTTACCAACAGACTCCTTATATTTGTTTCCACTTGGCTTTGCAGTCAGAAAGGCGGCTTCGTTTTTTTTAAAAAAAAATATTTTTTTTGCTTTGGTAAAGGTAGTCACAAATAACCTGACTGACAAGATGATGTGAAAACAAGCTCCTCTTGAACACTGCTCACGCTAGTCCCTGTTCTTTTAATGAGATTTTATAGCTGCTGTGGTCAGCAAAGCCTCGTGTGGCCAGAGACAGAGAGAACTTAGGAGAACACATGTCAGTGAAGAATGTTGACTTTTCTGCAGTGAAAATGTAAGTGGAGAACCACAGAGTCTTACTGTGCCACCGACAGGGTCTTGCTGCTCAGCTTTTCATACAGCACAAAGCTTGTCAGGATGCTCTCAGCTTCTCCAGATTTTTCTAAGATAGGCCAGGCCATCGTGGTGGTGGCAGCTTCCCTTTTTCTGTCAGCGTTGCCCAACGGCTGTGCTTTTGAGGGGGAAGGAGACAGCCGGCCAAGAGCTGGGCGTGTTGGTGCTCACCCTGCTTGGTGACATTGCATGGAAGAGAAATCCTGTGGGACAGCCTGGGTGCGGTGGGGGCGGTTGAGCCTTGCGGGAATCAGTGCCTGTAGTTCTGGGAACAAGAGAGCCAATGGCTCGTGGAGCCCTACTTCCAAGTGGCTGTGTGGAGACGGGCTCGCTGAAGCTGTATTTTTAACACAGTTGGGTATAAATGGCCCATTTTTACCTCTGCATACATCATCTACATCATCCCTTCACTTCCTTCCTCTTTAAGTGATGTCTTATGCATAGATTTGTCATTTACGCTCCAACTGCATTTTGCATTATTACATTTTAATGATATTTGAAGTTCTTTCATACATATTTGAGTTCACTGATATAAATGAAAAAAGAGAAATAATCAGCATACTTGGTTTATCTGATGGCATAAAAATGTTATATCGTAACTTTGGCAATTTCTTGGATAAGATCACGCACAACATCAAATACTGAGGGTCCAAGTACAGCTGTCTATCTGAATGGCTCTAAAGTTAGTGTCGTTCAAAGTCAACAGCTGAACTTTGCAGTTTGGCCTCATTTCTACCTCAGATAAAAACCATTTAAGAAATTCTACCCCTTAAGCTTTGTAACTCAGGGGTTTGGTTAAAAAGAAGCTGAGATCTGAGTGGCCCTTGACCTTTGTTGTCTTTTTGTAAAAAAGAACATCTCATGTATCAGCTTTGTTTCAGGATGCTCTGCATGATCTACAGGGTCTAACCTCCCCTACCCTGTATCTCCTGCCGACTTACGATCTGTTATAATCTATTAGGAATCTTGAGGCTTGAGGGCAGAATGTTGTGTAGGGATAAAAGATGCTTTCATGTTGGTGCTGTGGGATATATTTTTTTTTTTAATTCTTTCTCTCATTCTCCATTTCATGAAAATTCATTAATCTGTGACATTTAAAGACTCTGTCTGAGAGGTGTCTGGAGCAGCGGCCGGCTGCATACATCAATAGTTTCTCAGAGTCTGGCACTCTGTCAATATTTGGGGGCCTCAGTAACAGCACTTAAATGCACTGCCTGCCAGCCGTCACGCTCTTAGCATGTCTGTAAGAGTCTGAATGAGCGGATATTAGCACGTCAAGTCCTTTCACAACTGGCAACACTTTAGAGACAAACTGCTTGGTAGGTATCTCTCCTCTTCCCTCCCCTCCTGTTTTCTGGCATGTCTTCTTTGTTTATCTGATGTGATTTATGTATTTACACACAAATAGGCATCCTGCGAGGAGGCATCATAAATCCTGAGGCTAGAGGTAGTATTACGGCATAATCTATATAACGACGGCAATGGGCTGAAGCTGGATTTGGACCCAGAACCAGATTAAGCTTGGGTTGACTCGTGGGCCAGTTGAGTCAGGAACAGAGTTTTGTTTGGATTTCATGGTGCCAAAATCTTTAGAGTTTAGTTCCAAATAATGAGAATCTTGGACAAAAATTTTACAGGAAGTGCTACTGTGGCAATATTTCAACCAGCTCCAAACCAGAAGTGGAAAACAAGCCATTTCAAGACTTGGGTTGTATTCAAATCAAAACTGTTAGAGCAGGTTCAGAATCCAGACCTTCTGTTCCTTTTTTTAATCCTATCCCACTGCATAAATTGGATTCACAGCCGAATATTAGTCTAGATTACCCGTGAAACCTCCGTTTTCAGTGGAAAAAAATTCAGGGAAGCAAAATACAGCTTTTTTCTGCTTTCCCCTGGTGGAATAGGAAGTACAGTAAAAGAAATTTGGATTCACAGACATTTATTGGTGTCCTTCCCCCCACCCCCCTTTTATTTGTTTGAAACGTTGTGGCCAGAGAGCAATCAGTCTTTTATCATGCAGTCATGTTTATTTTCTCTTTACCCATTGTGTTTCACCTCTTGCTTGTTATGTTGCTGGATCTGTGGCTCTGAAACCAGGTTGTCTAGAAAAGTGAATGGCCATAGTGTCTGGAAGTTTAAATTGGCTTTTTAGGGCTGAATTGTAGGCAGAAAGCAGGCCATGAAACTCCGTCTGAATGTTTTCATTTCTAAATCTCCTTAGAATATTCTTTTTTTCATCCTATTCTTGTGCCATATGTATCAAAAGGCATGGGTGCAGAGAGAGCCCTTTATTAGGAACATTTTCCTGACTGAGTTTTGGAAACAAATTCTTAGAAGAATCAATCTGAACTCAGAAGCTCTCTGAAACCACTTCCTTATCATTCCTACCTCACAAGTCCAGTAACACAGCCCCTCAGCTGTGACCTCCAGCACATTCTTCAGTGCTAACTTGAGTTAACAACTTCTTAATCCTGTTCCAATAATGTTCAGAAACTTTTTTTTTTTTTTCAATAAACTTCCAACCTTCCCCTGGTAACACCTGCAAAAATTTGGAATGATAACAAAAGAGACAAAATTATTCTGCTAGGGCTACCTTGCAAGAGTAAGTCGCCAACAAAAATAGCTAACTACCCTTTCTCAATCATTTCTGTGCTCTTTTTAGCACTCTCTTATCTGCTGCCTTTATCTTGATTTTTCCCTTACTCCAACTACAGCTTGCATCTGATCTCCATTTTCCTGTTTGTGTCCCCAGCGCACCTGCAGTTACACACTATTTTGTCACCTGTTGGAAAAAAAGGAGAACCCTGTGAAAGTTTACAAATGTCTCCGCCGAGGCAGTGAGTAACAAGGGATGCATTTATCCCTGCTTCAGGCCAAGCAGCAAAGGGAAAATAAACAGGCTCAAGGCTTCTGTGAATATTGGAGGTGCGTCTGGCTAGATGGCAGCAATGGCCAATAAGTACAGACAATCGACAGAGAGGAGGATTTGGTTTTAACTGTAATAATTGCTCCTTTAGCATGGCGTGGGGGCACTCGCACGCAGAGGGGAATGGCCGACTGCAGTTGCTGCCCTTGGCCAGAGCGTGATCGCCTCGGCAGCGCCCGGCGTGGTCTGTCCGTCTCTAGCAGCCCCCTCGTAGGAGCCACAGGGGCTGTGAAATGGCAGCCATGTCGCCTAGAGCCGAGCAGCTGCCCCAAGGATGGAGAAAAATAGCGTGTGGTTAAAGCTGTGGGGAGACTCCGGCATACCTGGGGCATCCAGGATCAGGCCCGTACAGTAGGAATAATCACCCTGTATACTCTGCAGTTGCTCTTTCTCAGTCTGTACTTTGCACTGCCTTTTACGGTCTCAGCAAAGTAACACACGAGCTTTCGGTAACCCACGCACCTTTCGTACCCAGGGAGCACATATCAAGACATAATGGGGCACATTTGCAACTCTGTCCCCAGTGTTTTAAAAACGTGACTGACTTTACTGTCAGCGACAGCTATGTGTGCTCTGAGAAACCTCCCCACCCCCAGCCCCAAGTGCTGCGCATCTAAGTTAAAGAGTTCGTAGTGTTGCATTTGTTTCTATTTCTGTGTTGTTTATTTTCTAAGGAGCTGCAAAGTTGCCTTTTGATTCAGCAAGTTGGCCTTGCGAGATGCAAGGCGTCTTCAAAACAGAGGCAGGCAGACCTCTTCCCTTCAGCCTCACAAGCTGTCTCCACCTCTGTGCAGACATTGAACTTGCATTTCCCATTCCTACCGCTGACAGCTGCGTGCCTAAAGCCCTGCACAGAGAATTTAGAGGTTGCCCGTGAGGCTTTCCACTAAGCAGCTCTTTCAATCCAGTTACCTTTCTCATCCTTGGAGGGATGAGAAGATTTGTCCCCAAATAATGGGGGTACAAAAGTGCTGAGGGGATCTTGGGTTTCAGGCTTCATTCAGTACGGGTCCCTGTTGGTTCCTGGTAGCTGTAAACGAGATGCTTTCTTTGAGCGCTGAAACTGATGAAGGAGGAAAAATCTAGACTTGTCGTCCGTTCATATTTTACCTCTATTAATAAGTAATTAATTAAAAAAGAAGCTGATGTTCCCATGATGGGCTGCTAAATATATGCAAGTGAAACTATTGGCATTAAAAAGAGATTTGACTGCAGTTGAGCAGTTATTTATATTATAGTAAATCATATAGGCCCCAGTTGAGATGAGCAATGTATTGTGTTAGGTACTGTACAGACATGCTGTAGGAGGTGGATCTAACCCCGACGAGCTCAGAGACGGCAGAGACAAAGTGTGGACAGAGAGACAACCATAAAGAAATGAAATAATAACTCACCTTGGATGCAAAGACAGGGGCTGAACCAAGAAGTGAATGCAGATCCCCTGCCTCCCTGCGCTTCTTTCATTAAGTTGGGAGCCGGTCAACTCACAGTTCAGCCCTTAGATTTAGATCTGGGTAAAAGTGTTGAGTTAAATGTTTTATTTGCTGAAAACTGCTTGCCTCAGATATGGGTTAGCCAAAACTATGGAAAAAAATAAACTGAGAAAAAATTTAAAAGAAATGTTTTGGAAAGCCAAAAGGTTTTGTTTTGTTATTTCTAAACAAGGTTTCTGGGCTTTTTTAAAAACAAAGTCAATTTCAATTCCAATGTATCGAACACAAGCAAAAAAACTAGACCATTTTGTTAAAACAACTAGGTGGGGTTTGTTTCATTTTTGTGTTTTTTTTTTTCTTTCTGTGTTCTCAGTTTGGTCAGCTAGCCAAATAAATCAGTTATTTGCACAACTGTAATTCTAATTAGAATGTTGGGCCCTGGGGACTTGGGCTATATATTTCAATACAGTACATATTTATAATACCAAGTACCCTGCCTGGTACTGCATATATAATAATAGCAAGCAGTCCAGTGCACTGGGGAGATGAGGGCACTGGGGAAGACCCAGTGCCTTTTAGCTCTTAACATTTTTATTTTCAGTTATAGTAGTATTTTGGAGGGTATTGCTTACGGGATAAAATTTGCATTTATTTGAGCAACTCACAAATGGGATTCACTGCAAAGCTATCATTAAAGGGAAATAAAGCAGAAGAAGGAACAAAAGATACATTCTCAGCAAAGTCTGACACATAGACACTTTCAGAGATCCTTGTCGCCACAGGAAAAATGCTGTCTTCTCGCTCTACCACCACCCCCCAAAATGCTGAAAAACAAGCAGATAAGTACAGGGGCTGTTCATAAAGTGGTGCAACTCAAACGCTCTTCAGCTGTATTGTTGTCTGTTTCCAGTGTTTCTACCTTACAAACAATTTAGTCATTTCTGTGTGATCATTCGGGGATCTCATCAATGCTTATAAATACTTAAAGGGAGGGTGCTGGGAGGATGGGACCAGTCTTTTTGCAGTGGCGCCCAGTGATAGGACAAGAGGTAACAGGCACAAATTTGAACAGAGGAAGTTCCATCTGAACATGAGGAGGAACTTGTTTACTTTGAGGGTGGCCGAGCACTGGAAGAGGCTGCCCAGAGAGGTGGTGGAGTCTCCAACTCTGGAGACACTCAAAACCCGTCAGCGTTTTTTTAACCCAGGTTACTCTGGCATCAGGTATTCCTAGTGTGCTTCTTTCTTGTGTAGGTGTTGCCACTCTTTGTAGGTAGCTGGTAGGAACTGAAGGAGTCACTTTAAGTTTGTATGTTACTCTGCCTCTTCTTGTTTTAACTGATATTATTTAGTGTTTTCTCCTTTTACATATGTCCATGAGAAATAAACCCATGATGTTATTCAACCTTATAACCTTGTTAGAGAAGCATTATAGGACAGGGTGGTATTCCCAGCATGGGCAGTGTGGTATATATTCTTCTTGTTTCTTGCAGAAGAGCCCCATAGCCTGAGCTCTGATACCCAGAGCACTCTGCCACTCACTCTGCAGTGCCGCAGCGTGCAATTTGGCAGTCATGGTGCTCCCTCCAGGTGATGATCTCTTCAGTGTGCAGGGCCAATGCTGTTTTTGGCTCTGCCTCAGTCCCAGTTGAAAGGCTCGGGTGTACATCCCATATGATCTTTCTGTAATGAAACGGACTTCTGCCTATGAACCCAACCGGCTCAGTGAGTTAGTGGTGGAGAAAGATGCCTGCAGGATTGCTAGGCCTTGACTGTTAAGTCGCTGAAGATTAGGTCCAGGCTTTCTAGCGGAGAACTCTTCAGCATTCACTTCCCTTGACTGAAGAATCATAACTGTAGGAAGCACTAATGCCAGACTTGATGCGATAGTCTAGCTGGAGAATGACAACCGAACAGGGAGCCATGGATAAAATGTAAGAAATGAGACTTGACCAGGCTGTCTCTGACTCCCCACAGGTAAACTTCGATGAGGTTAGCTTTGTGTGCATTTTTGGAAATTTCTTCTGACATCTGTGAAGGCCTTGTATCATTGTCCTTACCTCCCGAAGTCTGGGGCATTGCTGGACAAAGCAAGGTTCTTCTCCAAGCTGTGAGATTTCTTTCTCCCTTCCATTACCTCACAGCTACCCCATTTAGTACTATCCGATGGTAGATGCCATGGGATTCAAGATAAGTGGAAATGTGGTAGGAAAAAAGGGTAGATAAGATGGGTGGGACTGGAGACTGGACTAGGGGAGCTGAGAGTACTCTGTAGTATGTACAAGGATGGGCAAACGTTTTTACTGAGTACCTATGCATGTAGGGAGTAGGGAGCTGCCTTCATTAGTCTTTGTTTGGGATTTCTGCTGTTACATTTCAGCAGTCATAGTACTCAACCCTAATGCTCAGAATATTCCCATGAGATTACTTGCTGCCTGTGAGACTTGCAGCCCCAGCAAGAGAGGTGCAGGAACACAGGTCCTCCTGCTGTTGCCACCAGTGCCCTGGTGTAGAAAATTTTGGAGAAGTGAAAGTTTAACCTCTGGTTGTTGCTGTTTTCTTTGTGTGCTACTGTACCAAGCAAAGGTTTGTCTAGACCAGAACTGAGGGTTACTTATTATCCTCATAATCCATTTCCTTTTGCCAACAGCAGTGGCTTATGTGGATAAGTCAGAAGGGAATGCTCACATCACGGGTAGCCTCTTTTCTATGATCTTCATTAAGCTTTGGACCATTAGCTCAAGATCCGTGATTATTTTGTTTGTTCGAACAGCAAGACAAGCAGAGTCTCCTCTGAGCGTTTCTTTCAAGCAAACCAGCATGACTGAAAACTGGGAGCTTGCCAGAAAACGTTACGTGAAATAGTAGTGGCAGGTTCATCTTAGTGTGGGCGGAGAAAGAGCTGTACCCTCTATTTCACTACTTCAAACATGCAGTGTCCATATGCCATAGTTGAGCTGGTTTATGGATGGAGTATGAAGGCTACTACTTGATCTACTTCGTGCAAACCCTGTGCGAGTGCTGTAGATATACAGTCTTACGGATATGAGTATCAGCTGTTGTTGCAGTCCAAACACACAGCATCAATATTCAGTGTGCTATAGACAGTCCCGTTTTTCTCCTTTATATTTAGTGTTAGTATACAGAGCCAAATACTAAAGGGGGGGGTGGGGGGGGTGTCACATGATTAAATTAATACCATTAATTATTTAGAAACAATCAAAGGAAATACAAGACATCTGGCTTTAAGCCCAAACAACTCATGGCACTGCTGTTGCCTTGTAACCTCATCAGCTCTTAGTCCAGTCATCTCTCTTCTTTCATTATGAACACAGGAGGTGCCCCCCTCCCCTTCTTTCCTGCCTTATTTCTGGCAGCTTGGAACACAGATCACAAGACTGGACTATAGAGTTGTCTGATTTTGCGTGTATAAACTCTGATTAGTTCTACGATGAAAAGGCGTCCCCCCCGCATCCCCATGGTATACAATAGTGTTTGATTATCAGTGTGTTGCAGCCATAGGTTGTGTTTTTCTCTTACTCTCAGTATTGGGAACTAGCTGCTGTAGGAGGGAAAAACACTGATGTTACTGCAGTGCTGAAAGTCATTAAACACACGTGCTACAGTAGGCTGCATACAACATACAGTGAGAGATGGTTCCTGCCCTGGAGAGTGGATGGTCTGCGTAGGCAGAAAGGCTGGAGGAGAAATAGCATCACGGAGAGCAGAAGAGCTTTGCCCGTGATTGTGCAAGAGGACTGTGGCAGACTCACTCTGGTGACCTTGGCGTTCGCCTTCCCCTGGCTGAGGTCAGTGGACCTATCCTTTGTAGCTGTGGCCAGGTGTTTTCTGTTGGAATGATTCTTCAGTGGCAACTCTTTTTCTTGAAATAAAAATTTTCCTCGGGAATAACTGTTTTACCCAAGAAAAGTCAAAACAAATATTTCCCAACTGCTGGTTCTGGAAGGCTCTTTACTGTTTTTTTTTCTCCTTTTTCTAGCTAGTTGATGGAAAATTTTCATTTTGGTTATCTAAGAGGTGATTTTTTGTGGAAACACCTTCTCATGGGGAAAAAAGACACGGTTGGCTGGTTTTTTTATTCCAACTCATGAATAGAACATTTTGGGGCCTCTTTCCCCTTATCTTCGTGATGAGGCAGTTCCACTTTCTCTACAGCTCAGTCTTTATTAGTATAGATGATATAATACAATCTAATCATGCAGTTCATGTCTTCTGTAGGTAAATTAGTACATAGAACTTCCTGAAATGGTTTTACAATTATTGGGGCAAAACAAAGGTTCTCGCTGATCATTAGGATTCCACTTTTATATGCACTGGTGAATGCGGACCCATTTTGATTACTAGCAGATGTATTGAAGTCATTCTCATTACGTCTGCGTCTGTGGAGAGGCACTGACTTTCATTTTCTTACTTTAATCCGAAAAGTGTAGTTTCGCTGGCTGTTCTCTTAATGGTTGCTGAGAGTTGCTTTGAAGAACTCTTATTTTATGAAAAGGCATTAAGACTTCTATCACAGTAAGGATCTCTAGACAGTCTTTACCTACTCTTGACTACTATTTTGAAGATGCACATTCCCAATTATCTGTGAAAAAGTATCGAAATATGCTTCCTTAGTTCTGAAAAGCTTACTTTAGACTACTCTCTATTATTTGTAGTATTCCATAGCCTACACTTGTCCTCGGAGAATGATGGCATCAGTTGAACACATTGGGTGTGAATTTTCAAAGTATGCAGTTATCCACGTTTGGTTCCCACTGCATTCGATGTGTGTTAATGCTACCTTCAACAAAGGCAGAGTTAGGCCCATGCAGAAGGCTTTAAAAACAAAAAACCAAACCCCATCTCTTGCACCCTGGGCTATCTGCAGGCAAGAATATATGTTCTAAGTGCTTCTGCTGCTTTGCAGGGTGTTTGTTGAAGGGGCTTAGGCTGCTCTCTGAGTAATGGTGTAGTTTGTTTTGATGCTATGATAGGTTTGTTTCTTTAATGTTGTCCCTTTAAGTTCATCATATGTTTTCAAAGTATTGTATTTCTTGGAACTAAATTTAAACAAAAATTCTCTGTATCCAATAAACTAAAAAAACCTTTTAGATTAAGCTGTTCCAAGGTTTTGTTTGTTTCCTTATACTAAAGCCAGTACTTTTTATTTTGTTGTCCTCAGATGTAGTCGTCATGTACAGTTTGTTGTTTATATAAAACTTACTTTTTTTTTTTCCTCTTTTCTTCTCTCCCCTTACTTTGCCTTTTCCTAACATCTACATCGTGTGTTGATGGCAAGAACAGAAGTGGTTGGCAGTTTTCCTCAACTTTGCAAGAGAGAGAGAGATTTGGTTGGAATGAAACCTTGCTTTCTCTACAGCCTGCTTGAGATGCAGCATTGAAAGGTATCATCTCCTTTTCTATCTTGAAACCAAAGATGAAAACCACAAACAGGTTGAAATCTTGGTGCCAAACCACCTGTTGATTCACAGCTGAAAAGCCCTTGGCACTACATTTCTCACTGTATCCAGTTGGAGCGGTTGCATGGCTGATAACCACAGTACCTGTCTGTACCTGAGTTTGGTAAAGAGCTAATTCATTTGAGAAGATTTGGATTGAAATTTAGGTAAAGTTAGCAGGGCAAAGAATTTTCTGATCTTAGTCTTGATTTTTTCCTACAGTAGCATACATCACTCATGTAACTCACTTCAGCATTGAAAATACCAATCCTGAAGTCACACGCTGTGCATTATAGAGCAAAATGAGATTTGTTGAAACAGCTGTGTATGGAGAGGCCAGATCTGCAATAGCATAATATCCTGGAGGTCAGAATTGAGGTGGATGGATGAAACTGTGAAGACAGAAGTTGTGAAATACCCTGCTAGTAGCATCAATACTTCATCTTTTGTGAGAGTATTACAATTCAGAAAATCACTTGAAATCAAGTTAAAATGCTATCCTTGAACTACTACATATATGCTCCCTGTGACACGTGCATTACAGAAACAGCCACTCTGTGCTAATATGGCATTAAAATCTTGGACTCCACCCACAAAAATTAATAACATTCTTGAAATAAGAGCGATGTAGGATGCTGACACATTTAAGTCCACGTGTTCTTGGACTTGAGTCCTCCAGTGCATGAGAGAACTAGAAATCCCAGATACTCTTATTTTTCATATTTCCGGTAAAGCTATGCTGGGAAATGGGCTTTGGCCCATGGATAGCTGTACAGTGGAGCCCTATTTTATATTTTTACATGCTCTTATATGTTGTCTTCTGTTAGTGGTACTAGTTGACTTCCATGGATTTGCATAAGCATAATTTAGAACAGATTTGGGCCATGCTATTTATACTTGTGCAGATTGCTTTGTGAAACAATTATTTCCTGTGGATCTCTGTAGCATTGTCCAGTGTTGTGCAATGCTTTTGTATGTATATATGACTGGTTAAAACATGAAATGTGTTTTGAAACAACATGACAAGGAACAGTAAAAGCTGTACAGTAACTGAGCTATACTTGGCTGTCCATATAACGTCCAATTAATGTGGTTACTGCACTCTGAAGCCTTTCCAAGGCTGAATAAGACATGCTGTGGCCTGGTAAAAGACACAATTTTTCCCAAATTTTCTGAAGATTTTCATTACAGATGCTACAATGACATGAGGACAGTGTAATCTGTATCTTTAGTAGCAGTAACAATGAAGGGTGTGAAGTATATCCCCAAAATCTGAAGGTGTGAATTCTAACCCATCAGCGAGCTGTGTGTGAGAATTCTATACAGTAAAACCTAATTCTGTGCTGAAGAGGAACACTGTGAACTCCCAGCATAAAATAAAAGATGTTCTGTTCTCTACTGCACTATCTTGAGCCAAACTGGGGATCTAAAAGCCAAGCAGGGTTCTTTCATCACCAGTCATAAAGATGCTGTAAGTCAGATTGTCCCCTCAGGCTATATTTTGACAATGTAGTAAATCGAGCTTTGGGAACTTTCTACCAGATCGAGAACTCTGTCACCTCAAAACGCAAAGCACGGATCCATTATAAATTCATTCTTCTGATGCAGTTTTTAAAATATATTTTGATGTGTTGACTTTTACCAGCAAGCTCCATGCCTTATCTGATATCTTTTGTTCCCCGCTGCTAACATTAACGTATATAAGGGCTGGCAGAAATGCAATCTCATGCCCTCACATGATCCAGGCGAAATTTGTACTGTGGAGTTACCCATTGGTGCAGTCTGTTAAGGTCGTTAATGATCAAGCAGCATCAACACAGTCACTCCCTTGTATTTTGTTGTCTTCCTATGCTGCCCTTACTACTCAAGTCTACACTGGAAGGTGGCACAGGCATCAGGAAGAGCAAAATTTGATCTGTGTTCCAAATGGGATCAGAAAACGTCTTGGATTTTGTACATGTGTATCAATGCTTCCAATTCAGTGAGCTGTGTTGAGAAGAGTGAAAAAAGCTAAGTCTTGTTTCTTGCACAAAATGAAGCCAGAGTGGTACAGGAAAAGTACATAGGCAGATTCCTTTTTGCCTAAACTCTAGAGAAGCTAATGAACAGGCAGAGCTTCAGAGTTTTGATTTGAGCATGAGTTTGGCCAGTATTAAAATTTGTCTAAAATTCTTATTGTTTTCTTCTGCCCTCCTCCCCTTTGCTTTTCTGTGTTGTGTGATGAATGTATCATGCCCAGATTTTGCAATTCGAGCTTTGTGCTTAAAAGCCACATTGACACAATGAATGTCTTTACTAAACTATATTTCAGAATTCTTCCAGGGAGTTTGTAGGCTGGAAAGACAGAGCTGCTTGCAAAATTTTCAATTTCAGAAATGTTATTATATACTTGAACCTATATGATTTCCTTGATCTTGGTGGGCCAAGATGATTCTCAATCTGATGATCATGGTCTCCTGGAAAGAAGAATAGAGGAAGAGGAGGGAAGAACTTTACAGTGAGATTGTTGATACTGCTATGTATTGTTTGCTGGAGTTTTGATAAGTTTTCTATTTGTTT
Source organism: Burhinus oedicnemus (assembly GCA_008921705.1). NCBI lineage: Eukaryota > Metazoa > Chordata > Aves > Charadriiformes > Burhinidae > Burhinus > Burhinus oedicnemus. The sequence continues at coordinate 357,214 of VFFE01006117.1, forward strand.
TCCTTCTCTCTCTGACCTAATTAATTTTATGGGATATCCCCAGGGACGTAATTTATATGACAAATGAATTACATTAAAAGTTGCTGTCATGGTATGAACCCCCTTGTTTATGGTAAATTTAGTATATTTCTGTATTCTTTCCCTCTATAAATAGTGATCTACCAGTGATAGTTTGTTTTCTTTATTTTTCAGAAAATTTTGGGTGCATAGTGGCTTATTGTCAGTATTAAAAATAATAAAAAACATAAATGAAAAAGGAGAAACATTATTATAATTCAGCTGTGGTTAGCAAAAAAGCTTCTGAAGTGGCGCTAGCTGAGAGGTAGGGCTCTTTCCTTTGACTTTTTCTTTTTTAAAAATAGATTTCTGTAGAAAAGAGTCAAATAATAACTAGTATACAAGTCTACTCACCAATTCTCAGCTTACTGTAAAATAAAAACATTAGGCCTCAAGAAGGGAGTTTTAGGAAGGACAAGCACATACCGTTTTCATTGCTGTGTTCAGGACTGTCCCATCTGCAGTGTTTGTATTAGTGAAGCTGTTTAACCCTTTGAAGCCCACGGATCTTTGTTCTATGTTTTCATGCAGCCTTTTTTTTATATCCATGCAACCTACTGACTTCAGTAAGATAATACAGACATTATAATGTTTACGTTGGGCTTCCAAGGCTGTGCACGCTTTTCTGAAGGATTAAAGAGACACAAGGGGTAATTGCTGCTCCTGGTAAAAGCAGTAGGCGTTTTACTAACAACGAGAGCAGGAGCAAGTTTGCTGTAATTTCAGGCCAAAATACAAGTTTGGAATTTATGTGGATTCAAAAAATTTTCCAGTAGCATTGCAGCTAGGTGCTTATTCCTGAGGTCAGATAGTGACACCGAGTTTCCTTTTCCACAGAGAATGAAATGCAGAGAATAGCTTAAATGAGGATAAAACCAAGTACAGTGCATCTTTAACAACTTTTGTTTTGATTAGATGGAATAATCCAAGGAAGGGAACTTCTTTTGTAAAAACGTACTAAACATAGCAAAACCATCCCGGCATTAGTTCAGTAGAATATCCAAGCCAGTGCTTAATGCTAAGCTTGTGCTCCAGTGCTGCGCTGACGTGGAGTGCCTGTGCCCTGGCACGGGCTTTTTGACCCAACCGTGGCCAGGTCCCAGCGGCTCACCCACACCCTGAGCAGGATTTGGGGAGGATCTTCTGTTAACTGTGAGGAACTGCTGAGCTGGTAAATTTGCCTAAGGGGATGATAGGAGGGAAAGGGTGTTGTGAAGGAACTTATTTTGAAACAGTGGATGCACTTTTTTTAGTTTTCTGTTTCCATCCTGTGTTCCTGGCTTCTCTAAAGAACTTCTAAGTAGTTTCAAAATTAAATGACTTCACTAGCAGTTTTGTGGCCCTCATAAATATGATGAAGCCTGACTCTCTCTCTCTGTCTCACTTTCTCTTGAGGTGCTTAACAGTCTTATGGCATTTTAAAAATCTTCCTTCTATGTCAAGGCAGCATATTTCTTTAGTTAAAGATAAGGTTCAGAGGCAAATATAAAATAGTTATTTATGTTAGGTCTGCACTAACTCTGACTTTTTATTTTTTTGGAGATGATAAGTTATTTTCCTTCCTTTAGATGGATTATAGAGAATGCAGCACTGTCCCACAGCCCCCAGCTTCAATTTTAAAATGGATCAAGTTCAGGTTCTGACATACTTGGCAGAGTACCATCGTTTTTCTACCCCTCCCTCAATCTGGGCCATAATTGTGGATATCCTGTGGACTGCAGCCCAGAGACTGCCAGTACTGGGAGCATACGGAAGGGAAGAGATGATGGCAGTAGCTTTGTAGCTTGACCTGACATTTGCATTGTTTCTCAGTCGCTAAGTATGATGAGGGGAGCAGAGGGTTTGGCATGAACTGTAAGAAACTGTTCATGATTTGGAGGGGCAATCCCCCCTACCTGACTCAGATGTTATTACTAGGTGCTTTTTGCACTTAAAAAAAAAAAAGAAGGGAGTGGGGGTGTATTTTAAATGACGAGAAGAAAGCAAATAGATAAAGTCATACTCAAGGTAATTTGACTACTTACGATGAAGTTGCACTGGGGATAGATATTAACCCCATAAAATCCCTGGGTCACAGACAGCCTTATGACAGACCCTGATAGCTTTGTGGAGGCAGATTATGTCAAGCCCTCAAATTTGGAAATGTAGCAATTCCTCTGTAGTAAGATTGCAAATGAACACCCATTCGGAGATTGCCAACATTATCACAGTTTGTCAGGGTGATCTCACAGCCCGCAAAGCGCCGTAAGAGATTGCTTTACAAGTTCTGAAAGATTAGAGTGTTGAAGTATGTGACACTGGAATGATGCTTTGATGCCTGGCTTTGTCAGTCAGCCAGACAAATGAATAATATCCAGTGTTTTTATTAGTGTAAAGCATACCAGGTAATGGAAACGTATAGGGAAACACTTTCTTGTCGCAGCTAGATGGAGCACAGAAATGTAGGCTAAACGAAAATGGGATGCGTTAATGTCAAATCCTTCGAACAGGCGGTTGTGTAAGTGTGTGGGTCAGTAACTGCAGTGCAGTGCTTATTGCTATTTCAGCAGGTAGTTTAAACCCTGAGCATTATTGCATGGCTAAATGAAACGGCAAGAATAATTTGGTGGTCTTGGGTTTTGATCATCTAGTGAAGCATGAAAACATATATTCTAGTAAATTAAGGATGGAGTTTTGGCTCGCAGGGAGCAAAGGGCCTGGACTACAGAAACCATAGGTTCCTCTCTTGGCTTGGGAGAGAGGGCAACTCAGGTATGCAGTTAGGAAGTGGCATGGAAGTAAACAGTAGAAGAGTATAAAATCCAATTCCCTGGCAGGAATTGTGGAAAAACTTTTGGCATGCTCAGAGTTTTTTTGAGTTTCAGGTACTTAAAACTTAAGAGATCAATGCGAGAGTAATCTACAAGCATGAAATTTGGGACTTTCTGTAACAGCTGAACTTTATAGGGTATCTTTTTCCAGATTCCTTCGACATTCAGCCCAGATTTCCACAAAGGATACGTGGTCTGAAAACCATTTGTGGAGCCTCAAATGAGAGCCATTCACACTGGTAAAGAGTTCCGAGCAAGGCAAATTTGTCAGTCTTTGTGCTTTGATACAAAGTATTGGTATAGTTTTGTATATACCAGAGCTCTGCTAAAGATCAGTCATGGAACTGATTTATGTCAGTTTTCAGCCTTTAAACTTTGTGGAACAGAAGGTCTAAGATGCACATTTGTTGCACTCCTTTATTCTTACAGGGCCACTAAGTTGTATGGATGTAGGATCAACTACAAACTTCTTCATCTCCAATCTGCCTATAGTTAGAAAACTGTCGTCTGCAGTTCTCTCCTACCTTGACACCAAATCAAAATTTGTCGTTGACCTTGGGGAGTTTTGGCCCTATTTCTCCATTCTTACAAGCAGCAGAGTATTCATGGGTACCCAAGCATTAGTTAATGATTGGTTATGCAAACCTGGAGAAGCTTGGTTGACAGACCCTGTGTAAGGGCATAGAATTATTATGACTATTATTAACTGAATGCCTAAACCTAGACAATGTATTTGCACATGTAAGTAATTATGATGCACTTCAAGGCATTCTGTTTGTAATGCTTTGTAATGCTTTGCTCTCCATTTCCTACAAATCAAATTACTGAGGGATAGATTTGATTTCCACATCATTTTGAAAATATTTTCTTTTTCTTTTTTTAATTTCCTTTGTATTAATTTTTTCAAAGTTCAAAACACAACCAACTGTGACTAAATGCATAAAACCAAACAAAAACCCCCTGAAGTATAACAAAATTAAAGACAGCCTAAGATGATATGCAGCAAACAATGTAAATCATACCTAACAAACATGGTTGTAATAATATACCTTATCCATGTCTGATCCACTAATAACAAATACTTATTCAGAGAACAAATAACTCATTCTTTCTCTTAGTGAGAGAGAGAGAGAGGCAAGCCCCAAATTCAAATTATATCTTACAGTCTAAACAAATATGAAAAACCTGCCAAATCTTCTTATAGAAATCCCAACAATCTTGTATTTTCTTTGTATCTTTTGGGAATAATGAGATTGGGAGGAGGGGGAAAAAGGCCATGTTTTACTGGGAAAGTGTGGCCAGATCCTGTAGCTTTTCCGTGAGAAGTCCTTGCTGCCTTCTGTTGAAAGGTTTCTGTTGTGGGTACTGGATTCAGACCAAAACCTGAAGGCACAGCCAAGGGTTGTTTTTAATAATTAGGGATTTTTCCCCTCCCTCATGAGAAGTTTCTTCAGAAGTATAGGATTGACAAGCAAATTGCAAGTGATACCTCTGGTCAGTTTATAAAGATTGCTACAAGAATAAAGACTGTTACTAGAAATTAATGAATGCTTTCCTCTCTGCCTCACATTGAAAGAGGTTTTTGCCATCTTCCCATTTCCTTTCTGGTTACAGAAATGATTATTGCTTGCTTAATGGAATAGCATCATCCCCCCTGTCCTACACTGCAGGTGTACCACCGTCTTCCCCAGGCACCTGCACCCTTCCCTGGGGTTGGTCCAGTTCAGCTTAGTTCTGGGCCATGAGTTCCCATTGGTGTGGTAGATGGCACAAGTACTTCCCAAAATGGAAAAAGGTATCTTGCAAGCTGTGGTATACCTTACGTGCCACGCAGTGCTTATTTGTTGGTGGTGACCAGGCCCCGATTCAGCTGGCTGCGATGCCAGCTTTGTCGCTTAACCCTGTCAGTGTGAGAGCAGTTCTGGCCTCATTGCCTGCTGGTGAGAGCTCATGCCTAATGATGTTTAAAGAAACTGTAAGAAACATCTGCCCTCTCTTCGCATTAGGGACTTTGGGGTAGAAAACATCTGTCTGTCGCGTGTCTCTTCTTTCACCCTGGTTGCATTTCGTACTCGTCACTCCTCCCCTGTGGGCTGTGGTTGCTGGGGTGAGAAGGGTCTCAGTCCTCTGCCTGTCTACGCTGGTGACATTGCTGCCATTGCAGGGGCTCTGTGCCAGGAGGCATAGCAGGGTGCCTCTGTGTGTCTTTTGATTTTGCCTTGAGGTCTCTTCTCATTCGGCAGCCTCCTCACCTCCTTGCCTGCTCCTCTCCTGCATCCCCTACATGTCCCCTTAGCTGCTGTCCCACCTGAAGTGCCCCCAAACCACCCCTCACTGCAGGTCCCGCCGTGCCTGTGCAGCAGGAGGTGCCACAGGGCGCAGGCAGCGGTGGAGGAGACCATTGTTGGCCAAACAAAGATGACTGCTTTAGTGACTGTGTGAAGGAGAGCAGTGGTGTGCTCACGCCGAGTCATACTGCTACTGCTGGCCATCAGCTCTGTGCCCCTTCCCCAGCCCTACATCCTGGCCTTCACAGCGGCTTATGATATATCCATCAGAGAGAAGAGCAAGCAGCCCAGCAATGATCAATGCCAGAATGACCCAAGCGGCTGATTTGGGTTGGAAACTTGAGCAGGTTTTCTTGTATATTCTCCATATCTGTATAAACACCTGAATCATTTTGGAATCCACTATTCTCCTTGCCTAGTTTGGGAGGTTATGGTCATGGATTTTGCAATTTCCAGATTATACTTCTTGTCACTATTATTGCTTGAAGTTTAAAAAGCACCATTAGCTGAGTCCAGGCTGCCTCTTGCAAAGACCCACAGTCTAGTACATACAGATAATGTGTATACGTAATGATAACAAATGGGAGATGAGTAGGATCACTAGGCTGAAGTAAGGTGAGGAAGCATTTTTAGAGCTTCACATACTGTATTCTGCATCATGAACTTTAGTTTAAATTCTGTCAACAGCAATTTGCATTTAAAACCAAAACCATAGAAATTTCCCAACATTATAGCTGAGAAACATGCCTTAAAAATGTTAGTCAAGCATAGCTGGTACAATATCATGTCCCAGTGTGTAAGATCACAGATTACTACCACTGAAGTTGGTTTTTTATTGAGGAATACCTGATTCCACCAATATGATTTCCAACAAAGATGGTTTCTTCCCAGGCTAAAAAATGAACCTTAGTAGCTGGAATGTAAAATGTAAGAGAGAAATGGCTGTACCAGCTGCAGAAATAGAGATCCCAGCTTCAGATACAGACCAGTCTCCTAGCAGTGGGCAGTCTTCGCTCGCTTCTGAGTGCCAGGGAGAAAATCTTAATGCACTTTGTGTGTATTCTTTTTGACATTCTTATTAAATATCAGATACCAGGCCCTACGCATCTGTATAAAATCCTGACAGGGGAAAGAAGGATTTGGGAAAAGGTAAGGATGTTTATAGTACATGTTCCAAGGGGCTATGGAGGGCAAATTGACTTCTGTGGTCGATGGACTTCAGAAGGAGATGGGGTGACAGGAGAAAAAAATGAGAAATTCATGTATAGGCAGAACCTCAAAGATCAGAAATAGATTAGAATTTATCTTTATATATGCTTTCTTTTCATTGCAAAATTATCTGCTTTACGAAGCAATGTTCTAGGTATTTAACCTGTAGTGTTTTCATAAGAATGCATTTCCATTTCCACGGAGACAAAGTGCCCAGATCATGGTTTAAGGAATGGAGACAAATCATCATAGAAAAAGAGGCTCCTGAATTTAACCTTTTAACCTCTTGTTTCTAGCATTGCAGCACATCACTGCACTGCCCTGTAGCTCAAGAACCGAGTTCCATGCTCAAAGCATGGTTCAGAACTTGAACTGGTGGTGTGCTGGCCCAGAGCTGCACTGCAACACCTTCAGTTAATCTTTCCAGATCAGGATAGTAATTTACGTGTCGCTGTTGAGATCTAGTGTCTTGTCTTGTGTTTGCATATGTCTCAGCTTGTCCATGGTTATAGTTGTTTAAATGGTCTTGGATTTTAACTTTGTTGGATCTTCCCTTTATAAGTTCCATTCATTTAGTCAAGGTGGAGATGGTGTCTCTGCTAGAGCCCCATGTGGTTTTTCATTTGCATGTGCTTTTTGAATTCTCACAGGGAAGAAGTTGCATGCATGAGCTTTGTTTAAGGAGGCTGCATTCATTTTCAGTAGCCATGTCTCTTGTTGCAGTGTGATAACATGGACCAGTTAAGGTTGCATTTGTTCTGCAAGAGCTTAATTCTGTAACTCCTACTGGCAGGATGTCAGTGGTATAGACCATGTAAGTAGGAAGGATTTGCTTATGTGTTGGAGGACTGAGGTGAGGCCTTAACATACAAGACTTCCTCTACAGCACAGCCCAAATAGTGTATTGTCCCCAGAGGGTGGCAATAGCAGATGTTTGTGAATGGCAAGACCAAGCCTGCAATATGATCAGGAAAAAAATTCTCAGCAGAAATTTCTCTTCATTGTGCTGACGGGAAGTGAAGCACCATTTATTGATACGATTGAAGAGTTTTACACTCGGTTGTGTTATGGATAGAGAAGAATAGTAAAACAGCTTTCACTTAGCATGTTATCAGTGCAGCCACCAGTTATAGGGAATTCACTTATGCACAATGTCTTCCCACTAGGGAAAGTAAACTTCTACAATATCTAGCATAGTCGTCAAACTCTCTGCATGCAAATCTAATCTGTGCAACCGTTTCCTGGGTTATGGTCTAGCATGAATACAGGTATATAACACTGCTTCCCATAATCTTGCCAGTGGACAGCATGAATAGACATACAAAATCTTGGGAAGGCATGAAAACAAACATGCAGATGTTCTCCATCTCTCTTTCTGTGCAGTCACCATGTATCAAAAAACACAGATATGATGATACGTCATATGTCAGGGGAAAAAAACAGACTACACCCCGTGCAGCCATCACACCTTGAAAATAGACATAAAATGATAAGTCAATATGAATACACAGCTCCTAACAGCCTAATAGAATAGATCACACCACAGCCAGGTACATCTGTTCTCAGCACTAACCATTATCATTAGCTTAAAACACTTAAAATCACTGAGCTTCCTCAGGTCTGGGGACAGATTATACCAAGAAGAATCTGCTAAATAGATTTAGCAACATAGCAAGCAGGGACCTTGACTACATTAAAACGATACATTTTGCATCTCAAAGGCTGTAGGCTGTTTTCAGAGGAACAGTCTGAATGAAGAATGACACTAACACTGGATAGCAATTTCTTTATCACTGTTTAAATACGGAGCTTGAAACCCTTGGACAAACATTGTGCCAAACTGGAAACAATTTGTTTGTGAAAAATCAGGCTTGCCTTGTATGGCAAGCCATCCACCATCCTATTGCATGTGTTCTCGTCAGACTTCTGCGTAGGATGCAAAGACCTAACTGTGACTGGACTTCAGACCGTGTGGCTGACAAAAAGAATCAAATGTCTCATGTAGGAAAATAAACAGGGAAACACAAGAAATAGCGTTTTCCTCCTTGTCTCTCTGTCTTCCCAGTCTGGTATCTGACTGCTGTGAAATGTGAGATAAGGGTTCTTGCAGAGATCTTCAAGTCAGTCGAGTCGTGAAAGCTTCAGAGAAGGTTTCAAAAGCAAACAAACAAAAAAGCAGTTTGATATACACGCAGCAGTGACTGCTAAGTTGGTACACTGCTGCACGCTTAAGACTTGCTCGAAAGGAGCTGATGAGGAAGGTATGTGACTGATTCAGTGGGAATAGAAATGCCTGGCTCTTCAAAAGCAGTGGAAGTGGAGATAGGACAAAATGATCATGATAGAAAGAAACATGTGAAATACTATTTTGATGATTAAAAATGTCTGAAAGATGCAGAAGAAATGTATGTGTGTTTTGCACATTAGGAAATTGTTTGAACTTTATGAATGACCATGAAGGACAAATACCTCTGGCAGAACTTCAGTATGTGGTTCCATATATCTTCACGCAGACTCGAGTTCTTCAAGAACACTCCAGCTCTTAAGAGAAAAAGCAGTAACAGGTACTCATGGAAGGCCATCCCATTTTGTCATCAAGCTCACTCCTTTTTGTATCTTCAACAGAGAGCTGAGATCCCATGCTTCCACAGTGTCATCTTTTCCAGATCTCCCCCCAACCCTGTCTCGTGCTCTGAATCTAAGAGGGGTTAAAGCTGTCAGGAGTTCTGTGTTTCCCCACAGCTGAGCAGGCTGGCTGTGCAGGCCCGGTGCCAGCATGGGAACCTACTTCACTGTTCTGATAGGTTGAAGTGTCTTTGCTGTTCACCAGCTTGACCTGCAGTTTGGTAAGCTGCTTCTCCTGTGTCTGAAAGGCCACATCATAGACTTCCCTTGCACAGTCCTGAGAATGATTCTTGGTGAGGGAGGTTCTGCAGTGGAGACTTTGAAGGATGTTTTTGTAAAGAATCATCTTCTAACAGGAGGAGTTTGAAGAGTCTTGAATTTTCAAGGCAATGGGAGCATTTTTGTGGAAAGATCACTTATGCAAAGAAGCAAGATGTAACTAAACTCCCATCTGTTCCCAGCAAGTTCAGCATTGTCCTTGTGCAGGGCTCCCCTCTAATGCTGTACAATGGCAGCAATACAGAGCTTCTATATTCCTAATTTTATCTTCTGGCTGTTGGTTCCCTGAAATTTTTGAACAGTATTTCTTCCACTCCTCCACAAATCCTGGGAGTCCACAGTGAAAATAAAAGGAAAGTTGTGTCAAAGGCACTTGATTTGTAGTTTAGACATCTCTGTGGACCAAAAGATAGGGTCTCACAAAGCCTCCTGGAGTATCATTTTCTAACCTCTCCTGTATTATCTCATCCTAATGGACAGTGCTTTCACCTTTGAGGTTCATGCCTTTTCTGCTGGAGTACAATATAGTGTAGCTAGGCATGAAAACTTTGGGACTTAGAAAACTCTGCCCAGCAGAGAGTACTGGATTGGACGTACTTGGGAGCACAGATCACTATAAAAATACTGGATGTCAATACCACTTTCCTCTATATGTTAAATCAAATCCTTGCCTTCAGAGTACCCACGTAACCTGCACACAATGTATGGAGGTGCCCAGGAAACTGCTGTCAACAGCCATGCTTCTCTGGCACAATCAGTCTCTCCATATTAAAGGACAACCTGTAATTTTCTCAGGAGGCAGTCTGAGCCCGTGCAGTTAATTCCCTGAGGAACTGGTGGTTAGTGTGTACCTCACCACTCTCTGCTTCCCATGGGAACTGTATTTCTTTCATGATATCTTCCTAAATATAAATACAGAGCATCAAGCACATAAAAAAGCCCCTACTGAAACAGGAAATGCTATTGCACCCACTTCTATCACTGGAGAAAGAGTAATTCGTGGTAGGTATGTTGGATGGCGTACTCAAAGCAATATCTGGATGAAGCTCTGGTCAGGGAATCGGAACCTGAGTGGGACAGGTGAATACCATGGACCCTGGCAGGATGAAAGGGTAGCTCGTGGCAAGAAATAACCCATGGCATACGCTTGTTCATTCAGCCGCAGGATGGGGATAGGTGGGATATAATCTTCGCAAGAAAAAACAACTAATAAAGTTGCCAAGAACAGATATTTTATAATCTGTGCTAAATCTCTGCTGGAAAACACGAACAGCAATGAAACTGAGAAGACACTAAAAGAAATTCGGGGCAAAGTGCCAGACGCCCAGACGGAAGCAGAATGTGGACCAAAAAGCTTGCGACAATTGGGTAATTATGGTTTATGAATTTCAGCTTTAATCTGTAGTTCAGTGAGTCCTGATTAAATATCTGTTAAACACAATTAAAGTTTGTTTTTGTATTTCACCGTCTTGATCAGAATAATTAGAGACTGCGTGTTTCATGTCAAAAGTAGCAAGAGGAATTTTAGTGAATGAACATCGTTTTTAAAAGCCATTTGTAGCACCAGCTGTTGGCATTATTTTATATTTTAGTGTTATCAGCATAAAGACGGGTCCTCTCAATGCTGAATGCTTTCCAGCGGGGCTAAGATTCTGTGAAAGGCGTGATACAGTAGGAACGGTGCCTGGCCGTGGGGCTACGCAGAGAGCCACGGGTGGGACTCTCAAGCTACGGCGTTAGACTGCGCACTTAAGCGGTGGAGGGTGAGAAGTGCTACGAACAGGTCATGTAGCGCCCAGGCTGTGCTTCTCTGCCAAAGATGTTTTAGATAGCGAGTGCAAGGAGTGATAGGAAGGATCATTGGAAAGGGCACGTATCTGATGAGCTGCATTTGGATTCTCTCATCGCAGTGTCTTATCAGAAGCTCCGGGTGTCCCAAGGGTTAGGTGTTACAGCGTTAGCCCAGAATGATAATTGTGGTAGCATTACGAGTGCTCTTGGGAAGGAACTCTTAAGCTGTGCTGGCGGTGCCTTAGCAAAGACAACAGGCTGCAGTGATGGCCTTATGCAGATACTGAAAAGGATGGGTACGCACATGCCAGTTGCTGCAAGTGTAGCAGTTTCATTTAAGTGAGGAGAGGGGATAAGGTCATCTAAGTTGTTCCTCTAAAGAACAGGAAATAAACAATGTCATGGGGGAAAAGCAGGAGAGTTTTAAATAAAGGAAAAGCACACTGAGATACAGCTTCCATAGATGGAGCTTTTTTTTTTCCCCCCAAAGAACCTGAAATGTATCTGAATGTCACCTGAATGTAGTTAGGGTGTATAAATAAATCCTGTGACATGTGTGTGCACGTATATGGCTGACCTGGTTTTAGCCTTCATCTGTCTCTTTATACCAGCAAAGATGAATCTTCAGTCACACTTAGTGGTGCCTGAGGAGGGGGAATAAATCTCAAATATCATAAGCTTAAAACTGAAAACACCTACCAAAGAGACTTGAAAGACAATGCCAGTTTCTCCTCTTGAGGAAGCGTTTTACTGCTCTGTGTTTAGTTTACTTCAAACAATATAGTTCCCTTGGCCTTTTCAGCTTCAGCCTCTTTCCTGAGTGTCAAAAGAAGGGGGAATGCAAGTGTCATATGTGGGAGACTTAGTCTTCAAGCACAGGACTGAGACCACAGTTCTACTGAGGAGTCATCCATTAGTAACAGCTCTCAGTTACCAGTGGCCTTGTGGAAGGTCTGTGTGGCTCATTATCGTCCTGCAGAACCACTTCATTTGCTGGCGGCTTAATGATTCAGCAAGAGAGTTGTGCAATAAGCACAACTCAAAACTCAAGAAAGGTATTAGCTTATCTATAGTTTCATTTTGTTGCGAACACTGGTCAGGTTTTTGTACTGTTTCACCTACCTTTGCAGCTAAGAGGGGAAAAATAGTGCCAGAGAAAGCAGAATTTCTAAATTAGCCTTCCAAGAAAACTATAGATCTATTAATTCCTAAGTGAAATCAAGGTTAATGGTGAAAGAGTTGAACAGAACTTAAAAATCAAAGATACTTTGGAAGACAACATCAAAGGCATATCAAAATATGGTGGTCTTTTTATAAGCTGCAAGCCCTGAAGAGATGGTGCCCCTAATAGAGCTGAGGGAGAAAGGATCAAAGCGATTATCACATGAGTCTTTAAAGTAGAAAGAATATCTGGAGCAAATCTATGAAGAGACAGGTTTTGGATGAAACTTTCATAGCACTGGGATCATTTATCAAGTCTTGAAGCCCGGGTACAGTACAAATGATCAGATTTCACCAGGGAAGAAGGGAAAGGATATTTGATTCAGAATAGGAAAACTAAGTCCAGGTGTTGTCTATCTGTGGAATAACAATATCCATGTTTAAATGTGTCTATATTTACATCTATATATATGAACAAATACATTTTTAAATCCATGTTTTAAGAATTTTAGCCATACTCCCTGTCTTCAAGTGGAATATATTCTGGTGAAACAAAAGACATCAATGGTGTTTGGTTGAGTGTATGATTTTTTATTTTTGCTTCATAAAGTTATGAGGAGAGGAGAAATGGAGTTAGGGCTTTTCTGTTATCTTCTGTTGCATTTCTGAATTACTCTGATTTTCCCTCAGAACTAGCTGCTTAAGTATATCTCATCAAATGGCTGAGCTTGTCCAAATCCACTACCCTTATGTCTGAGATAAATAAAATCAGGACAGTGTGTAGGTCTGTTAATACGAGTTCCTTTGTATGGGGGTGGGGATGGAAATGGAAATAGTGACTTATAATTCAGTGTGTGTAGGCCTTTCACAACACGTATACAAGCCCAGTGAAAAAAGGAGCTATTTCTTTTCTTGGCAAAGGTCTACGTAGTTCTTCCACGTAGTTTTATACTATGCCTGAGGGTCATTTCTCTTTTAAAGAAGCACTGACAGCTGTGATGAATGGCATTACCTGGGAAGAGGGAATATCTAGATGTTTAAACAGATCAAGTTTCTTCTGGTAGAAGAGTAAACATTAGGTCACAAATCAGACTGTTCTACTTTCATGGACAATCAGGATCAATTCTACGCTACTCAAATGTGAACTGGAAAGGCTTAAGTATAGCTGCATGCTGACATTAACAGAGGAAGGTAGTTTATAACCTGTGTACATTGTCACAGCTATCCTTTAACATGAAGTCATGGATGCATGCCATGTGCCCATGTTGAGTTGCCTCCTTGTCAGCAGGCAAGATTGCCCGTCCATCACTATTATCTACAATGAGGCTCATTACCTGCCAGCCAGTAAACATCTCACTCTCACCATCTGCAGTGAATTACAAAGTGACTGGAAGAATCAGGATCAGTTTGACTTGCAGAATGATTGTCAAGTTCATTTTCATCTTTGGAGGCCCTTTGGAAATGGAAAAGATGGTGAGTGGGATGGGAAAAAGGATGATGGCCATTACCCTCAGGCGTACAAGCTGACTGACGCTATTCTTACATACCTTCCATTTTACCAAGTGCAGGTGCCTTGAAATTTTCACAGCATGCAGGTGAAATAGTTTCTTTTATTCTCGACTGGCTGTATCATTTGTGATACATAGTGGTGCCATTTTCACATGAGTGGACAATATGTTGTCTCATTCAGGAAATAATTTTTTTAATAAAAACATTAATTGTACTCAGTACAAAGGCATCTCCCATTGACAAAGTTGATGTCCAGCCCATCAGTCATCCATTTAGAAGGGAGGATAGTGTATTATAGTAATTTTAGCTGTTAGCATTTTCCCAGTCAGTGGGGTTTTTTTAAAGCTACCAGGTAGCTTGACAATGATTGTAAACCTTGACGCCACTGCATGGGCGTACAGTGAATTCTGAGCACCTGCTTTAGGGCAGACAAAATCTATTTTGTATGTCTTTTAAAGGAAAACATAAAATAAGAGGGGCAAATCAAGAATGTGTCAATACATTCTTGGTAAAGGGTCTGTTGGTGATGTACAGATAGATTAGACATCCCACTGTTGGTAGTAGGGCAGGCAGAGGAGTGAGAGCATTAGCAAACAAAGGTCATTCTTAGGGATCTTTCCTTTGGCCTTCAGGACACATGAGCATAGCGCAGAACCTGTCCCTGGGCTTGGGTGTCTCCTTTCTCTTTGGCCTCTCTCCCAGCAAAATGCAGAGTTAAAAAAAATTAAAAAATGGAGTGATATGTGTTTGGTATGTCAGCCAGTGGCCACATGTGCAGTGAGGAAATTTTCTCTGAGAGCTCCCAAAGCTCATAATCATTGTGCAAGACATAATTATACTCTTTAGAAATCCAGATCGGTCCACAGTAAGGGGAGGATGGGAGGGAATGTTACAGACAGATTTTAACAAGTGTATGTGTCTCCTTTTCTGCAACAATTTTGGTCTTAAGTGCACTTGGCTAAATTCTCATTCTCCCCTGGGAGGGTTACTGGAGGGATTTCCAGGCTTTTCTGTCTGCCTGCAGCAGGCTCATGGGGAGCGAACACACTGACTACCATTCTTTGCACCTGCTTCAGAGAGGGGCAGCATACACTCCCAGATGCTTGCCTCAGGGTGCCAGCAGGAACGGGGGAATAGGAGGAGGCTGGCATTGCTCTTCAACAGACAGTCATCCCCCTCAGGAGTCATGAAATGCCAGTGGGCACGCTGTAACCGGGGCTTCTGAGCTGAGCAAGGGCTAATGACGGAGTTTTACCTGGTCCTGGTCAGATAAATAAAGAGGTTCAGAGGAGGAAGCTCTCCTGAACCCTTTCTTCACTCTTGTAATGCTTCAGGAATAGCTGGTATTCAGCTCCCTGTAAGAGAGGGCTTTGTGCTCATATTTAGACAGCAAAATCAAATTGGAGAGCAACCCTGATTTCTAACTGGTTTTAACCATTTGCTTATCTGACCTAATTGTTGTTTTTATGCTTTGTCTTTTGTTTTTGGAGAACCTGTTTAGATCCTTTGAGTTGTAAAGATTTTTTGCTAAAGGAAACAATTTTCTGAACAGTGATTTTTTACCATAAAGCAGGGCTTCAAAATGGCCTGCCATCCCAATTGTTGGTGATACCCAGACATCTGACTGACTAGGCGTGTTTCATAATTCTCAGTTTTGCCGTACTTTGAAACTGGAACAAATGCTTTAATAAAGTAAATGAACAATACCCTCTGAGCCCTCGAAGTGAATGCAAATTTTGCTTGGGGCAAATAATGTCTGGAGCTTCACAGACGCCCTCGCTTCGTACAGAAACAGAATAGATTGCAGTTATTTCTGCAGCATGCAGGGATGATCAGATACCCAGAGCCAGATAGTGGATTGCTGCATGGTAACAGTGTAGCCTCTCTGGATGTACCTGAACATTCAGGATGGGAGGTTAACGTCAGCCTTATAGCAGTGTTTTATATGTTGCATTTGGCTACACCTGCATGCTGTTGTCGCTTTTCCCAATTACAGAGACTCCACAATGGAGAGATATAATTGTTGAATGCCGGATTATCAGAAGCATTAAAGTATTTAAAGACGTCACTGCCTGAAGGTATTTTCAAGAGCATGTTAGCAGGTTTGGGTCGTTCCTTTGGCACTGGATGCCGTTCAGAATTCTGGTCACTGCCTGCTGTTATGTTTGATTATAACAATTTCTCTAAAGATCTTTGTGGCCACCTCCAAGGCTTGCCAGCTCACCCACCAGAGGAGCTGCAAGTACCCTCTAGGCTTCTCCTGTATGAAGCCTGTGAGGAGGTGATATGGCCCCAGTCTGCTTCTTTCAAAATATTGAGAAGAGGGCATAAATAAGAGGCAACTAGAAAAATAGGACATTTCAACTGACTTTGTAACAGGTAGAGAAAGCTTGTACAACAAACATTGGACTGAAAGCCACACCACCACAAATGTTGTCATTGTGCTATGTTTGCTGAGCAGGGAGGAGATGGAATTGAAGGATGGCAGGCTTGGTGGGTGTCACGTTCACACTGAAATACCGAACAGACAAATCGGGTGCAATATGAACTTCAGCCATTCAACAGTAAGCATAACTTGGCTTGATAAACAGCCTTGCAGAAAAAGATACCTACGCCACCAGTCCAGGCACAGAAAAAAGCTCTCCTTTATGTTATGTTTTGACTATTACGTGCTTCCAAATGGTACATTTAGTGACACTGGTAGAGAAAAGATGGCTCTAAGTATCAAGCAAGAAGGAAATGATAAAATACCAAGCTGTTGAAATAGTATATTGACTAGCCAAAAGAATGTCTGGCCACATTCTTAGATGTTGTAAAATCAGTATGATTATTTAGATCTATGTTGAAACATGCTAAGTTATACTTGCAAAATATCCAGCCCTTTGTTTGAGATAATTCATTTAAGAAAGAGCTTTATCCCTGTGTGTGGTTAAGTATTTCTGTAGGGAGGTTGATACTCTAAAGTTGCAAACACAGATTTTTAAACCAAATTAAATGGAAATGTCACTCCTAGTTACAGGTCTCATTCTTTGGAGGTTTTGAATTGTAAAACATCTGAAGAAAAACCTGAGAGAAACCTGAATCTACAAATTGCAAAGCCATAGATACCCTTACTCTAGTGAATTAAGCAAAAAGAACAGAGATTTTCTAGTGAAGCAGCTGTGCCAAATAGCAATCTTGCTACTACTTGCAGTTACACAAGGAAGAATTTAACACATGACATTTTGTAAGAATTTGGGAATTTTTATAACCTGGGAAGTGTTTTGGAAGTGTTGTAGATAGCATGCTATAAGAAATAGAGAAAAGTTGATTTAATAAATATCTTTTTATTTAATGATATTTTCCAGAAGGGCCACATAAAAACCCATTGGAGTTGATAGAGAAATTCCCACCAAGTTGAGTGTGCCTTGAGTCAGATTAATGGCAATTCAGCACTCCTAAAAATAGCAAGAAAAAGGTTTTGGAAACCTTTTAATTGAAAAAGTGTGATGACAACACAAGCATTGAATTACAGTTCTTCCTAGACTTTGTTTGACAGAAAGTTAGTTAGTCCAGTTCTCTGGCAACTCTCAAAAAAAGTTTTTCAGAAAGAGATGAGGGTGAGTGTATGGAGGAATGAATTACAAGAGGAGAAATTTGTGGGATTTTAGCTAGTAAAACACCTGCAAGAGGCTGCAGGATTGAGGATTTGAGGAGGACCTCAATTGAACTAAAGCTTTATTGGTTTAATGTTTAAATAACTGTGGCACTGTTTGCAATTGCAACACTTGTTAAGGCGATTGTGGATTATTTTGTTACTTGCTTTCTTTCCTTTTTTGCCATGTACAAGGTTCAGCAGAACTTACATAAGGATATGATGGTCCAGTGCCCTTAAGAGCATCTCTGTTGTTAAGACTGATAATGATACAAGGGTTCCAGTGATAAGTACTTCCCATCTTTTCCTCATTCGAATCTCCCCTTGATTTTGCTACCTGGAAGGCATAAATATCAGCTGTGAAACAGAGTTCTGATTCCTTTTCACTTACAATTTCACATGTGAAACAACTTGTTATAGTTTGTCACAACTGGGAATTTGTTTGATTTTGTTAGTTTATTTTGGTGGAGAAGTTCATAACATCCAGGCAGTTGAGGAATAAACAACGTGCCTGTCAGTTGCCAGATCCTTCTCAAACGACGCCTTAGGACGTGGAGAACGATATTTTAATTGAAGTATCACATTCCACAGATGAACCAAAAAGGTCATGCTGAACTATGGATGTGGCTGGATTTCAAGGCAGAATCAGTGGTCATTTTGAAGCTTTTCTTGTCATTTTCCATCTACATCTCTTGAACCAAAATGATGTAAGATTAGCTTTTCTCCCAAGATTTCTGCACTATATTTTTCAAGAAGGATTGTTAGAGGAAAATTTTAGTGGTATCTAGATGACACTAGAGAACACGCACCTTCTGTTTATTTACAGTGGGAATTTGAATCCAATTTAAAATAATTTTACCCTTTTGTAAAGGGTTTTTGAAACTGCATGTGCATACATATAAACAGGGACTTGTGACTGTGTCATAAGATGATAATGATGTCATTTGAAAGCAGTGCCTGTCTTGAGTCTAGTGGCAATGGCTGGGCACTCTTCATTATCCAGAAGTTTTTCTGATCATCTTGCAGCAAAAGTATACACTCCAAAAACTTTGTTCTTTTGTACCTAAGCCAAGTAATTATAACCTTCCTTGTCTTTCTGTTTGCTATGTTATCAAATGTATATTTTGTTGACTGTACAGTTCTAGAGCACAGAGACATGATATGTACAGATCAATGATACTGTAGATACATAAATACATGCGAGGATGACTAAGACAGGAGTTAAGTTGCAGGATTGCCACACAAAGAGTTGCCACTGGAAAGACAATATCTGGGTGTTTGAATGTGTAGATTGGTACTGTTTGAGCACAGGAAGTTGTGGAAGAGAAAGAAAGTAGGGTCTTTTCAGCATTTCAGTTAGAGTTTACCAGCGCAGGTAATTGTAGTAATATATAATCTTTGATGCATCATTATTGCTTGCAGGCATTGGATACAACTGCTGTTAATAAAGAAGGAGAGGTTTTCCTTTGCTTCAAAATGTAGCTATCCTGCTTTTGGGTCCTGAGGTCCTTCACTGAATCTTGTGCTGAGATGAATTCTTCAGAAGACAGGATAATCCTTCATCTGACATTTACTCACTCAATTACCTTCCTGCATGTTGTGCAGGCCACATCAGACTTTTCAAATTTTATTTGTTCTTGCCAGACCGCATTTATTCATTAGCTGTATTTATTGTAGTTATGGTTGAGACAGCACTTTTATTGCAAGCCCCCTATCTTTGGTGGTTTATAACTTTCTGAAACAATTACCTTTTTGGCTGAAATTTCTCAAGCTTGTTCTAAGCTCAGAGGTGAATAATGTTTCAGTAAGTTTGAAAAAAATCCATTAAGCCATTTATGAGGACTAGACGTTCCAATAAACATAGGCGCATTTATTTTTTGATGACCTACTTATTCCAATAAAGTACATTATTATTCTGTTTTCTCCTGTTTTAAATTATGTTGTCTTTTAAAAGAGAATGAGGACATTTTATACCAGATTTTTAGATGGGCTTCAAGTGAGGTTTGTTCACATGCAGTTTTGTGCAGGCAAGCACATTTGTTTGCTACACTTAGCTCACAAACAGGACTGTTTCTGGGTGCAAAAGCTTTTGGGGTTCAGTGTGTTGTTCTCTGTAGGAAAACAACAGCTCAATCTGTTGTGGTTGCGAGGGATAGTTGACAGTGTATATGCAAGTCTGACTATGCAGTGCAAGGGTAGATAGACAAAATGAGGCCATCTATTGAATATAGGTCCTTAGTTGTGCAATGATGTTAACTCAGTGTGAAGATTCAGATATTATTTGTGCAAAAGTACAATGAATACACTTCTGCTGTCTTGCAGGCATGGGATACAATTTTTCATCATGCTGTCCTGGACAACGTGAAATAATTTGACAAATGATGAAGTCTCGTGCAATTGAAAAGGCAATGCTTTTTGCCTTTTTTTTTTGTCTTTGCATTGAACTTCTGCATAGACTGTGTAATTAAATTCAGCTGTGCTTTGTCTCATGTCTACAATATGCTTTTTAGTACACATGTAGTGTTTTGTGTTGTATAGCTTGTGTATTGCATACATTGTGAGGAAGTTCTAGTGTTTAGGCACACCAGTGTGGAATCGACTTCTGCCTTTCTTAGGGTAGCATTACACTAAATAATTCTACTTAATAAATAAAGATCTTCTAAGTTTATGCCACTGTAACTGAGAGCAGAATTTAGCCCAGTATGATTAAATGTACTGATGAACTTTGATGCTAAACTCTATGACCTTTGCACAATTAAAATCTCAACTTTAGCATTGCATTAGCCTAGCTTTTCATTTAATGATACATATTTGGTTGAAAGCTCCAAAAATGTTAATATTTTAAGTCTCTTCTCCTGTTTGTAATTGAACTTTTTTGTGTGATTGTTTTCTGCAGTAATCAAGAGGACATTAGCATGGACAGGAAATGAATCTGGAACTCTAGAGATTAATATTAATCTGCTAATGTCCTGTCCTGATGTTCTCAGGAATCCTTTCTTCTCTAGCACATTATGGTACTTTAGTAATCAGCAATTAGGGTAAGGTTTTCTCATGCCTGAACTATGTCCTCGTATGTCTTTCATTTTCTGATTGCTATGGGAATGACGGTTCTTCCCCCTCTGGAGTCAGAGCAAAACGTAACGTTTCTTCTTCAGGAGCCATACTGCTTAGACAAATGCAGGGCTGGAGGCTTAGCCTATTACCAGGAAGAAGACTTGAGGGTTAGTTAGGGGAGTTTAACATCAGCTTATGTTTCTGTATGGTATCTGCCACACCTCCACGTTTGAAATACTTACCGTGATACTTGTGCTAACTCTGCATAAATAGGCATGGGCTCAGTAGTGATGCTTTGTGAAACACAGACCCATCAGGCCCTGATCCGCAGTGGCACTTAGGAGCCTGGGCCATGCTGAAATCAATGTCAGGAAGGACATTCTCGTCCTTTGATTGTGTAGTCCAGGCAAGACTTTTTTGCAGGTCTGTCTTGCAGTGTCAGGCAAAAAGTCAGAGGGAGTATGTAACCTCAGCGCATTTCTTCCCTTCTGCATGGGACCTTGTTGTCACAGCCCACAGACATCCTGATGCCACTGCAGAAATTATTGTAGCCCCAGGGCTCCAGTAGACTCCACTGATACAGCTTAAGTCTATATGTGTAGGATTTACTCAGGAGGTCCTGTATACACAGCTCACTAAGCCATGCTGTTTCTTCCCTGTTATTTCCTCCCCTTGCCGCTCCCCAGATGGTCCTGAAACATTGCATCTCGGTGGCATTTAAGAAATGCAGACCTATCTCTGTGTATTCCACTCTCATTTGCATAACAAAGCTGAACTGATTTTTATTTCTTTTAGGATGTGCACAGAACTCAGAATTATTTTCAGGTTTTCAGAGAGCTGTAGGAGTCTGTGGGTTGGTTGGGGGAGGGGATGGTGGTGATGGTGTTGCTGTGCATGGTTTTTTCCTTTTCTGGCGTAAGTGCCCATAGGTTTGCTCCAAAAAATTAATTGATATTCCGTTAAAAACTTACTACATTTGTTCTGACTTCTGCTTTTATTTTTAATTTCTATTGTACAATTCCATCTGAATAAAAAACCCTCTAGAAGGTGCAATATTGAGATGCAATATTGACTGGATTGTAGCAGATCATTCAATTTTTTCCGAAACAAAATTTCATTGAAATTGTTGTATTTTCAGTGTTCCACTTTTGATAAATCGGCATCTTCCAATGGCCATATGTTCTGTTGGAAAAATCTCAAGTCATCCTAGTTGTATGCACCCAGATGATACTCAGTTTCATGATATGTTCCGTCGTATGGTATTTAGTACAAAAAGAAGAAAACAAGAAAGTGACAGTGGAAATGACACTGAGGCCTGTGCTTGCACTTCAGAATAACCAGTTTTGAGTCCAATCATCACTTAAAGCTTTAAGTTCAGTAACTTTTATTTTGGCTTAGGATACAGAATAATTTTCATTTATCTCAGAGTGGGATGTGTCCTTTATAGCCTGTTTATTCCAGTGAAAAATGCCTACATTATCTGAACCTTTGACTGGCCAAATACTTATTAGTGTTTTTGTGTGATATTCAGGTAATTGAGCTCCCACTGTTCTTAGCAGATGAAGTGGATGATAAAGTTGCTTTGATTTACTAGGAAATGGGAATCAAAATACCATTTTAGACCTCAGCCTTAGATTTTCTGTGCCACCATTTCCCACCTGTATGTACATGTGTCTAATTTATTAAGGGTACTATAAAGATAATGGTGGCAAAAATGGATAAGTGCTTGTTGTGGACTGTCCAAGTACGTGAAAAAGTGAAGAGAATGAGCCCAGAATCTCAGGGGTGGGGGTGGTATGACAGCACACGGACTAAAGCCCAGGTTTCTCTGGCTGTACAATTTCTGCTATGGCACTGGGGCTCAAAGGGGAGAGATTTATTCAGGTGAGCAGAAAACCCAAGAATTTTGACTCATGAGTATGGACAGCTTCCACTGGTGTGGTAAACAAAGTTACCTGCCCAAGCTAACTGCTCTATCCCTACTATGCAAACATCTGAGCTTCTTCTGAAGCATCCCCTGAACCATGACAGTTTATCACCAAACATTTTCAAGAAAACCATCACCACTCATGATTTGCTTTATAGTTTTAGACTATGAGCCATAACATTTCAAAATCTGCTTTGTGAGCATTTTAGGCAGCATTGTATCAGTGGTGGACAGAGAGCTGGGGTGGCAGCAACATTTGACATCCCAATGCCAAAGACTGTTTCTAAGTCTTACCAATTCCTTGTGCTCTAGCATTAAGGTCAGGTGCATCCTCCATCTGTGCTCCATCTGCTCAGCAGGAGTGCTGATCTGGTGTTCTGTACCTAATGCAGTGTATCTACCTTACTGTTAGATTTAAAAAAGACAAAGACTCTGAGGAGATCCATAATGTATAAGTATTTTTAAAGGGTTGGCTGGAAATACTTAAACTTCATGCTTCAATGGTCAACAGAGGAGTTGCAGGAAGCAAGATTTCTTTAAACTCCCTTCAGAGCCCTTCCTTTCTATATCGATCTGGTTTTGCTTTTCCAAAGGATTCCTGGTTCTCAGAAATAAGAGCAGAAGTTGTAAGAAAGCTCACTAGGGGCACAGCCTTTATGGTAAGGCTCTCAGTATCTTGCTGAGGTATTGACTGTCTTAGGGCTGATGGAATTTCAGGATCTTCTCCGCTCTTTGAACTGTGTTGTAGGGATCCAGGGCTTTTTCGTGTGACAATGGCATATCATCATTTGAAAACAACAGTTTATTTTACAATTAATTTATTCCCTGGTGGCAAGGGGAAACTGAGGCAGAAAATTACTAGATTATACAACAGAGTGAGTATCAAAGCAGAGAATGAAATCCCACATTTAATGCTGGCTTCTTGAAATCAAAGGCAAAGCTGACTTTGATGGGACCAGCTTTTCTGAAGATAGCTCCAGACTCTTCATCTGTTTTCTGTCCATTTAACTTTTGTCTGAGTGCTTATAGCTAAAGGACTAGGAAGATCAGTGTAGCGAAGTATCCAGAATGGTAGGAACTCCTTTGAATGTTTGTATTTTCAAAACAGGACTACAAGTTATTTAAGGACTGTGTTGAACAGAGTATTTTGTCACCTGGTGTCAGACCTAGCAAAATGCATTGTATGTCGAAACAAAGTTTTTTCAAAAGTTCGTTGTATGTATTTAGTAATAAAGAGCTCAGTAATTCCATCAGCATTTTTAAAGTTTGAAGAAGATTCAGGGTCCAAATATGCAACGCTTCCCAGAACAAAATGCCTGTTGCCTGTGTTGTTCGTTCCCAAACTGGCATGGATAAAGGATTAGTTACTCAGCAGCATTCTGGGTAAAAGATCAGACTGGTTTGCATTTTTTTGTAAGGCAGTTCACCCTTCCCTGTGGCAGAAAAGGACAGTTGTATTTATACTGACAAGAACTGTAAATCAAACGTGGAATAAATGTTGGTGCTGGCTCTTAATTATTTCTGGGAGTTGGGATCAGGTATGGCTTACATTTATACCACAGCTCTAAAAGGCCACAGAGTACTTTCCAAAAACTGAACAATGCATGAGTCTGCTTTCTGTGGGTTTCAGCTATAGTAGGCTGCAGCCCACTGCTCAAACATCTGCTAAAGAAATGGGCCCATTAAAAGAACATAGCATTGCTGTAGTGTGGTGATGCATTTTAATAGTCTCCTACTATACTTTTTCATGCTTTTTTGCCCTGTGGAAAACCAAGCAACCAACCGGTTAGAAGTTTTCACATGAACTTACTTGCCCTGGGGTTCTTTGTGAGTCCCCATGAAAATACAGGGTTGCTGCTCAGGTGGTCTTGTTTCTTAGCAGTTTGTTCTAAACAAGTCTTGTGAAATCTCAGTTTTCTCTAGGGTGCAGGGATGTGGGGAGCTTGGTGGTTTGTGGGTTGTTGATGGAGGGCTTAAAAGATTTTCACTCTTTTCACTGTTGTTCATCACTGGCCAGTGGTACCAGATAGCCGTGGCAGGATAACGGATCTGGAGTATCTGTTCACCTTGGGGCTGGTAGAATTTCGTTATAATTTTGCAAAGCCTCAGTAGCCTGTAGACCATGCTTCCTTCTCTGCTTGTGTTTAAAGAGGTGGTTGTAAGTAAAGTGCTTGCACGTTCTATTGCAAACCATCATGTTTTCGCAAGCATTTACAGATTTGAGTCACAGCTTTCCTATATCTGGCAGCAAATACTGATTTCAGAATGGAAGCGGTATCACTCATTTGATCAAATTACAATTTTTTCTTTGTACATCGCTCCAGCTGGAAATTACTTACTTCCTCAGCACAGCCCTGCTCTTCTACTAAGACACTTCCACAAATGCTAAAAGGTGAACTGAAGCTGGGGGAGTTGTACTTTTGGTTTATTATTATTATTTTATTTATTAAACAGAAGCGTGGATGTCATTCCATTTTTTTTACTTGTGAGGATACTTTCTGAAATTTAAAATCTAGAAGCTTAGAATATGCATGACTAATTCCAATTCATTATGATAAGGTGCTGAGGACTACAACTTCCTTGGAATCTGGTAGAAACCAAGAACCTTAGAACCTTCTAGGATCAGTCATCTAAGATCTTTTAAACCAAATTCTGCTCTAGCTACACAACATAGAAGATTTTGTACAATTAGAAATGTAAAGGATGGCATATTTCAGTCTCTTGTCTTGCTGATACTGTTGTGTAGTATAGGTTAAATGTCCCAGTCCTCTTGTGGTATTGAACAAATCCCATGGGTGCTTGCTCTGATGCACAGTGTTTATAGGTTATGGATGATATGGATGACTTAAGTAAGTAATGATTTACCATAGCATGTGTTTCCTGCTGTGGGAGGACCCGGAGAAGGGATTGATTAAGCATGGGCATTTTGTTTCACTGCCGTTTTCCGTAGGGATTCTCAATCTGTTTTGAAGATTTGGTCAGGAACAGTGGCTGGGCTCAGGCACAAATACTGTTTTTTTGTAGGCCTGGTACGACTCATCCCTTTGGGGATGATGATGGCGTATTGCTTGGTAATTGCTAGATCAAAGCTATGGGCACAAAGCGATAGTTAAGCTCAGATCGGACCTTCCTCAGTCTGAGTTGATGGCCCCTTACAGCAGGGGCCTTCCAGCAAACTGTTGGTTTTGGGGAAATGAGACTGAAAACATTGAGTCTTTTGCAAGGCAGTGGTTCAGTGCCATTGGGAGAGATGGCTCCTTAGAACCCAGAGCTTCAGCTCCTCACATGCAGGGACCTTAATCTAAACAAGGAGTATAAAGAATAGCACTGCATGTGCCTGTATAAACAGTCTGCAAATCCGATTGTAATGAGACATTCCTGAGGTGATTCCTGAACTCCCTCATCCCAGACAGGCAAATTCTCCCTAGGTTACACCCATGCTGCTTCACCAAATGCAGTGTCGTAGAACATGGATCACCGACAGTGTGTTTTGTAGGCCTTGTGGTTGCAGAAGTGTGACTGGAAGAAACATCTGCAGATGTCTGGGTTGTACAGGAGTTAACAGAGGGAGTGATTTAGGCTACGAAACGTGGATAGTTTATTGTGGCCCTGTTGTAACTTTTCTTATATCATGAGGGATTTTATATCTTTTACTGACTGCATAGTCCTGGGACCTGCCTTCTGGCTGTGATTTATTTTTCCAGTTAAGTCATTGTTCATCATTATGAACTGAGATTATTTTTCTGTGTAAATTTGACAGAGAAGCATTCTTGAACTTGCACACATTTTTAATTTTAAAAAAGCAACAGAACCCCCTTTGCCCTCCTATAATTATGATACTAAGCAATTATAACTCTTTACCCTTTGGTCTTCACAGCATTCTTGTCAGATTAGTACAAGGAGAGGCTTAAATCAGGACACTGCCCCTGAACCAGCCCACCAGCTATGGGCTTTGAGGGGCTGTTTAAACCTGGATCCAGATCCAATCTTGTCTGAAGACTGGGAAGTGAATGCAGCAACGTGCCAGGGAAGCAAGGCCATGCAGTCACCAGATGCAGAAGTAATTTTGTTGTTACTGCTAACGCTGAAATCCTAAAGGAGCAAAACTTGATTTGGGAACCAGTTGAAGGGGAAAAAAAGAGGCCTGCCAGTTGACCTTGGCAGATGTCAGGTGAAGGAACACAATTGACTCTTAGGAAGACTTGAAAGATCACTTGGGCGATCCAAGAGAGGGTAAGCAGGCCTTCCTGGCCACCCAAAATTTGGCATGAAGAGAGGAGCAGGTACACCTGTGTAGGTCAGAGGGTGTTCCACTTGGCCTTTGGAGAATTTCAAAGGGACAAGTACGACACAGGTCACACATCTTGATTCTTCACGGATGGAGGGTTATAGGAAGTCGTGGGGCTGTTGCTGCATGGAGTTAAGAGTATCAGCATGCTTTTCGGAGGGGAAGAAGACATGTAGTCCTTGAAGAGGTGCAGGGAGTCTTTGCCTTGACAATCTGAGACCTCTGGTTTTGGCTTTGCGGTTGTGACACAGCTGGTTGAGTCATCCTTTCTCTTACGAGTTATTTTTTCTTATATTTGCTTAGAATGTAATGATACCCTCTTAGCTAAAGCAAAACCTGATATTTTTTAGGTGGAAAAGAACTATCTAAAAGCTGGGTTAGATATACAAGTATTTTATTGTCTTTCATATTTTTCTGTTCATGCTACTTAACAGCGTTTTGCTTACCACTCAGTTCATCTCTTTGTCCTAGTTTACAGTGTATATTTTTCTGCCAACCCCAAAAGATCCCTAACCTTTGTTGCTTCTTGTTTGAGAGTCTTTGTGGATATATTTGTACCTCTCTTCTCACTCACCCACCTCCTTCCCTTTCATTTCTCTTTGCTATCCACATGTAAGTTCGTAATTTTTTACTATGGGTTAGGAAAGCCAGTTGTATTTGTCTCAGATTTTGAGGTCTACTGAAAGGGGGCAGGGGGAGAAACTAGATTAAAGTGAGTCATCCCTCTTGGCTTCTTGAAAGTTGGAACCAACTTCAAAGGGAGTCTCAATTTGGGGACAGTTGCACAGATGAATCCAAACCTTTGTACGTCCTTCCCTTTCCTCCTCCTCTCTCCTCATGTAGTCCGAACAGATTTGGCAATTTCAGTTAAGCATGTCTGTGCAGTTTTTTAAAATCCATTACATAAGTTTGTTAGTTTAAGACTCTCTTTTTCGACATATGAGCCTAAAATGGCTTTGATTTAAAAATGGAACTTGGCAGGGAATTTGTTCATATGGTAAGATTTTTTTTTTTAGTTTAGTTTCGTTTATAATATGTTTTAATCATTTTTGGTGTTTTCAAAACAAATGGTGAAATATGTTTTTTTTCCTTCTATTTTTGGCTACCCTCCTCTGAAAGGCCTTACTTCTCCCTTGTGTGTTTAATTTGGTGCTTCAAGAAGCCTTTTTAGATAGAGGGGCCTTATGCTGCAGAATTTAAACTTAAACATCCCTGTGAAGAGGGAAAATTCAGACATAGATCCTGCTGGCCAGGACTTTGCATCTCAGGGCTCTTCTCTGATAACAAGCAGAAGGGTCGGTAACTGGGGCTCAGAGTATGTACAAATATAGAAAATAAATGGAAGACAAGGAGGAGAAAGGAGGGAAACAAGGGGAGACAACACTTTCTGTATTCATGATCAGTGTATCCCAATTATCTGAGCAATTATTATTTTAAGGAAATTTTTTCACAGTCTGGGATGCAGCAAAGCAGATTGCTGCCAAGCAAAAGCTTTCTTCTAGACCCTAAACAGAGTGACTCTGCATTCCCTCATTGGCCCTAATTCCCCTGAATTTTCTTACAGAGGTTTTCCTCCTCAGCACATAGAATAACTCACAGAAGAGATTTTTGCCCTTTAGCAGGTGGTTCAGACCATGCATCCTGTTAAAATCTGTACAGTGGAATTGGGTCCTAATTTTTCAAGGGATCTTCTCTTCATACACGAAGGTCCCAACTTTGTGGGGAGTGGAGAAGCAGGATATGACTTAAAATTTGAGGTAACTTAAGGCTGGGGCCTCAGAATAAATGCTTTTAAAAGAAATACAAGGCTGATCACCTGGGCTGCCAGTTGCACCCAGCTATGCAGGAGACCCCAGCTTATGTTTACATCCAGACTAGCTGAAACAAAATGCATGTTGCTTTTGCAAAGGATAACAGCAGAGAAGAGCATCATCAACCTGAAGAGCAGCCCCTTTTTTGACAAGGGACAGACCCTGGAAAAGAAAAATCTCCTCTAGTTGTCCTTTGTGGGAAACCCAGTTGCCATGACTGACTTAATTCAGGATGAGAAAAAGGTAGACTCTGCATGACTAAAGCAAAGGAAGAGATGATCCACCATAGGGAAGTATAGTAGAGGGGAAAAAAATTGGAAACTGCACTTCATCCTGGTTAAGGCTGACATATGAGGTAGAAGGAAAAATCTTTCAGGCTCAGAGATGGGCTTTAGAAGATCAGCCAGAAACAAACACACACAAAATAAGAAAGCAGAAGGCGTGGGTGGTTATGGGGATTAGTACTGACATATGGAGCCTATCAGCTTGAAGTTACACGTTTATGTCTGACCTAGGTCACTCATGCCCCAAAGTCATTACTGTTGAACAGCTGTTGGGTGGCCTCTGTGAAATGACTTAGGGGTCTGAGCCCAGTTTCTAGTGGCAGGTGTCCACATTACACAAAATCCATCTGTATTAATTGGCCCCCTATATCTGGCAATCTCAGCAGAAAGACCAAGTGCTAACGGTTCACCACAGAGATTGAGCTATCCTATCTTGGGTGGCCCTTCAAGGAAGGGGCTGAGGAACTTTGGCAAAAGTATCATAGGAGAAGATAGTGCAGCCCCTGGCCTGCTCTGTGGTTAAACTCAGGCCACCAGTTTTCAGATCCCTCGGACCAGCAGATTTCACTAGTACTGCATTTACTCTTGAAGTCAGCAGAAAGAAAGTATTTCATAACTGACTCCTTGTGCGATGTTGAATATACATCCATTTGGTTTCTACTTTCGGATTGTAATAATATAAACAGGAAAACTACATTTTGAATTCATTAAGTTCTTCCTCCACTGTTTATAAAAGATAAAAACTTCTCTCTCCTTATTTCTTTTTTATAAGGATTGATTGGTGTCATGTACATATTCGTTCACTTCTGTTTATGCAAGATAATAAGAGTATTAACATGGAGGTGGAATAATGGTGTTTATAATTCCATCACCACTGTTTATATAAGATAAAAACAGTTTAAAAAACGGAAAAAAGAAAAATAGTGAGAGAACATTTGCTGTTATGTACATATATTATTCTTTTCCACTTCTATTTGCAAAGAATGTGAGAGAAAAAAAAGTGTAGCAAGTTGAAGAGGAGTTGATTCCATTTATAATATTTCTGTGCTGTTTACCTAAGATAAATTAATTTAGAGTTGATGTAATGAGTAGCTTGGGAGAAGAGAATTGGGGTGAAAGAGGGACTGGTGGGGTTGTGCCTGATACTCTTAGTACCTTGTAATCCTGTCCTTTGTTAAGAAACGTGAAAGATGTATACTGAATCTTTCTAGTGGGAATACGATACCACCGGTGAGGCAGGGGACACATGGCGCTGTCATGCCAGCTAATACAGCGGACGCTGCCAGAGGGGTCGGAGGCTTTCTCTGGGAATAGGACTCTGAGAACAGAGAGGATACTACAATAGTCTGAAAAGATCTCATGAACGTTAAAGCCCTTGGTATCATTGTCCATGGACTTAGTCCAATAATTGCGTGCCTGTATGACTCTGTTTTGTTCTGCAGCTTTGAAGTCTAATCCTAATTCCTTCAGGGAGAAAGGCTTGTAAAATGTCTGCATTTCAGAGAGGCAGAGGAATACTACCTTTGATGCAAGGCTCTATTGTCAGTCCTCTGCAGTCCTTCTGATTCACCCCTGCTCCTACTCTGTGCACGGGCATATTGACAGATGAGGAAGGCTGGCAGATGTGAATATTTCCTTGGGATGAGCACCGATGCACGGTTTCTCAGTGTCAACCAGAAAGGCCATTTATACCTAGTAAAAGAACAACTGTGTGGACATGAACACGCACACACACAAAAAGTCCATGAGTATCTGCTTACTTTTACAAATGAGTTTGCTCCGGCTGCAGTCACGCCCTTCGTGTGTTTGCTTTGCGCAAACATTCAAGCAGGCAGGCTTTACTCTAGTGAAAGCAGAAGGCCCACGTTAAAAATCACGTGCTCGTATGCTTTCAGGTAGTGAACTATCAGCTCACATATGTATTTACCCTGTAAGTGGTAAGTGCTGCAAGAGATGGCTTTGCAGACGTTTCTCACCTCCCTTGTGCAGTCAAAGGAGTCAGCTCGGGAGTTGGCCTGACCTTCTGCAAATGGTGAGGGACACACATTTATAACTAGCTTAAGTAAAAACAGTGAGAAAAATCAAACTGCATCCCTCACCAGGAAGCTGTGGAGTAACAGTAAATCTAGTATTGCATCAAAAATGCTTTTTTGTCTTCTAAAATAAGTCACTGTCTCTTATAATTCCATAGTAGTATTTCTCTCCTCTCTAATCCTGAATGAATCCAAATCCCAATGATGTCTTCATTTCTTCTTCCCAATTCTTGCTTCAGCTCAATAAATTGTCTCTACAAAGCAAGCCATTTAAGCACATGCATAAGTCCATTTCTGTTAAATAGAACCTGAAGTAAAGGTTAAATTTTAATTACATGTTTGAGTCCCATTGCATTCACATGTTTGAAGTTAAGCACGGGTTTGAGTACATGGTTTGAAGGCTCAAGCATTTAACATTAATCCAGTCAGGAGGCAAAAACAATGTTGTACGTCTGTTGTATGACGTGGTCTATTGCATTGCTTGATCCCACCTATGCACCCCTGCTCCAAACATCAAGTACTTGAAGCAGACTGTATATGCTTAGTGAACAGCATTGCCCAAGGTAGATTAAAAAAAATAGACTGCGTTGAAAAATATTCCAATCTGCTGGTGGACCTTCCAAAAGCAGACAAGGACATGAATTAGCCATGTAAATGATTCCTTGAAAATTTCTGTCTACTAATTGCCAGCCTCTGCTTCCCTTCGTGCTGACATGGAAGTGGATGCAAAGAGCAGGGATAGATCTGTCAGCAAGCTGGGAAGGAGTTTAAAGGAGCTTCAATCAGAAACTTTTGTTTTTTAGATGAATATAAATTGTCTTGGGTACAAAATGTCATTTCCTGAAGCGAAGGCCGCTCTCATCCCTATCTCAGAGTATTCCGACATACAATAATACGTGTCTTAATTATGGCATTTCAGCACAAAAGGCACAGAAATTTCACTTTTCAGAGTTGTACAATCAAGTTGCTCCACCTTGCTATTAGGCATGAATGGCAGTCAGTGCTCCAGGGAAGCCTGAAATTGAAAGAGCAGCGGGTGGGGAGCAGTGGGTCAGGATGGGTATGCATTTAGGAGAGCTGTGTGGGGAGTCCAGAACTAGAATAGCGGGAAGTGCTGTAAATTGGATTGAACACATTGCTAGTGGACAGGGTGAAAGATTATACAGCATTTGTCTGTGTGACCGTAATGAGCTTTTTTCCCATAAAAGATTTGGGGAGAAAGTACTGGGTATGAATAGGGTCCCTTTAAGAAGCACTTTTAAAAGAGCTCATTTTCGATTCCGGTCATGTATATGCCTCAGCAAGACTGTAGCCAGATGCTTGTAGATCTGAAGAAAACAGCCCAACCCTTTTCTTATCATCTACCATAGATGACAGACTTTAAAAACTCAATGGCACTTTCCATAACTTCTAACAAGAACTGGGACTTGCCTGGCTCCATTTGTCTGGTCAAGGCTGTATTTCTGCGATTTATCCCATGGAGATTTTCAGCAGAACCTTACACTTAGCATCTAAATTAATGATATTCCTTCCTTTTTGCCATGACAAAAACCACTCTGCGCTATATACGTTATGCTAAAGTTTTTGTCATGGACATATTCTGTAAAAGCTTTTTCAGCTTCATCATTTTGACAAGCTGATTCCATTAAATCCTTCCCAGTGATCACTTTCGTATGGTGCAGATGGGGAAGGTTGTTTGCTTGCGTGATTTTTCCTTCTTTGAAGCTAGAAAACAACGATCATCTGCCAGCTTACATGGTGTATCTTACCACTTACCTGCCCCCAGGAAAACATATTTTGAGGAAACACATGCATTTTCTGTATATTTCTCTTAGTAAATAGAGTCTGCTCATTAGTCTAGTCCATAACTTTTCTTCAAGGCTCTTTTAGGACGTAGACACGAGCTTAGCTCTTAAAGCCTGTAGGTTGGTGTGTTAATATCTGTGTGCATTACAAAGCTCTGGATACAGAAGACATTTCTCTCCTCAGTATTTTTCACCATTTCACCTCCACTGAAATGGAAATTGTTGAGTGCTTTGAATAAGGAAACCCTCTAGCTGTTCTCAAATACATGGTTAACTCAAAATCCTCCAGTGAAGGTTCACCACAGTATGGTGATACCTGTGCCAGATACCTATCGGAGGTACCAAAGGGGTCTGGACAGACAGTGTTGGCTCCGATCCTGCCATACTGGCTAGTGCTAGATGCTGGTGATAAAAGCTACAGCTGATAAATGGTAGAGTTGATAATGAAAGAAAAGGATGCTTAATTTTTAAATACATCCCCTCACAACATACATTCTGAGGAAGTGAGTTATTTTAATCTCAGTTTTATGGCATGAGGAAACTAAGATTTTGTGACTAAAGCAGATAAGAGTCCTGGGGAGGAACCAGATCCCACAAAACCTGCCTTTGTCTTTAAGGAATGCTTTTTATCTGCCATTGCCACAAATGAACATGGTGTAGACCTACCTCTTTGCTTCATTCTTAATGAAGCCAGTAGAGTTTTTCATTGCAACCTCAGTGACGGCCATGGCCGCCAGTCTTTTTGGGGTAACTGTCAGAGCAGAACAGCATTGCACATAGCCTGCTTTTGCATAAAAAGAAAAAATCTATCTCAGTAGGCTACCAAGGGTATGGAAACATCTTAGATTCCTTAACTTATTTGTCTGTGCCACAACCCAAAAGCAAATTTTAAAGCTCTTTTTTTTTTTTGCCACCTGCGAATCACTTCACCATCCTTCCTTTTCCAGAGCGTTTCCACAGATACTCATATTTCTCAAGCTGGCAGCTTTCTGATCCCCAAGACTGAATAGCTGGTTATCTCAGCTTCGCATCTTACGTGGAGTTTATCTCCCTCATTTACAATAGCAAAAGCACTGTCTGCATGCACAGACCATTATCCTGGTTGGGTTGTTAAAGTTACTGTAATGCTGACTTTATTTTCTGTAACAGTTCTGAACAAAACGTTTCCTTTGAAAGGTCTCAGACCTCTATCCTCCCAACTCCTAATCACAGTAATAACCAACCTCAAGGAGTCATTAGTGAAGACTCAAACAATATCCTGTAACAAGTCAGCTATGAAGAAATTGGCATAGTTTATCTCTTTGATTCATGTTCTTAGGAAAATAATGGCTTGCAAAATAAAGCTAGCATTGCTCTCATGCTATACAGTATCCCTTGGATCTGAGTCTTTCCTCCCCCACCCGCTTGTCTCCCAAACTAACATTGAATATAACTCTGCAATTGCTTACAAGACAGGGTCCATCTACAGAATTGACATGTTCTTAGACTATAATGCCAGTTTATTGTGCTGCTTCTTAAACTGACTCGCCTATAAACCTTTTTCATCATTGTAACTTGTTGCATTTTTAGATGAGCTGGGGAAATGGTATAATGATTATATTCAAATCCAACCCATAAAGAAGAGTTGACTTTTCAGAAGCGAATGAATGCAGCAAACTCTGTAAAATGGGTTTGGATAAGTTCTTGGGATTGTTTGCTTTTGGTTTTGTCTTTGTGAGATGGACACTTACGCTTTGCAGGAACACTGATAAATAGCGTTAACTATGGCTCACCACTTTGTAAAATCTCTGTGTCTGCTGTTTGGTTTGGCTTCAGCAATCAAAGCAATCAGCTTTTCTTCATTGAAAGGAGCATGCAGGTGGCTTTTCAGGTTTCTTTAAGGATTTTTCTTCTCATTTGATGTGTTTCAGGCTCTAGACTGGGCATCAAAAGATGTGAGTTCATTTTGCAGATCTGCTTCAGTATTGATCAGCTTCAAGATCAGTTTAGCTTTCTCTCCTTTTTTCATTCCATAAAGTGGGAATAAGGACAATTCCCCCTATAAAGCAAAAGCTAATGATCAGCTCATTGTTGGTTGGTTTGGTTTTTTCACAAATAAAACTCTTGAGACTAGGTATATTGAACTCCACAGCTTCAAGTTTCTGGATGAGCTGTATTGATACAGATAAACTATATTGCTTTGCGGAAAACTGGAAAACTGGGAAGTCTGGAAAACTCAAGATGTAATTTAGACAGTCATGAAGCTCATCCCATGATTCAGTTATAAGTATTATTTCTACTTGTTAAGTGGGTCAGCAAATTAAATTGCCAGGCGGAGATAACCCGAGATAGTTTGCTCGTTCAGGAAAGGAAGTTCAAGACTGGAACAGAGTGTCACTTCACAGGGTGAGTCCTACTAGAAAAGGCGCTACAGACTTACAGTGTGGTTTCTGTTGTATTATGTCTGACTGGGGCATATACCTTTTCTCTTCAATTACATTTTACAGTAATTTGATTCACTCAACTATTCTGTGTTGTCCTCTATGTATATTATCAAATGGATACCCCAGATTGAAGAGTTGGTGAAAAATGGCCATCTAAGCTACCTTGCTGTCGCACGACTTAAACTCCCTTCCTGCAGCTTCGCATTGGTGAGGGTCATGGAGGGAGGCATGTCAAGGTTAAACTGATAAAACAAGGAATGAAGAGGGGAGGTGGTTTGGATGTATTAACAGTAAAACTTAAGAATTAGGGACAGGATCCTATAAAACACTATCGGATTTGGTGATAGGAGGGATCAGGTTCAGTGATAAGAGGCTGCATTCTTGACTCTTCAGCCACCCATCCACATCTAAAAGAGCAATGAAAAATTTAGATTACCCTGAAACTCAGTTTTCAGGACACGTGTCACAAAACTAACAGCACGCTATAGAGTACACTGTTCTTATACCAAATACAAAATGGAGAGTATTGTTCCCAGAAGCCGTTTTAGTGGATCTTTATAAGATAGTTTTGATTTATTTTAATAGGCATAGAGTGAGAAGAAACAGGTGAAAAATAAATTCCAAAGTATTGATTATGGCCTTTTAGGAAAAAAAAAAAAAAGGTTATCCTCCTT
This sequence comes from Burhinus oedicnemus, assembly GCA_008921705.1. Lineage (NCBI taxonomy): Eukaryota > Metazoa > Chordata > Aves > Charadriiformes > Burhinidae > Burhinus > Burhinus oedicnemus. The sequence goes on from VFFE01006117.1 coordinate 392,876, forward strand.
CTGGAAAACTCAGAAACAGCACATATTTAACCTGTCTTTGTAGATGCTGGGGGCTTAACAGCATGTACAGTGGTGCAGCTGCATAACCCTGATGACTTCAGTGGGTCTGCAGGGGTTTAAAGGCAAGCAAAGTACTTCTGTAATGCTTTTAGTCTCGTTCCAAGTGTTGCATACTGTCACAAGAACACAGTTCGTGTTGGAAGCGGTACAAACGGTGAAAAACGGAGCACAAACCATACAGTACCTTACCTTTCAAAGATTTGATGCTCCTGTGTACGGTATTTGTCAGGTTAGCGTTTTCCTATAGGTCTTAATTTAGTCAGGTTGTGATTTCTTTACTGAATAGGCAGTCAGGAAATCATTCTGACATTTTCTTTAAATGATTGTGACTATGGATTTGACATACTTAATGCTTTTCTGTAATGATCTTCCTGCCACTTTGCTCCTGATTTAACAGACACCCTCATATTCAAGTCCAAAACTATGCAGCTCTCACCAAAGAGAGCAAGCTGGATTTTTAAAGTCCAATGTAACCCCAGCCTGGGGCTTGCCAGAGCTCTGCTCATACCTTTTGCTCCCAGCAGCCATGAGTGGTGCAGACCCCCACATCCCTGTGCAACCTTCCAGTCCCCTTGCAGCTCAGGCTTAGCAGTGCCCCCCACTCTAGCCCACCCTGTTCTCCAAGCCTCATGGTACTCGCAAACTCAGCCAGTGCCCTTTAGCTCTGATCTGCAGTGCCTTCAGGGAAGAATGATATATCGGAGTACTTATGTCCCAAATTGAATGTTAGTCAGATGTTAAAATGCAAGAAATATTATGGAGAGTCAGCACGTCTCACTTTGGAAATAAATTACATAAAGTACACTGGAGTGTCATGGCTCTTGGGACCGCGTATGATCCAAAGATACCATTTAGAGAAGTGATCACAACACCGCTAGATTTATCAAATCATCCTGGAGGAACATTAATACCCAGAAAGAAAATAATAATTAGCAATAGAAAGCTCCCAACCAATAACTTAAACTCATTTTCCAGGGTCACTTCCTCACATCAGTAACCTATTTGTATGTATCACTGGATTTTATAACAATTACCTCCTTATTAATAGTAGGCAAACTTCACTAATTGCTATTTTAATACAGTTGTATTTAGTTCCTAGTACCGTACTTTCTCAGCTTAACATTTCAGTTACTCAAGTTTAGTCTGCTTAAATAGTTCAGTATTATTTGATTTTACTTTCTCATGCTGTGTAGTCCAGTTTTGCCACTGCTGAATTCAGGACAGGTACTTGAGAAGGTGCAGGGAACGTGAACCATGCACTGGAGCTGCAAACCTCCAAGAAGGGAAGCAGAAGGTACGCTTCTCTGCTTATCCAGCTTGCAATAAGGAGAGCATGACTTGATGTGGCTATGGTGTAAGGCAGCAGATCTAACTTGTGAGCTGCCAGTTCAACTGCACTGCCTCAGAATAGAAAATTCACCTACAGGCATGAGCAGAGCCAAGACCTAATTTTTAGGGTATGATCCTGAAAGACAGCCAGAACCTTAAGGCATATAGCCTTGTATATTTCGGTAGAGGAGTCTTCTGTTTTCTTCTATTTAAGGTTTCAAAGCTGAGTTCCAGGTGCGAAGAGTAGCCAACGCAAAACATTTTATAAAATGGAAATGCCCAAACTGTTTATGGACCACAAAGACAACTCATCTGGTCAACAGTTGACTTCTTTTTTACCTCTTCTCCAAGAAAGAACAAGGAACAGGCTGTAAGCTGGATGGGAACAAGCAAGTCACATCGCAACCACCATCTTTTCCAGGGCCACCTTTGCTCCTTCGCTGTCTCTTGATGGGCGCACACACAGCCATGCAATGAGAGAAGGGCATCAGGGACGTTGGAAAGATGACAGGCAGGAGCAGGCAGCTGCTGCCAACAGAGCAGTGAACCTGGCCTACAGTGCAGTCCCTTTGAGCAGTCAGAAGTAGGTGGTGTGAGTTACTTTGGCAGCCGCCGCCCCTTCCCAGGTATTCTGTTTCCCAGAATTAGTCCCCCAGCTCCTGAGAAGCACTGGCCTCCTTGTCCGTGCACCCCTGCAGGTGCTGGTGGAGGACAGCAGGGAGAAAGGTCAGTGCTGTGACACTGGAAGGGTGGTGGTAGGCAGCTTCCTTCTGCCAGTAGGCTGAGCTGCTTGAGGCTGTGGTGGCCAAGTACCTGCCAAGGAAACGTCCTGGTTTAACCTATTTTTACAAATTCCTCAAAGATGTAGTCAGTGATTACAGTTCCTGAAAGTTGAAAGTAATACCATTTCAGGCCATCTTTAAGTCAAGATGCATGCTCAAAATGTTACATTTAGATTATGAAACAATAATATATTTAAACTGGTTTTTTCCACTGTTTGCTAGTTTTGTACTCACCCTGAGCCCCTTAAAGCAACTGCTGCTGAAACTGTAATGTGCTGTTGCTTCCAGAGAGCTCTCCTGCTCTTCCTTTAAAGATGTTTTCCTCAGAGGTGCTTTGTACAGAGGCTTTTCTTGACTGAAGTTCTTAGGGAGCTGGAGACCTCCATTGATGTTAATTGGAGTTCCGTTTGCAGATGTAAGAGATTCCTTTTCTTATTTCATCTTTCTCGTTGTTTTCACTGAGAACAGCTGGTAGGCCTTATTTTGGGCTGAGTTACCTGTAGAATGAGTCAGCTCCTTGACTTGACGTCTTTTTGAATTAGCTGACATACACATGAAAGTCCAAATTTTGATTGGATTAATTTCTTTTGTCTTATCAAAACATAATATTATCCAGACTTCCTGGCAAGCAGAGTGTGCTGAAAAATGTATTCCATCAAGTCTTTTCTTTTGTATTTACTAGTTAAGGGTCCGGGAAGTTTCTAGTTTATAAAAGTGTTTTTGTGTGTGTGCACATGGAACACACATTTAAAATCTCCTTTTCCCAGTACATATTTCTTAATTTGAAAAAGACAAGGCTAACATTTTAGCTATTCTTAATTACAAAAATTTAAAAAGTCTCCTTCTACTGCATTTTCTGATCCAAATTTAACAATGATACTAAATAGGTAACTTATATACTAATTAAAGAAAATGCAAGCTGTAGCTATATCATAAATCCTTTACAGTATGTGATAAGGTAAACTGCAAGGTTTTCTGTCTTCAAGTTTGAGAGAGGAAAAAAGTCAGTTACCTTTTCTGTTATCTTCTGTGGACTGTAGCTTCTGAACAAACTCTGTCTTTGGGAAATGAATGATGGGAATATTATAGATAAATTTTGTTTCAAAATTGTTCTCGAGTCCTTGTTGCGTTCTCTATAAAACCACAGTTTGCCTGTTTATTTCATTAAAAAAAGTGTGCGCACCTGTAGTTGAGTAGATTTTTTTCAAATTCTTTAATGATACATAACCAAAATACATGTGTAAGTGCATTCCAATGTATACAGACATCCCTTAATTCTAATGTACGTACAAAAACGCCTTGTCGTTTTTCAAAGGTTTTGAGTCTCCAGTATTGTAGACTAAGAGCTGATACATGGCCATATAACTGGCCCTAAAGCTGAATTTGCAGTATCCTCTCCCATTTGCGCTTCCTCCCTCACTGCAGAAAGCTGTCAGTTGTAAAACCTTCTCCTCAGTTCATCACTTTCCTGGCACTAACTCAACCGAGTGATGTTCAACCCTTTCTTGTTCCCTTCTCTTCAGTCTTGTATGAATGAATGAATCCACAAGGACAAGGGCCAGGCTGTGGAGCTGTCCCTCTTCTCATAGGCACACAGAGGTAAAGATGCAGAGGAGGAAAAGGAACCTGCCCCATTCACCCTTTGAGAAGACTTGATTGATTTTAAAGGGAGCGGGACTGGGCCTCTGCAGAGGTCAGGATCTGCAGAAGCGATATTGTCTGATCGGCCTTTTGGACCATTTCTGTGCTGCGACGCACTGTTTGAGTAGGTGTCATTATCAGTCCCCAAGCAGACACTATTGTGCAGTGAAGCCTGTCAATACAGGTGACAGTGAAATTCTAGATATTTTGGCTGTTAAGGGAGGTGGTCACCTCAAGTAGCATGACCACAGGAAAAAAAAAAGGAAAAGGAGAACTTGGAGAGCATTTTTGTCTATACGTTGCCATGTCGCTTTTCCTGATGTGGCTCCTTAACTCGCATGTGAGATCTGTGGCTAAGGCGCTGTCATGTTTCTGGGAAGCTAGCATAACATTTGACTGCCTTCCTCTGCATTCTTGTAATTAACTCCTAATATTAAAGCAGTTTCCATCTCTGGATTCTTCAGCAAGCTGATTGAAAGGTGGTTTAATTGCACAGCATTGCCAAGAAACATGTTAGGTGATTGCTGGCTGTAGTAAGAGTTAATGTGAAAGTAATAGGAGATATCACAGGGACTAAGATTTTGCTGGCCATTAGCTAAGGTGACTTCAAAAAGCAAATGATAATTAGTATAGGTTTCACTGAACCAAGTTTCCATCTGCTGCTAGTCACTAGATTTTGAGCAGCTCCCCTATTAAAGATTTGCATGTATTTCCCTGGATTCTCGATGGAAAGGACACTTAGGGGAAAAGGGTATAAATCAACAAATAACAATGTAACCTGCAGAAATATAAATCTATGTAGATTAATCCGTGTTTCCTAAATTGCATACTAGATTGTAATTCAATCAAAGGGTAGGGGTCTTGTGACGTTTATGAACATTTATGGATAGTATGAGCGCTCAGATTAAATGTCAAACCTGGTATTCAGTTTAGAATCACGTATTATTGTTGTTCATTAATATATAAAACCAACAATTATATCCACTAAAATCCTCAATTTAATTTTGCTGTAATCTGTCTCTGCTGTGTCAGAGATGCAGTGCAGCCTCTCTGCCCCCTCAGATCATTTACAGGGCTCCACCGAATTTCAGCCGAGTCTCCACCATGTTCCCCCAGCATGGCACTGGCTCCGTTTGGCCCCCTCTGAACTGAGGAATTCTCTAGTAAATTATTTTCCTTATCTTCCACTGGGATTAAATTCTAGTTTAGATACTGAGCAGGTGTAGTGCATCAGAAGGAGAGGGGTGACAAGACTCTGCATCTTAGATCCAATTCACTGAGTAGATTATGTATGATAAAGCTGTGCCCCTCACTGGTTCCGTATCAGTAAAGGATAAAAATGTTTTGAGGCAAGGGCAGTCAGTTTAGGATTATCTGAATCCATTGCCAGTCCTTTCTGCTTAAAGCAGTTCATAATTTGCCTGCTCCTCGCCAGTCTAGGGGCTGAAGGAATAACATTTCTCACCTTGGTAGTGCATTACATCAGAGAGATCCTAATCACTTTGCAAAAATGGGGCAGAATTGCTGTCCCAATTTACTGCTAAGAAAAAGGCACTTGAAGCAGGTCAACTCAAGCCATTTAGTGAATAAATTGCAAGAAGCAACTGAATCCCAATTGCAAAAATTACTTTGGCACCCAAGATGTTAATTTTGTTGAAAGTAAGCAGTGCTTAAGATAACTAAAGTAAAATATTCTTAAGTCCCCAGGTGGTTTACAGTCACAGTTTCACTGACTTCCAGTGGACTTTGACGTGAATGCCTAAGTCACTTTTGAAAATTGTAGTTAGCCTCATAAATCGATTACTTGCTTATTTAATGTAACTCATATGTCTGGATTTCACCATCTTAACTCCCCATAAAGAGAAATTCTTCAGTGTTTATGAACCTTATTCTCATTAAACTCAAGGGGGGATAGATTCCTAAATATCCTTAACTTAGGCCTTGCTTGTCTCTTAGTCTTTGTGATTTAAATGGAATTTATTCACGTAGCAAAGAAAGAGAAAGTGGGCAGAGTTTGGCTGCAATGAAGTAAGGGCAGGCTTAAGATTAGCCCCTGGCTATTCTGTCCAATGGCCAAACCAGCTTCCAAGTAATAATGATTAATTAACACTAGGAATTCAATATGAAAAAGATCAGTGGATTCCCTTTGTCCACCCCAACAAATAGAGCCATACTGGGTTGAAAACAAATGACACAGAGACAGGTAATTATTCTGGTTATAACATGGAGACCTGGGGAAAACGGTCAGCTTTCTTAGACTTCATTTTTTAATGTTATTATATAATAGTATATCTTGAAGAAATCTGCTGTTTTAATCTAATGTAATTAGGTTAAGCCTGTCTCTAGTGACAAACAGCGCTATATGACAAAAAGTTTCACCCCAGCATTTTAATGGTTCAGCTTTTGCTCATGGTTTCAATTAAGTCAGCACAACTGCACAGGGCAGTGAGAACAGGATTTGGCCCGCTTCTCTCCCGCATACATGTTCTGCAGTTATCTAACCTGAAATGAATCATAGTTTCCTCAGACACATCTTGTTTTTCCAATACTTTACGTGGAAAGTCTTGTTTTCCTGTATTTTCTTTTGAACAAAACTGGTAATCAAGTGTCCAGACCAATTGTGATCATTTAAAAAATTATGGTGTTTCAGTTCTGGTGATTTGCCAGATTCTAGTTTGTAGCTTCTAATATATTGAGCCTCTCTAAAATTACCCTATAGTTTTAATTAGGTATGAAAATCTTGTTCACTTCTTATAGCAAATTTGACAGTAATGTTGGTGTAAGTCATTACTCAGCACCTCCAGAGTCTCAGGCCATAATTTGTAGAATTCTTTGCCGTCCATGTCATCAAAGTTGCTTGATGCTTTCCCTTAAGAGAACTTGTTTTATGTTGCTTATAACAGAGCCAAACTCTAACCACTCAGCCTAAAATTTTCCATTCTGTGTTTTTTTTCCCATGCTGGATGCCTTGCGCTTCTTTTTTTTTACTTTTTTTCTTTTTTTTTTATTTTTTTTTAACTCCAGGGCTCCAAGGCACATTCTTTGGCTCAGACCTCTTGTCTCAGGTTCCTCCATGGTGTGCAGCTCACTGTCCCATCTGCCCAAAACCTTGAAAAAATACTTCCCAACCACCAGCCATTAACAGTCCTTCACATATAGTCTATCACAGATGAGTCTACGAGCTTCATGGTTAAATCTTCAGGAGCAATGTAAAAGGAAAATAAGGGATACATGCTTAGCAAAGGAGTGTTTTTCCACCAGGAGAACTTCCCTGTTAAAGCTTATCAGAGTAATGGATTTTTGAAAGTAAGACAAATAGTGACCTGCTCTCCACCAGCCTGATCTTGCCCTTCCTTTCATCTTACAGCACTACAGCTTTTCAGTCTGGGCAGAATCCATCCTGTCACGTGTCTCACGCAAATCTTCCTTACATGTGGGAGCAGTCAGCTTCTTTAAAGAGAAATTTGCTGTTAAACAGGGCCTCTCTAGGTGGCTTATCCAAAGAATGCTATAAGGATCTTGTTTGCTGCCCTGCAGTTTTTATGATTCTCTCTGCTCTTTGCTGTATTTTTTCCACTTCCCTTGCGGATGACCAACCACTAGATACGCACCTGCTTTATCTCACACTCTCCTCCATTAGGCTCATAATTCCCACAAATAATAGCTACAACTCTGAACGATTTTTCTGCCTGCTCGCCCTCTTTCCTCTCCAGTGACAGCTCCTCACTTTTCCTTCACTATCTCAACTTAGGTTTGTATTTCTCTGAATATTTTTGATTGCTTTGAGGAATGATAGAGCTAATCTCTCCCTCTAACTGGACAGGAAACAGTAAGCGAGGGACATGTCTTGACTTAAGTACTGGAGTACAGCGCGTGGGTCCCATGGTCTTTGTCCACCATGCTCCTGGTCCCCTGATAGCAATCTTTTGGAGAGCACTCTCTGGTCTGACTACCTGAATTTCTTTCAGCTTGAACATTTTGGGGGCATCTGCCTTTGTTTTCTGTGTCTAACAGGAGTGTATCTTCTTGTTACAATTCAGAGCATCAGACTTCGATTCATTTTGTCTGTTACTTCATCCCAGGTTAATATGTTTTGGAAAATGTGCTGGCAATAAAACTTAGACACCCCATAGTAGACTTTGCAAACTAGACCTGTAGTCTCCCAAAAGTTTGCAATCCTTTAGCCATTCCATTTTCATGCAGCCAGTTTTTTTTCTTAGGGGTCTCAGGGTAACAAATCTGTCAAGTCCAGAAGATGCTGTGTTGACAGAAGGAACTGAGACAACACAATTTTTCTGTGCAGCTATCAGCTGTGATGTAAGCATCCTCAGCCCTAATAATATGCCTAACCCCTCTTCTGTGAAGGTCAGGATCAAGAAGGCGAGTTCTGTTTCAGAGGCCTGTATCATCTGGCATGACTGTTAAGAAGGATGCCATTCAAATCTGGCAGTGTTTTTGTGATAAGAGCATTTGTCCATAGGAGCCACAAGCCTATTTCACGGAGGCTGTTCAGCCACCAGAGGATATTTCATCTCTGCTGGCTTGGAATTATCCCAGGACTGAAAGGCTCCTCAGCCATTACTAGTTTTCTCAGCTACATAGTTTTGGGGTCAGGTAATTTCAAAACTTCCAAGATTTAGGCAGTTTGTGAATTTGAAACACTTTCCTCCCACCCCCCCCTCCTGTGGGAACTGCTACCATCTGTGAGTCTCCTCGATCCCCGTTTTATATTGGTATTGTTTAGTGTGTTTGTTGTCACTTAATTTCCTTTTTTCTTTCTCCTTTTTCTTCTCAGATTACTCACGAGCAGTTTGTGGTGTTCCTCTGAAGGAGCCTTTCCTGTCTCTTGTGTAAGTATTTATACCAGACATTTTATACTTTTCATTTATGAGTTGTGCATTTTGTTCAAGTTCCATCCAAGTCAACCCAGAGCCCTTGTGAACATCTCTGTTGCTCCCCATGGCCACAGGACTCCATACTGAGTTTCTATTCTAATGCAGCAGTCCAGGATTTTAGTGCAGTGTCAGCTTATGGGACTCGGACTTAGTTCAGTGACATTGTGCGTTTGTATGTGCATTTCTGGATGACAATATTTAAGATTTCTGTTATATTTGGGAATGATATACGTGTTGTGGTGGGCATGATGCTGTTGCACTCTGATTCAGAAGAAAACAGAGTATTCCATGCTATGCAAGCGTAAAACAAGTATAGAAAACAGTCAACTAGCATTTCAACCTGTCCTTGCTGAAATCTGATCTTGTGGCATAGGACCCTTCCTTACCTAGTCCTCTGTGCTCTCCTACCTAATACTGACCCGCTTTTCTTATCTGGGTAGATTAAATATGCTGTATTCTCATTAACATCTAACAGTATTGGAATTAAAAATCTGTTAGTGGTTTCTTTGAAGGATGTTATGTAGGGTTCTTTTCTCACCCGGTCTCATTCATTTGAGTTTGGCTGCTGCTAGGTAGGTTGCCAATTTGGTGACGTTTTAATTGAAGAAAATACTATATTAATCCAGATAATTGTGTTTTTAAGACCTAGAACAGGAAGAATTAAATTTTTCATGCTTTAAGTTTTGCTTTTTCCTTTTTTGGGTGGATAGGGGATGGAATCTTTGGGAGAGTTTGTTTGTTATCATTTGGGTTTTAATTTTGCCAGGTTCTGACACGTGATGGTTTGGTGTATTTGGAGTAAAAGATTGCATTTTGCTGGGATTCGTTCACACATATTGGCAGTGAAATGTAGTGTTTTTAAAACAATGACACTTCTTGTTGCAATATAAAGGGAAATATAGCACTACCACTTCATAATATTTACTATAGTTAAGTAAAGACAGACCAAAGTTTTCCAAATGTCCACCAGTATTTTAAGCCACTGTTTTGGATGTCCAAGCTGGAGCTCTTTAGTGAATGCCAAAAATAATGACAACTTTTAAATTTAGGTTTAAAACTCCATGTCCAACTATGCCTAGACTTTGTGTTACTTTAGATCTCCATTGTGCAATTTAAATTCATGTCTCCTACCCATTCAGAGAGGAAAGTAGATGGCTGTTAAAGTGCTTCCTGGAATTAAAAAAAAAAAAAAAAAGCATAGCACAGTAAGAAAAATAGCTCTTTCATATTTGGGAGAGAAATTAAACCTGCAAATTTGTGTTCAAGTTGTGTTTTGATTGTTGGAATTTCTTCAAAGGGATGCTAAAGTGCGAATGGACATTTCATAATCTTTTTCAGGTGCATGCTGAAATAATCGAAAAGCTTTCTTTTCCTGATAGTAGACCTAAAATATGTGACTTTAACATCTAAAGTTGACTCACTATTTTTGCGGTGCAGAAAGAAATGGCACATCTCCTTCTCCCCCACCATGTGGGCAGAAACATGAGATATGCTGCAGTGACTGCAAAAGGTGGTATGACAATGCCAGCTACCAAGGAGATGTATTTGAGCTGACCTATCATGCCTGTGGTGTCCCCATATTTCTTTCCTTTCCCCTTTGCCTTTCATTATAAGGTGTCCCAAATCTGTAATTTACAACGTGCTGTTCCAGTTTTGCTCTGATATATTTGCTACAAATAAGTAGGAGTCTATGCGCGTGCATAGCTCCCTGTGGCGATGTCAGGCCCATGAGACGAGGGGAGCAGAGGCCCCCACAGAATGCAACATGGCTTACGTCTAATACGACATTTATTTGACTCGGAAAGGCAATTGATTAAAGTCCCATCAGACCTTTGCCATCATGTATTATGTATTTATCCAGCAGGGGCGGTTCATAATGGCCCCTGACAAATCCTATTATTTTTGTTGCAGAACTTCATAATATCGATAAAAAGTGTTAATGATACTCAGGGATGTGAAGCGCGCACTGCTTATGTTAACACTTAACAGCAGCAAAATCATTTATGTCTGTGGCAGGGACCGTGTGCCTTCAACATTTGCACAAAGGCACCAGTTTATCATTGTTCTGTCTCTGCAGCGCAAGACAGTTTAGGTGGAAGCAGCAAGCTGACTTCATGCTAGTGTAGGCATGTGGAAACCCAGAGCTGAAATCCCTCTCCAACAGTGCTTTGCTGTGTGACCATGCATACGTCGTTTCCCGTCTGTCTGCCTTTGTTTGTTGACCTTTAAAACTAGAGTGGCACGCTTTCTTGCTTCTTTAAGTCAGGCTTATTCCACAACCAAGAGCTTCTTTGTGCTTCTCCATTCCCAGCTTAGCAAGCTCCGTAGGAGCCTTACTTTACATCAGGCGTGTGCATAAAGTGTGTATTGTTTGTACTAGTTCTCTCCTTTCTCTCTGGAAGATAGGTCCTTCAGGCCACTGATACTCTGAATTCTTCTGGATAACAGAAAAAAATAGAACTGGGATATTTTTACATTAGAAGCTGTTAATCGGGCATGTTTCTGATCTAGAGATAGTAACTGATTTGTTCTGCCCTCTACCTCAGTACTCAGTGCTGGGCTGTCTTCTCATATCCCTACCCACAACCTGCCGATGATTCAGTGTTCTTCCTCCTCCTCCCCCAGGTTACGCACATGTCTGTCTGACTATATGGCATCGAGGTTTTGGAGGTAGAAGGATTTCATGGATCTCTTCCCCCAAACGATATTCCCACCTAAGAGGAATACAATTAATCTCTGTTCCCCTTGAATGTCCTCACGAGTTTGAGAGAAGCAGGTGGATTCTTTGTCAAAAATCGACCTTTTTATGGAAGAAGAGTCTTCCAACCGGTCTTGAGCCTTTCTATCATATTGTCAACAGCGTGTAACAGTATCAACAACACTAAGGTGCTTTACAGTAACATAGGTAGCTACAGTAGGATAAATAACTAGAGTAGGACACTTCTTTTACTTCCAGAGCACTAGCGATTCAGATGGAACACCTTCAATATTGAAGAGTTAGCTTTGGTAAGTGCAAGTCACAAATGCATGAAAGTGATCGAGATACAAAGAAGTTGCAGGACATGTTAACCTAATTCCATGAACATCTGTCCATTTCTTTGTAATAGGTTTCTGATGTAACTGGGTTGTACTGAACTCCAGCATCATTCCTATTAGATTCAGCACTGATTCTAATCCTTGTTATTTCATCTAGTTACTAAAAAAAAAATAAAATAAAAAAAAGAAGAAGAAAGAAAAAAAGTGCCATTTATTCCTCAGCTTCATGAAGACTTATTCGGTCAAGTAATGATGACCTAAGGGAAGCTGAACAGCATCGTACTGATCTCATCATAGTTATGAGAACCATCCATCATATGGTCAGTGATTTGTATGTCAAAAGACACCCAGCAGTATTCCAGCCTGCCAGTTGCCTGTTTCTGAGAATACGTATTCACTTTATCAGACATGATGATGCTCAAATAGTCTTTGATACCTATATATGTGTCCCTGCTGTTGGTACTGGTTCACCACCGAACTGTCATCTGTTAGCACGCTGAACCGTCGTGAAAGAGCAACTAATTAGCACCATCTGAATCCCTTTATTTGGTTAGTGTGCTTAGTATTGTTTTGCAGATGAGGAACGACAACAGTGATTGCTACATCAGGAACAGGGAGGAGACATTTTTTCTCAGGTTTCTCAAGAAGCTCTCTGTTACTTCAGAGGAGGATAATAACCCCCAGGTCAAGCTTATTCATGAATCAAAAATGAACATTTGCAAAATGCCAAAGAAGTCTAAATGTAATAAGCCTTATGTTTACAACAGCTTTCAAGAGTTAGTGTTTTTCAAGAATTATCATAATTAATGTAATAAATAGACATGCAAATGATCCAGAAGAATCAGCTGATCTGAAAATAAGGAGTTATTGGAAGGGAATGGTCACCTACACAGCAATTGGAGACAGGAAAGGGATATTATTTCCCCAGCTTTCATGTGTCTCCTGAAAGAAGGGAATGTTCCAAAAAAGAGAACAACATGGGCAGAGGCCCTTTATTTGGCATTTGCAAATGACAGAAATGGTGAAACAGGCTCGAAATAGCAGTAGAGCAGAAATTCTGCTCTCCTGTGTTTATAGAAATCAAACTGTGTAACTGGGAATGCACCTCGAGATGAATATTCTTGAACAAATGCCACAACTTTAAGCTTTATTCTTTATCTGAAGACATAATCATCAAATGGACTTAAGCAATAGCTTTAGAGGGGGGACAAAAAACCCACCAAACTTATTTAAAACAAATCTGACAAAGTTCATGGTTTTGTTCTAAAACGTTTTTAATAAAAATGGAGCCAATATGCAGAAAACTAGAGAAGTAGCCAAGTTAAAAAGAAGAGCAAAATTTTATACTAGTTTTTCATTCAAGCATTGGTTTAAGTGTTAATATAATTAATTAATAATTAATTCAAATTATTTAACAACTAATAATGGCTGCCCATAGCTGTGAATTTGATGCATGGATTCCAACAGAGGCATGTATGCAACCGACTTTCTAATTGCAATATCTACAAGATATCCACTGAAGTTGGATGAGATTGAGTTTAAGATTGGCCAGCATGACAGCTGAAAGTGACACACTTTTCTGCCATTATGCTTACTGGAGCTCTTTTGGTTCTGGGTTATTTTTCGTCCAATTAGCGTAATATAATGTATTGAGTGTTAGCTTTTTTTGAAATATGATTACAGCAGAAAAAAAATGGACTTTAAACTAGACAATTCTAGGAGCGTAATATTTTAGATTTAGATAGAAAAAAGAAAGGGAAAGAGAAAATGCAGTTGTTCAGTGTACTTTTACCCCACGCTGGCATAATTTAATAAATTTGGATGGAAAAGACCACCTTGCTGAATCAGTAGCAGCATTTCCTACAGCAGTTTGAACACCAACCATCAAAATATTAAGACATTCCAGTTTGTTAGGTCTGAAATCACTGCGCAAAATGGCACAACTACAGAGTGTAGCCGAGTTTTTCAGAATATTCCCTTTGTGATTACGGTAAATTATCTTCCAACTTCAGCAAGCACGTTGTTATTCTACAGTTATATCACAAATGTCTCTATTTCTTTCTGAAATGTATTGTCAGTCCTCTCCTTATGCAGAAATCCTCCTTATGCAGAAATGCACCTTGCTTTAACATTATGTTGTATACCTGTCTCCATAAAATGTACACACCAGATATAAGGTAAAAATGGTACCATGAGAAAGTAGCGCTGGAGGAGTGGTTACTATAAAATGAGATATCCAGAAATACATGGTTTCCTGAAAGTCACCTCTTGATCAAAAGATCATAGATTTGACTATTGAAACTGGCACTGAAGTATGAATACTTACAGAGGTCTAAGTGCCAAACCACATCTCCATATTCATGCTGAATGTCCTGTGTGTAGGACACCATGCTTGAAAATGAGCTTGTAAGAATATCTCCTCCATCTCCTTTTTCTCTCTGCTGCTCCCACTTAAAAAAGAATGAAGGCCATCAGCCATGTAGTTTATCTGTGTGCCATTACATAGGTCACACATGTCAAAACATATGTGATTAGTCTTCAGGCCATGCTTCATGAAGGCTGTTTTACTTCTTGGTGGGAATGGGAACTCTTAGACATAAAAGATTCACAGTGTATTAAGAAGTAACGTTTTCTTCGTCTGAAGTTCTTGTTCACTGCTGCTTCTTTCCATCATTTTGGATAATATCATGCTGAATATGGTTCACAAATTCCGCCCCCCAGGTAATATTTTCATTTCATATGTTTGCATGCCCAAAATACTAGATTTGTGCACACCATTGAAAGCAAATGCTTTTGGATTTCAATAGATCGCACTCTCTCCCATTCCATCATATTGAATTTTAAGTTTAATAGAATAGCTGTATCAGTTTTCCGAGTGCTGCTTTTTTAATGTTTTAGCTTCGTAAGCATACGCTAAACAGCTTGATTTTTCAGAGACAAAATTGGAATCCCAACTTCAAATAGCATACAATTTAAAGGTATTCATGCTTCACCCAATCACTGAAGTAAGGATCAGTTGCAGCATTTGGATCTGAATGTGTGTTTAAATTTTGTATTCATCTGTGTTCACTTATCCTGGATGTCTGTAAAATGCATTAATTGAATTTCACTTTTTGCAGTAAATCCACTTTTACATAAAAGACAAAAATTAACGTTTTACATTCTGGATCCTCTGCAATATGCACTGAAGGTTTTGAAGGAAGCCTACTATATGTGATCAGCATATAACCAAACCCAAAGAATGAGTTTCAGAAACTGTTTTTCAATTTTTGCACTTAACAGATCCTTCAAGTTTTGGTTTTTAGTGCAAATTTCTTGCGTGAATGTCCATGCATACTTAGCATGGTCTAGTTGTGACACTAAATAATTAAATTCTGCCACAGAAGACTAAAACAAAAATGCAGCTTTTCTTCCAGTGAACTTTAATGGAAAGGTAACAATTTTAGTCATTGAATTACCTGTAGACTGAGGCATGCCTCAGGGAAGATTGTCAAAAATCCTGGTGTTTTTCTGAACTTGTTGAAAATATGCTGGCAGATCATTTGTTTTGGAGCCTGCAAATTAATCTCACATTGATATCTTCTACTGTGACTTCTGTGGCACTGTCTTCACCTTCTGTCCTGGCATGGCTGTGGTGTGATGCATGTCATCCTGGTACATGCAGCGTGCCGGTGCAACATCATTGCCTTGCTAGTGGTCAGCCTAGTTTGTCCTATTGAAGAAATTCACAAAATGTCATAGCCTGAATAGATCAAGAAAAGCATGTAACACATTCAGGGAGAAGCAATGCTTTTGTAAGTCCTTCTGTTCACCAAGTATTTCTCCTCCACATCTTATTCCAGCAGCATTTTGTTGGGAGGCAGGGTCCAGCATTCACACGAGATTTAAGGCATTCAGCAAGCAGATTTGTAGATGAACGGGCATCCTGTTCTGGGAATAAGAATATTTTAAAAGTACAAAAGTGAACTAGATATTTCATTCAACTGTACAGGTAAACTGCTGAGAGTCATAGCATCTGTGAACTTCCCAAAGGACAGAACCATAGAAACAACACGGAAACATTACAGGTGAATGAGGCCTAAATATTGTTAATGAGCAATTTATTGAAGTTGATTGATCCTTTTATGGCTGTTAAGCACGCTCCCGCTTTTTCCTGCTTTACTCCCTCTCCCTTTGAGGTGCCTCATAAAGAAATGTTACCCGGTCTCCCCAAATCTTATTAGTTAGAAAATGCTATTTTGTTTAACTAAAAAATTGTGGAAATACAGCCTTCATCTTGCCCAATAATTCTTTTTTCACCACTACCCCATCTCCCCATCAGGTAAGCATTTGCTCACCTTACAGTCCTTTTGCAAATCTTCATCTTAACTCATAATTTCCCTTGTGATACTGTATCAAATGCTGTAGTGATAGATTAAATTTACTGCATTTCCTTTGTCTGAATAATCAGTTATCTTATCAAAGGAAGTTATCAGGTTAGTCTACTACAGTCTACCTTTGGCAAACTCATGTTGTGTTTTATCCCATTTTCCATTTACCTACATGTCTCTCTCATTATTTTTTCCTTCCACATTTGCTGCACTCATGCTATTGAAGCTCCTGAAGTTACATGAACATCAAAGAGGTGTAAGTGAGATCAGAATCAGTTTCAATACGCTGTAGCACAGCCTTGCAAAAGCCTATTCATTCTCACGCCTGCAAAGTGTTAAGTTCTCATCTGACAGACAAATAAATACTGGGTTTTATTTTTCATTGTCATTATAGCAAAGGGCAGGTGAGCTGATTTTGAGCCTTGGCTGGTAAATGTTCGCGATGATTTGCAAAAGGGTTTCGAGAGATAGAATCAGAGACATCTACCTGCACATGAGGGTGCTTGGGCACTTGCATTAGCAAAACCTTAATGTATGTATCAGTAATGAAAATCTTAATTAAGAACGCTGCATCATTGTCCATGAACACTCTTTCTTTCTCTGTGTGTGAAGTCCTTTGTGTATTGCAGCATCTACCTGGTCCAGACAGACAGGGCCCTTGAAGAGTGTGTCTGGCAGATCTTCCCTTGATTATTAACAACTAGCAAATGGCAAACTCTCACTCTTCTTTTGTTTCGACACTGATGCTCAGAATAGTAGAGCATACAGCATAACTTCCAGCTTGTTTGGATTTTTTCTTCATTATTATATTGGTGGGTTTCAAAATCCAGGAACATTGATTAGAACTGAATTATGTAGCTTAGAGTTGCCAGAATGTGCACAGACACCTATTTACCCAATAGTATACCTTTTCCTTTAGAAACAATACACTTGTCCAGGCCATGTTCTGTATGCACAAAAAGTATGCTAATGGGATGTGAAGATTGAGATTTTAATCTCCCTAAACTCAGGAAATTTAGAGTTAAGGTTCCCACAGCAACCTTACCTCTGCCCCTTGCTTACAATAGGATCTCTTACTGTACGATCCCTAGCTGTGGGCTTACCAAGGCAGATAGTACAGAGGGAACACAGTGTGGTGGGTAGGACCTGCTGAGTTTTTTCCCTGTAATTGTATTCCAGTGAGATTTTGTTTGTTGAGCACCGCCTATATGTTTCATGTGGTTTGAAACACATTCAGAAGACCTCTCAAAGTAATGGACATACAACTGAGTTTTAGATGTACTGATAAAAGCACAGATAGTGTAAGGTAAGGGAAGAGTGTATGCAAGCACGCACACAGGCACACGCACATTTCTCTGTGTGAAAGCCCATCAGAGTTGTATCTTTTGCTTTCAGATGAGTCAAGCTCTCTTCTCAGATTCACTGTCATGTCACTGACGTTGATAATTTCTGTGGACTCACACCTGCATGGAGGATATGTCCCAGGAAAGGCAAGAGCAGGAGGTACTGCTATTTACTTTGAATGAGAAACAGCTGTGGAGTCTCTTCTTGTCTGTATAGATCAGCACAGTTGAGCACCTTATAGAAATCTACACATGCAAGAACTTTCCTTTTGCATCTTTAGAAAGAGTTCCTCCAGCCTGAGAGAAGAGTTCTTCTGAAGGCCAATGGTTTGTGCAAAAAAGTGGATCATGGCATAAAGTCCATGTATGTCTTTACGTTGTCATATAAAAAAATAGTTCTGAGAATGAAACCCATGTAATCCAATAATCATCAGACTACAGCTCTTTTTTCAGCCACCATTAATATTCTCAAACCAACACTTAATCTAAGACATCAAAACCTGAAATACTCCAGATTAAATTGTTTAAATTAAGTACATTGTTGATTCTTATCTGCTTGGTATCATGTCAGTGCATTTCTATCTAGGCAGAATATAACTGAGGAATCATCTCCAGTCAGATTTGATGCTATTCTATACCAAAACGCAAAGGTGTAATAATTAAAACTGTAGAAGTATGTAACACCAATTTGAATTCAGAATCTTTGTGGAAAACTATAGCCATCACAGTGGAGTGCCACGTGCTGTGGGCAAGGGGGAAGGGTACAGTTGTCCTTGTCCCACCTTAAGTGCTAATTCCAAATTTTTTACAGAGTACAGAATCATAGGTCTGTACTGGTAGTTGAAGAATGATCTTGAAAGCAGACCATGTCACCTACACGTTTTCTGACCTTTTTGACAGCTATTAGCCTGCCAACTGTTAAAACTCAGGGTAACTAGCCCAGGCTTGGAGAAAGTGGCCTTGAGCCACCCGCCAGAAGACAGGGCTGAAAAGTGTGTGGGTCCAGCCATTGCCAGTCTCTACAGAGTGCATGAAGCTGAGCTGGGTCTTGTGAAAACACCAGGCTAAGAGCTTTAGCCATGCTCCTGGAGAGTGCACGTGCGTATGCAGAGTGCACTGTAGGCAGGTCTGACACTGACAGGTCCCAGTGTAAACAGTGTCCCCCAGTCCTCCCTGTTACAGCTCAGTCACACATTGCAAAAATAATGTCTTTTTTTTCTTTGCTTTTTTCTTTTTTTATTGGTCATTTACCCAATTGAGTGTCTACAGTTAGAAAACTGTAGCTCAGTGTCTGGGAGGATCTTTAAGAAAAGAAAGATATTTTAATATGGTAATAACCTTGTTATTTCAAAACCAAATGGTTTCAAACATGGCAGTGCTGCTACTTCTCTTTCAGGACTATGTACGTGTCAAGTTTGATGTTTTAAAACAAAGCTGTGTTATAATTATACAAGTGTGTTTAAGAAAAAAAGGCTTACGGAAAACTTAACAGCTGGAAACTGTTTTTTACATACTTGGATGACTCAAAACCAGCTGAATGGGTTTTTGCAAAGCTTTACCAAAAATGTCATTTCTGGATTGAGACAAGGCATGAGAAATATCTGCTGGAAAGGTAACACTTTCAGAAAGGTATAAACAAATATAGACAGAGATTATTTAATTCATCAACTTCCACTGTACAGTCATTAATGTAATGCTATAAAAATAAAAGAATTCATATTTATATAGTTTTTCAAAGATTTCAAAGATCTGTACTAGACTTTAAGGAACTCAGCTTTGTAGCTGTGAGTTAATCAAATATTAATATTTATATTTCATTGGAATATCACATACTCAAACAGGAAAACAAAGACATAGAGAAAGGTACAGGGCTTGCCAGAGTTTACACAGAAAGAGAAGATGACCACGTTTAGCACCCGTGCCTTTGGATTGCTCAGCTCATGCAGCGTGGCTGTGTTTTCGGGCATGCTCGGCATCGGGGAGCTCCTGGCTCATCTCTCTCTGACTCCCATTTCAGGCAGACCCAGCTTGCAGGTGAAGAGCCTTGCTTGCACGCCTGTGCTGGGCTCAGGTACCCAGCTCCCTTCTTTCTGTTACTCACTTCATTCCCTGTCATGGTTTAACCCCAGCTGGCAGCTAGAACCCCACAGCCGCTCGCTCACTCCCCCAATTTGGATGGGGGAGAGAATCGGAAGAGTAAAAGTGAGAAGAAACTCATGGGTTGAGATAAAGACAGTTTAATAGGTAAAGTAAAAGCCGCACACACAAGCAAAGCAAAACGAGGAATTCATTCACTGCTTCCCATCGGCAAGCAGGTGTTCAGCCATGCCCAGGAAAGCAGGGCTTCATCACGCGTAATGGTTACTTGGGAAGACGAACGCCATCAGTCTGAATGTTCCCCCTTTATTCTTCTTCCCCCAGCTTTATATCCTGAGTATGCCATCACATGGTATGGAATATCCCTTTAGTCAGCTGGGGTCAGCTGTCCCAGCTGTGTCCCCTCCCAACTTCTTGTGCCCTCCCAGCCTACTCGCTGGCAGGGTGGTGTGAGGAGCAGAAAAGGCCTTCAGAGCTTAGCTTCCTCAGCTTCACAAACTAAAACCACCAGTACACTATCAAAAGTATTTCTCATCCCAAATCCAAAACATAGCACTATACCAGATGATAATAAGAAAAGGTAACTCTATCCCAACTGAAGACATGACATTCCCAAAGCAGTCTGCCAAATTCTGCCTACTGTGATGGTGAAGCTTGATTATATTCAAGTATCACCCCCAGTTACAAGCGTGCATACCCTCTTCCCCCAGCGTTCCTGAGGGCTGTCAGGGTGAGAGAGCTGTCACCAGAGACCTAATCTGGGGTCTTATTCAGGGCACTGTCTAATCTATAACTTGCTAACAATCATTTTACTGTTTGAAACCTCAGTCAGCGAATAAATATGATTTTACTGCTGCTCAGTTTGGATGTTGAGCTGTATTAGAGGAAACTGCTCTTCTTTCATACTGAATTTTGTTTCGGGATGGTGTGTGTGAAGAACAACACAAATAGGAGTATTTTTGGATGATCGTACTCAACAGTCAGCAAGAAGAAAAGTACAGTATGGTGAAGGGAAATCTGTAGTAAAGGCAATATAAGCTTGTGGTTTGCTAACAGGACTGAGACATGAATTTTCACTTTAACCCTAGCTGTAAAACTGCTCCCGATGCTGAGGAAATCACTTGATCTCCTGTCATTGCACCTCAGTTTCTTCCTCTCTATATTAGTGGCAATCATGACCCAGCTCACCAGAATACCATTCCTCTTGAAGTTCAGTTATTATCTGAGGTTTTGTAGAGATGCTTTTCTAACCTAACAAGCCCACTCCTTGTCAACGTTCAGAGTGCCATTGTCTTACTTTCCCAATTAAATGGGCTTTTATGGCTTTCATTCTTTTTAGCTTAGCAGAACCACCGTTTCTGGGAGGGAGAGCAAGACTCAGTGCTGTCTTGTGCATTATGCAGGAGATTTTCAGTAGCAACTCCAGGTTAAGAATTCAGTGCTGGTATTTCAGTGGGACATAAATAACATTTCATTTTCTAAGCACAGCTGATCTGAGCTCCTTGAGAAATGGTAATCATGAGACAGACTTCAGCTTGTTGTTTTTGCAGGCACATTTGCAGTAGCCCCAGCTTTAGTTAGATTTAATCTGTGCACCTAAACTATGGATTCACATGAAGAAAAAACTTGAATGTAGCCAGCTAGGAACACCTAACTGCACAAATACCCTTGGCACAGCAGGGTGCCATCGATCTTTTCTCAGCTTTTCAAAAGCTTTGGCTGTGTGCCCTACATATTGACCATCTTGCTCATGAAGGGCCTCAGTTTTGTTTTCCCTTTATCATTTCCCCTTTGAGGTGTCTAGTGTTGCCAGTGGTTCTCACAAGAAGCTGTCCTTGCACTCCTGCTGCAACCAGAATCACAGACTAAGCCAGTCTTTAGCTGGGCATTAGAAGGAAATGATGATGCTCTTCTCATTTTGCTAGCAGCATCGCTTCCTCAGCTTCACAAATAGTTTTCTTCTCCACTATTGCACTTAAGTGTTTTGCAGTTCTCATACCAAAAACAATTCAAATGCTGAGCAGTGGTGTTAGGCATCTCTCTCCTTCTTGTATGCATATACCCTATGCACCAGAAAGCGCCAGGTTCATGGATCTTTTTGTCAGAGGACATCAGCTCTTGCTTTCCTGAGTCATCTTTTAGACTGTATGATTTTAAAATATTTGTTGACTAGAGGATATGTTGAGATGACTGGATAGAGAAAAGAGGAGAAGAATTAATGAAAGGCAGAAGTCAGCAAGTTGGGTAGTCTGTTGGAGATAAATCCTTCCCTGGAGAAAGAGTTACATCCTGTAAGGCCCAGGGCAGTTTAACAGAGTTGCAGGCTGGCAAATTCTCTGCTGTCCTGCTAACTATTATGAACAGAACTTATGAAAAAGCCACAACAGACCTTTAAATACAATTGCATTTCAAGTCTGACTGAAGTAGGAGAAACAGACTAAAACTTAGTAAGCCATCTTAGAAAGAAAGTATTTCCCATTATAGTCCATACAAGAATTGGGATCACTTAAATAGCACAGGTGCATATGGGAGGCATTTAGGAAGCAACAGAAACTTTGCAGCATCCTCTTTGCTCCCATGCTACTCCAGGAGGCTTTTGTTCTTCAGTGTAGCTGCCTTTGCAGGACTGCATCTTGAGCTGTCGCTGGTTTTGGTTGAAAGTTTTCAGGCTTTGTCACTGAAAAAAATTATGGAGAAAAAAAAATGAAAATTTTCGTTTTCTTGCCTGATTGAAACAGCAAAATTGGTATGCATAAAGTACAGCCTCTCCATTTTAAACAACGTAACTATTTTACAACCCACTTTGCACAAATGGAGCCATGGAGATAGGCAGGATGAGTTGTGAGAGAAACAGGCTGCAAGGAGAAGCAATGCAATCTCTTGCATGTCTTTAACAACAATACAATCCTTTCATATTCTATATGCACAAAGTTTTGTTGAGCTTGCACGGCAAGATTGTGATACCTATGTATGTGTGGCCCACCTGCACATACATGCTATTTATAAACCTTTTCCTCAGCCCATTTACAGTTTGTCTGGGGATTTAGCAGAGTTTTGCAATCTCAGAGAAGTCCAGCTTGTCAGATGTAGCGTTGAACGAAATTGGTTTTTATTGCAACAGGATTGGTGGGAGGATCAGAGTTTTGGTATAAAATAAAAGGAGTTATCTGGCTTCTGTGTGCTGAAACATTTCTGCTTCTCTCCATTTTTTTCATTAGTATATTAATCTTAAGCCATTGAGTTCTCCAGGAGTGAGCAAAACATTGTACCAAAGCGGTTATTAAAGAGAGGATTGCCTCTTCAGTTACTGTGAGAAGGGGTGCATGTTATTTGTATGAAGAGTCTCAGAAACTGTGGGGTTTTTTAAGGTTGATCAACATTTCACTTTAAAATCGCAGAGGCGTGCACCTAGACAACAAAATATATCTGATAATTCTAGCTTACCCTGAAAAGCTTGTGGTCAGCTAGAAATTTGGCAGATTGTCTCTCAGGTCA
Source organism: Burhinus oedicnemus (assembly GCA_008921705.1). NCBI lineage: Eukaryota > Metazoa > Chordata > Aves > Charadriiformes > Burhinidae > Burhinus > Burhinus oedicnemus. The sequence continues at coordinate 415,924 of VFFE01006117.1, forward strand.
GGAAGTAGTTCTGGTTTACAAATTTAAAAGCCAAAATCTGTTTTAGTATTTCTTAAATGTCAAAACAACCATCTGACCTTGAAAATTACTTTCTCTGTATACTTTTTGTGCTTTTAAGTAAAAAACAGGACTTTTTCGTAGTGAAATATTGTAGCCTGTTAGTCATCAAATCTGAGAATTTAGAGAAGGGAAAGTGTCATTAACTCATATTTTCTTTCCCTTTGCCAGTGCAAGAACGGGCGTCCTTCATATCAATGGCAGCTGGAGGGAAAAAGACTCGCTAACCTTTAACTATGCTTCCAGTTTATTTCCATAATGTACACTGTATCTTCTCGGCTGCTCAGTCCTCCATCTGCAGCATTTCAGACCTCATAATAATATGTGGGAGGACAAGTTTCTCTGCTGTGCATCAGAAGTGACCTCCAGTGCCTCAATTTTGGTCTGTCCCCATCTAAGCACTGCAGGAAGGTAAAGGCCATTTAGTGCAGCTGGCCAACTGCACACGTCTGCAACCCAAACTGATCATCCCTGACCCTTAATATGATCAGTTGAACTTAAATATGACATTTGAGCAGCCCGTTTAATTTACATATCTCCACTATTCTCCTTTTCTGTAAAGTTGTTTTGCCACTCCTGGATGTTTGGTGGTTTTCCCTCCTCTAAAAATACGTCCTCCTTCATCCCTTCTCCATGCACCTCTTCGTCTCGCTCTTGCTTTTCCTTTTAGAAAGCAGACACCTGAGTGGTGCCCCTGCTTCTAGCAGAGCAGAAGCAGCCCACGGTCCTCGCTGTGAATGAGAAGTGGCATGGGAGGGAGCAGTCTGAAGCCCTTCTCTCTCCCCTGGCAGCGAAGCACAACACATCCTCCCTGTTCCCAGGTGCTGCTGCTCTGCACAAAAGCGACTTCAGATCCTTTTGGTTCTGATACGATGAACCTCAAAACTTCTTACGGTGTGAGCTCTGGGCCTTTTCTGCCTCAGTTATCCATAGTATCTAATGTTACTGCATTCTCTAAGATTTTCTGCCTGAGGAGTTGCAGTTATGATGTAATTGTTAATGACTTAACTTTCCCTGGATTTCTGTGAAGCAGGGAGGTCGTATTTTCGGCACATAGCTGCAGAGGAAACTGAGGCACAGGATGAATCACTTCTTGATTTAACAACACCTGAGCACAAATTTCTTTTAATTTAAGGGTCATTCTAAGGATTTTTCTGAGAGATCATTTGAAATGTCTGCCTCAAGTAGTCAGCTGAAAAGTATTTTAAAAAGAACTGTGTGGTCTTTATAGCAATCGATTAATTAGGTACTGTTGTTACATAGAGATGGGGAAACCGAGGCATAGTATTTGTTTAAGGTCATCCAACCTGATGGTCACAGAGTTAAGCAACTTCCTTTTCACAGTCTTTTTTGGTTATATTCCTTCCTTTCTCCCTGTAGCTGATTGTTTAAAAGATTGAACAAGGCTCTTTGGAGAAGAGATTAAATTTGGAGGTGTTGTCTGTAGTGTTCCAAGGTGATGGTTATTCAGCCAGTTTACAGTGTAGCATTATGAATTATTAAGTATATTAAAATGTTAAAAAGTAATACCTGCTCAGTGATATGCCAGCTTAATATAGAGCAAACACCTACTACTGATCTGTAGTTAAATTATTTAATCTAGAACTAATCTACCGTTCAAAACAGTTTTGAAAATGAAATAGTTCTATCACTGAAAATAATTAATTGTTCAAACCCATAGGGCTAAATCCAGCAGTGACCTAAATGACAGGAGAGAATTACATATCGGACACAAGCATGTGGGAAAATAAGTAGGAAAACAATACATGTTGCCCCAGTTCTCTCTTATCCCAGCCAGTATCATGCACTTTGGTAGGGCTTTTTGCTGTGCTGGCTTTGCCCCCCACTTCCTCCCTCCAGTGTTTGAGTTCCAGCACTTTTATGACCATCTCACAGGGCAAGTTGGTAGAGGTTTACATTGTCTTTGCCCAGCATCCGTTTACACCCATTCTGCAATCTGGCATGGGCTTGAGCTGTGGCTGGTCCTGCTGAAGAGCATAGGGGCTGACTCCACGTCCAGGGAGGGCAGCTGCCTGCCAGAGCACTCCCAGTGACCTCCATCTAATTGCTACTGATTCATCCTGATGTAAAAATGAGCAGCTCTCAGGCCAGGAGACCTTGGTGATAAAGTGTTTCCAGCATCCAGTTTCAGGAAAAATAGTGAGTCCCTTTGAAGAAAAAAAAAATATCTTTTTTTTCTCTCTCTCTCTGAACACCTCCACAAAACAACATGGGGGAAAGAAGGAGAAGAGTAAATATTCAACAGGAAATTTTTTCGTCAACCTTCTTGGAGAAAAAAATTCCCCCTACAAATCAAAACAAGATGGAGCCCTGGAGCCCCACCTGCTGACTTGAGGAAACCGAGAGAAGAAAGGGAAGATGCCTGGTCCTGTGCCAAGCATTGAGCGCTGGGCTTGTAGCACTGTGATGTGGCACTTAAAGCTCTAGGGGACCTGGAGCCAGTGTTACAAATGCAACAAAAACTCTCATGAAAACAAGCCTCTTAACAGCATGTTGAGCTGGTCTGCGATGGCCTCAGGAAATCCCCCTGGCTAGACAGGGCCTTTTTATCCACTACATTGCTCTGACTCAAAGAGAAATCTCATGTAACCTCCTTGACCAGAAACTGAGTGTGCCTGTACTCTGCAGCATAAGGCTTTGCAATTTCCTTATTTTCAGTTAATCATTTCCCACCTCCCGCTCTGAAGAAGTCTACGCTACCTTTCTTTGCTGTCTCATCACATGCAGGGCCCAACGCTGCAAGCATGTGGCATGTCCTCGGTCATCGGGCTTCCCACCGTCTTCCCTTTGTGGTCAGATCCTTAGCTGATGTAAACTGGCCTAGGGCCATCGATTTGAATGGGGATTTTCACTGATTGAGCACTCGGCCCTTTGATTTCCAGAGAACTACTCGTTTTTAATAGCATCATGACTGACGCTACATGTTTTCAGGCTCAGGACCATCTAGAAGCGAATGCTTGCGTATTAATTACAACAAAGAGCAAATCTACTTGACATTTGATTTTGTTTTTCTTGTTTCCTTGCAAGCTTGAAAATGAGCTGCTTTTGCCAAAAAAAAAAATCAAAATGCATTTCACACCTTTTTTTTTTAAACTTGAAATAGGCCCCTTGAAAAAACTGACATGTTAAACACCAGCAAGAAAATGATTATTTGGACATATGGCTCCTCTTCCTGAACTTTGCGGAGAGGTTAGATAACGCTCTTTCACATCTTAAAAGACTAGACTCCTGCTACGTTACTAACATATTCTTATGTAATAAGCCGGCACTGATGATAGTTTATCCCATCCCAGTAATGTAAGACTCATTTATGGTTTGGTCAGTTATGAGGGATTTCTCTTTTCACAGATTATCTTCTAATTTGTTCTTTTTCATTACTCTGTCCTGAAGTAGAATATAGAATAAAGTAGAATCATACACAAAAACATCTTGTGGCTCTATCTTTCAGCAGGGTTTTGCATTGTATGGATTGTTTCTATTAAACATTGCATGATTAATACAAAAGTAAAAACAAATTTTAAAACCCCACTCTTAAATGACAACAAACTCATCTGAACCCATCCATTTATTTTTCAGATAAGGCTGTTTCATAACGCAAAAATTTTGTGAAAATTAAAATAAAGGTGTCAAACCATCTGAGATAATGAAATTTCACAGAAAGGTTGTCATTACCTTTGTCACAACTGATGTTTGGAGTCATGTAAGGTCTGCAGGTACTTGCAGAATGGATAGTCATATAGGTGAGCTGGTCAGGAAACAGCAATGCCTCATGGTGAAAACATTTGAAATTTTGGAATACAAGAATGAAACTTCATGGAACTTTTTGATAAAGAAATGAGTTTTCAAAACACCCACCTCAGCAGAGCTAATGGCTCCAGGGGCAGGACTCCTCCAGTGGATGAGGGAGCGTGGGAGTCTGTTCCCTTCCAGGTCTCCCTCATCACACCCTTAATCATCAGGCTCTAGAGTCAGCCTCTTTCTCCGGCTTTGAACTAGAGTTTCTATCCTGGACACAAGAAACTTCCCTAATAATATTTTCATTAAAAATTGTGTTTACCACAAGTTGTTTCATGTTCAGGGACAGAACTCTGCAATGGAAAATTGTGGAATCGCAGAATCCTGGAATAGTAAAAATCAGAAAGGACCTTCTTAAGTCATCTGGGTCCAACCCTCACCCCTGCTCAAAGCAGAGCCAGTGAGGATCAGGTTGCTTTTTTAATCAGCTTGTTTGTATGTCCTTCTATCTATCCATTTTATAAGTACGTATATCCTACTGCATATTTTTTCAATAACTGAGTTTCTGAAACTTGAGATTTTTAGAAGCATTTTAGGTTCTCTCATTGATAAGCAGAAGCTCTTGATCCAAAGCTGTCCTGCACAGGAGTGAATGTACAGCTCTATGGCCAGGGTAGCAGACTCTTGCTGTGCCTGGTTCTTTCCTTTAATTGCAAGAGCACTTTGTTTAGTGCCAGTGAGTTGTAGGGGCTTAAATATGTCCCCTAAGTCACAACATAATGCTGTAACCAAGGACTGGCACTGGCTGTGCTTAGACTGAACCCTGTTCCTGCACAGAGGGGGGACCCCATTTCTGCTACCCTGCATTTATCACTGCTCTCTGTTGCACACACGATGTTCAACTAGATGAAGCAGTGGTCTAATCTGATGCGGCAGCTTCTACATTTTTATCTTTTAAGTGCTTTACTTACATGAATTAATTCTGAAAACACTCTTGTGACGTTAGTCATTGTTATGATTCCCATTTTAGAGACCCTGTGTCTAATTCTTAATTATACTAATTCTTCCTTATGCTGGTGAGGTTCCGGATCTGTGAAAGGGTCTCCCGACTTGGGGAGATGGATTGCAGAAATGTCAATGGCAAAATGAGAGTTCATTGCCCTACAGCAATTCTCTGTTTCTCTAAGGTTGGAGAGAAATATTGGAAAACAAGTATAAAAGAGGCTCTGTTGATTTGTACTAGGGGCTACAAAGGAGTTGCATAGCTCAAGCCTGTAAGAGGTGTTGTATTGGCTAAAATGAAATTATTGAGATTGTTGACACTTCTTTCAGTGTGGCTACAATCTCATCAAAAGAAAGTGAAAGCCACCTCTGCTGCCCCTTCTTTTCCTTTTATTGGAATACATTTTCAGAGAATTGACACCCTACTGCCCTGAAAAACTCCAACAAACCCAGAATGAGAAGCAGTGAACTTGAAGGAGGGAGGAAGAGTCGGAGGCTTGCCCAAGAATGAATAGCAAGTCTTTTAAAAGTAGTCATTATGTGCTGAAACCAGAAGGATCTTCTGTCTTTTTGTATGATAAAACTACCAATGAAATGTATTGCAAGATAATTAGGAGCAAACAGGCAGGAAAAATGAGTGATGCACTACTCTTCATTTCCTGAGCCAGTCTTGTTCCAGTCACCTTGCAAGCTGCAGCTGTGTCTGTGGAGAGAGTGGAGGTGGAGATAAACCCTATCTGTGTCTTCCTCATGGCTTCACCTAGCCCAAGGACATGATGGACAATCATATCTGCTGCAGGAAAGAGACAGAACTCTACACCCTCCTCTGGCTCTTTGGCTTCCCACTCTATTTGTATCAAAGTCTGAGAGAGAAAGTGGTACGTGCAGAGTTGGGACCCTTGCAGCTGTCCCTGAGACAAAACTAGTGGTTGGACAGAGAAGGCGGAAGCCCACAGTGGGGTGATTTTGGTGGGAATCTCAAGGGTTTGGCGTGCTGAGGCTGTACGACTCCTTGGACTGCCAGCAATACTGTTGTTCTGACAAAGGTTTTGTCCTGAACGAGGAATATGAAAATAATTACAATCTGTATTCAGCAGCAACCCTACAGAAAACTCTATTGAATCAAGGCATCTTTAGATAAGAAAGACTGGAGGCAGAGTCACAGTACCTGTCACCTCCAAATCCGGGAAATAAGATTTGTGAATGTGTGACAGGACCGAAGTTAGCAAGAGGGATATATAGCATGTTTCATGTCAGCATTTAGAACAGAAGTGGGGCAGACGTCCACTTTAAAGTTCTTCAGATCAAAATTATAATTGTCTTCCTGTGAAAGTATGAGAGAAAATTAAGCCTCCTGACATCCTGAGATACTTATGCTTCTTTCAAAAATCATAGAATAAAATATAAGAGAACGGAGTAGAATGGACTGAATATAACACAGGATGCTGTTTAAGTTATTTTAAATTTGGAGCAGAGATGCAGTCTGGTGACACCAGTATGGATCGTGATAGAGGGTAGAGAGTGAGGTAAAGAGTTAATGTTTTCAGTGTTTAAGTCTTCTGAGGCCTTCACAATAAGCATCCATACAGAAAATGTCACCTGTGAAAATCATCTCCTCTTTTATCTGCTCTTTAGCCAGTGATTAGATTTCCTTAATTTGTTGTGAAAGCACACTTTCGAAATGTTACTTTTCAACCCAATGCAGCTGAAGAGGAGGAAAGGTGGGAGTCATGCTCTTCTTGTGTCATCTCAACCAGATGTTTTATAGAGTTCCCCTAGGTTGCACTGTTGCTTTTCCAGTGAAGGCAAGGGGATTGCACTGGTGCCCATGAAGGCATGGCTCACTTTTCAGCATCTAATTGCTGGCAGTAATGTGCAAAAAAAAAAAAAAGAACAGAAACATCTCTCATAGCCCAATTTGCAATATTTTAATTTTTTAAAAAAGAGAAGCGCTTCCACAAAATAGGCCATTATATTTGGATTGTCTAAGAGAGAAAATATATGAAGCCCCTGATGTTTCCATTTACATTTCCTGATTGTCAGCAAATCTCTGAAAGGAATTGCCTTGGGATCTGCACAGTGTCAGTAAAAGGTGCTTTAGGCACCAGTCCTGGACATTTGATATAGTTTTATATGGGGGTGGAAGGGGGTGCGCGTGTGTATGTAGTTCTGGTAATCAGTGCAATAGGAAAGAAGCCTGTTTGTTTTGCCGTAGAAAATCAAATTGCATGTATGACAGAAATAAACTACGTTAGATGAAAGCCATGGTACCTTTCTCACCTTAGCATACAAAGGTATCTACCAAGCATAGTGGTGCAAGGTAGGAATGACTGCACACCCAAAAGATAAGCAAGGACCAGATTTCTGTAATAGGTGGACTTTCCAGTCTTTTCCTCTTATTTGTTATGTGCTGAATGATAACCATATATTCACCCTCTCCAACATGCTGTGCTGGTTTACATCTCTGAACAAAAAGCACAGACTCACAGCTGTTTATGAAGACAAGCCAATAAATCTAGGGGAATATATTTATACAACTTACCCTGAGATTACATAGTTAAGAGCCATTTTTTCAGGTAGACAGAGCTCCTTCATTGTGAAGGAACCAAATTCCTCTCTGTGCCACTCATATCTGTTGATTTTCCGTTAATGTCAGCTCATGTCAGCTGTACTACTACAAGTCGCACTGCAGAATACTTTATATACATTAAAGGAGCAAGTACTCTGCCATTTCCAGGTCCTTCTCAGTCTTCTCTTGTTTTATGTCCTGCTTTTGGCTAGCATTACATGATGCATGTAGAACTCGGAAAGCGAGGAGCAGTTCTGGTGGGTTTTCCTTTCGTAAGTCCTGCCATTTGACAAATCCAGGTAGAGTTCTTCTAAAGATCTGTTCCAATTCTGTAGCCACACTTTCTGCCTATGGAGTGGGTATCATACGGGTGAGCCTGAAAGCTTGCTGCAGCACTGATTGCCTTTTCCATAGCAAACAGCAGACTTTATTCAACAGATCAGACTGAGCTTTCAATTCTCGCTTCTTTGGCTAAACCTCCCTGATACACACAATGATTTATATGAAGGAAGAGCAAGAAAGAGGGTGTGATGCAAAGAGAGAGATCATCATCATCATCATGTATCTAAATTAAAATCTGTGATAAAATCTCAGGAGAGGAAGATGATGTACATTTTTTGGAGCTGCTCCTGGCCTTTTGCATATAGACTCCGGTTCTGCTCTTGGTTGATATTCAGGTAGAAATCAGGAGGTCTTTGACTTGTGTAGCTTCCAATAGAAGGGGATCTACTGAGAGCAGGACTTAACAGTAGCACTTTCTACTTTAAGCACTATAGGAGATTTGGGGATCACCATATCAGGAACACATGCTAATAAAATATGTGCCACATAGTAAAAACTCACCTGGGTGAAATGCTGCTCCTTCTCGTATCAATGGAAATTTCCTTTTGACCAGGGGTTGCTATGGCAGCAAGCACTGGAAATGAGAACAAGGACATTTTGATATGTCTACACTGTGGATTGCAAATTATGATACCCGAGTTAGTTTTAAACAGTCTTGCAAGAAGTGGTCTAGTTAAGGCAGCCTGGAACGCCACGTGGCCTAATTTACCATGCTAAGCAGCTTGCTCTTCTCTCTGCTCAGGGTCCATCCGTGCCTGGGGTAGAGCAGAGGTGAAGAGGCATTTGAGGGGATGCTCATTTTAGAGCAATGGGATGAGGAACAGACTGTGACAAGGAGTAGTGTAGAGAGGGAGAAATAGCATGAGAGAGAGCAAGCTAGAAAACAGGAGGAACAGCAGTCTGCTGAATGGAGTGGATGGAAGCAAAACCAACAGCAACAGAAGAGATGCAGTTTTGGGGGACCAGGAACCAAAGGGTCTCCTCCCATGGCAGTGCACTTTGCTCCTTGGAAGTCAGCCTAGGGCTCCTGACTCTCAGGAGCGTCAGGAAGACACTGTCAATGCCCTGAATGAAGTATCCTCACACTCTTCCAGTGGTTGATCACCTCGTAAGCACCGTTTTACTCGTGCTGCTGCTGATGCTGCCGGCTGAAGTGGTGAAGTTCTGTATTACAGCTCCACAGGTGCTAACCCGCCTCAGCATCAGCAGCAACATGGAATGGCATTCAATTTTTAAGTTGGCTTTAAAAGAAAACCCTGAGAAATTATACTGAAAATGCATTACTGTAACGTTAATGTTACTAAGTCAAGCACTTAAAAGTTAGGAAATGCCACCGTTAATGTTGTTTGTGCAACCTTACTGAGGGCCCCTTGTACCATTGCCATAGCCTGTAATTACATGACTGCACACTGTTTCTTCCACTGAACCCCTGCATCAAGTGGTCAGGTCCTCTGCATATTTCATTAGAAACATAGCCCAGAGCTGTTTTGCACCCTGCTGTATTATTAGCTTGGTACTGACCCAGGGAAGAGAAAACTACTTCTCTGTGTCACTGTGCTCTACAAATTCTCCTCATCTGGGAAGGAGTTGAGGCCTTTGATGGCACTGTTTTCCTCTGAAATCTCCTTGTCTATTCTTTGGTAGCATCTTACCTCCCATAATCCCATAATATTTCAAGTGGGAGCAATTCGTATTTTGGGGAGGCTGGGGAGACGACTCATAAATAGCATTTAACAGACCTCATTAAGTCCAATGTCCCATTTGCTTCTGCAGTGCGTCCCTCTTCTATTGACCCTGGTTAGTTCTTCCTGTACTCTGTGCAGAGTCAACGGGCCCCAACGGGCTGTTAGGCAGATGGGACACAGCCATCCAGCACGTGGCATTTTAAAAGGTGGAAAAGGGCAGGAACCCACCTTTTCCCGTAGCAGAGGGTGATAGGAGGAACGAATAATATTGGTACCTCCTGTCAGCTCTCCGTTAATGGCAAAACACCCAAGAACTGGTGCTAGCTTTGCCTGGAGATGTATGCAGAAAAGATGATGAAATTAATATAGAGAAGTTGATAGAGCTTTTGTCTGTCTTTTATTTCTTCTTTCCTAAGCATTTGTACCCAAAATGCAAAGTGAGGGGGGAATCCCAGTGCTCTCTCTCCAAGGCCAGCAGTCAGCTGCGTTGTGAATTCCTTCTCTACTTTCCTCCCATGCTTTTGAGCGATGCTTGCAGGTTAGCCATGCCCATTTAAAAGTTTATATACAGCAGATGTTCATGGAGCTGGTCAGGAGTTACGGATTTACTGCTGTAGCTGCAGCCCTATATGAAATACAGATAATGTATTTAAAACACAGAGAATATATCTGCCTCACACAATAAATTCACACACACACGCCTTGCTGCCATTCACTCGGGAGGGGATGTCAGACCCCGTGTCTCCTGAAACCCAAAGCAGCTCCCCAGCATCTGACAAGGGAAAGTTCTGGCAGGGCAGGGGGAGCGATGGCCGGAGGCTGAACATACTGGCAGCTCCCTCTCACAGCCGCATGTTACCTGCCGCCTGCCCTCTCGGGGGAAAAGGCTGCCTGCCCCACATCTTTTTAGAAGCAGACTTTGCAAAAGTGTCGTAAATCTCTGCCTTGCCCGCCACACAGTGCTGCCGCTGCACTGGTTATCACCAGGATTCATCCATTTGAACTGCACTTTGTTTTGCAACCCGGGGTGGAAGGAATGTATTGCCTTGCGACCTGTTTTGGGGTATAACTTCTCCCCCCACAGTGCCTGGGACTTGTCTATCCCAATACCCGGCATTGCCTTTTTACAGCATCTCCATCTCTATCTGGCAGGTACTCAGTTTGTCTGTGTCTGTGCAGACATCCATGGCAAGGATGTGCTCTCAGAGCTTGTGTAGTTCCTGAATTGTAACATTCCAGTGATCCACCAGGAAAATTCAACTGAAGGGCAGCACGGTCTCGCTTTAACCGAACTGAAGTAGCAGGCAAACCTGCGCTCCTTTCCCCACCCTGCCGGACAGGTAGTGTTTGAAGGCTGGGGCAAGGCGCGGGTGTTTATTTCGGCGAGAACTGCGGTGGTGTGTAAAAAAGAGAGGGAAGGAATCTCCCAGCTTTTTGGAGAGGGCCTCTGTATAATGCCGTTTGAATCTGTACTTTTTGTTTGGTGGTAAGTTTTAATAGTTATCCTTTGAGGATTTTCCCGGCGAGCTTATCTGAATACACCAACAGTCTTTTTTGTAATATTCGCATTTCCCCTTTGGTTCAGCCGAGCCCACTGACAGATCATTCAAATTCAATTGTTTTATGTCTAAGCCGAACAGCTAATTAAAGTAGGGATGATTAACCTGACTGGCAGTGTCGCTCTCTCTCCCTCGCTCTCTCGCTCCCTCCCTCCCTCCCTCCCTCCTGTTCCAATCAGTCTTTTTCTCACACTCTCCCTCTCTCTCTCTCTCTCTGTCTTTTGCTCTACTGTGTGTGTGTGTGTGTGTTTTTTTTTTCCTCTCTCCTAAACGTGGTCTGCTTGCTGATGGCAGAATGGCACTCGGAGATTTGTGCATTGTGTCTGGTTTCCTACGGGCAGGCTGACCCAGTGCCTCTAGGGACTTATCAATAGACCACTCAGAAGAGACAGAGACAGGAGAAAGG
>VFFE01006117.1:427319-542333 GCA_008921705.1 Burhinus oedicnemus
TTTGGCATAAAAGTTATACTGCAAACAGTTTCTGCTTACTTAAAAAAATCAAGCAACGAATTCTTACTGGGGGAAAAAAAAGAGGGAAATTGGGTGGTTTCGGTGAAAAAGAAATAAATGAGTGGGAACAGAAATCTTTCACTTTCTGTCAGTTAGAAAAAAAGTTGGTAATGGCTTGTTGAAGCTAGGATCTTAAAATACAGATGGGGCACTAACGTCTGTGTCCACGGACCCAGCTTTTCCCTGACCATCTGTCTAAAAGTCACCTCTCATTGGCAGCTCAAATGATTAGTCGGAGCTCAGGGATTTTTTTGTTTGTTTGTTTGTTTGCTTGTTCCTCCTGTTCGGTGGGACCCTCTCTCAAATGGCTCCATTTCACCTTCTGAGTTTAGTTCTCTATTCGAGCCCCAAATTGAGGATTTCAGGGTAGACCTCCTTGCACTCTAGATTTTTTGTTCTTCTGAATGTATTTCTTACAGATACACTCTTTGTCTATTTCTATGTGGAAAAGGCTCACGTAATACAGAAGGGAATAATGCATCACATTTAAGGAGATGTTTAGATTGGAATTTTATTGCGTATAGTGTATAACATACAAGATATCTTCTTTACAGCATCTCCTGTACAATGGTTAGGATGTTTGAGAATAGATATTGTCGCAAATTCAGTAGCTTAAGGAAGTGCTTTCTTTAGCCAAATTCTGCCTTCCTTCCTTTATTGATTTGTATTTTCCTGGCTTTGACAAATTACCAATCTAAAAACTGCATCATGTATCAGTGGTACAGAAAAAAAGAGAGGAAGGTGTATATTATATCCCTCCCTAAGAATCAAAAGCACACAATATCTAGAACTAGATCAAATTATTATAGAGTTACAACAATTGTTTCTGGATACAGGGCATTATTGCTACAATACCTTGATTTTTATATTCATGCTGCAGGCTTCCCTCAGAAGAGGTTGTCTGTCACAGCTACATAGGTATCGCATATGTATCTGTGGCACTGTTTTTAAGCAACATCTATGCGTTGTGTAAGTGTACACTGAGAAGTAGTCCATGTACATCTCCTCATTTGATGAGGGGGGGAAAATCCATCCTTGGGCTCTGCCTTCGCCGCTTTAAGAATGCCACGACCTTATAGTGGCAAAAAGTCCTGCAGGATACAGCCCGTCCCTTGCAAAAGTGAAGGGAAACCGTCCATGACAAGTGAAACCACCAGTTAAAACATAGTTTTGTTTTCATACCAGCATCTACACTGGGGGCTTGCACCCCTCCAGCTCTGTTAGCCGGGCTCTTCCCTCTCCAAATCTGTGGTGGGCACAGCTTCTGCAGCAGAAGTTGGGGGGGTCGTGATGGGCTCAAGTCCCCTGCTCTGAGTCCAGGTACCTTTGCTGCAGGTAACCCAGGTGCTCTGCATTTCCATGGGTAGCAGCAATAGCGATGTTGAATCGAAAGTACTTGCGGGCTCCCCTGTTCACTGTGAAATACTTGACGGAGAGGGATGGACCACCAAAAAGAGCTGGTCATTATGTTGGCAAATATAACAAATAGAGGAACTTTTGGCAAATTACAAATGCCTTTCTTTTATTTTAAATCCTCTCTTTCCTTGTTCCTCCAGAGAGTTTTCTCAACCTCTGATGTTTTTCATGGTCTGAATGTTTTCTGTGACTTTTCTCTCTTGCTCTCTCGCTCTCCAAAAAGGGGGGTGGGGGGGAAAAATCACAGGAAAAGTAAACAAAAGAGCACAGAAATGGGACTTGGCCTTTGAAGTTTTCCGTAGGATAAGCAGTCTCATTTTTTTTCTGCCTGAATCTCCTCCCCCCCCCCTTTTTTTTTAATCTTTTAAAGGCTTTTGTGAGCATTTTGTATCTGCAACCGTGGAGATGGTGACAGAAGAGGGAGGACATAACAGAGCTGAAATCTAGATTTAGCCCCCCTCAATCTCAACTAGAAGGCATCTTCCAGCGGCTGCCACTGCTTCCAGAAGTAGGGAGAAAGATGATAGCTGTCTTTGGGGGACTCTTCGCAGACCTGACCTGAGAGTAGCACATTCACAGTACAGGAGAAAAGAGAGAGGGCAAAAAAAAAATTTAAAAATGAGGAAAGAAAAGCTCTTTGAGCAGTAACACACTGGCTCTTTCTTCCTGCAGGCAATCCGCTCCAGCTCCTGGCGACGTGTCCTGCACTATCAGATATCATATGACTCTTTATTTGGACTCCCGTTAGCAGTATGGGCCTGTTAGGAGGCTGTTTGTTTTCTTTCCCTTTCATTTCCTTCTCCCCAGTTCCCTCCCTATTTTATGTGTGCCCGTGCAAGCGTATCCCTTTTATAATCTCTCCTTTTGTGCTGAAGCTTTATAGAAAAGAAAAAAAAAAAAAAAACTTAATCATTTCCCAGGGCTGTTTTTAATCCTCTGCCAAAATTGAAGTTCATTGTCGAGTTGTAAAAATAAATAACACCTTTCGGTTTTATTTCTCACTTCTACCTCTTCCTTCGCCCTTTCCGGCACTTCTCGATGTGTCCGTACACACTTGTGTATGTCCCTCTGTCTCTCCTGCCTGAGTGGGTGAAGTTGGGATACACCTGTGTCAGTCTAAGGAGGAATACAGAGCTGCCTGCTGCCGCTCCTGCTACTCTGCGCCGTTCCTTTCACTTTCATAAACTTTCCTCTGTTTATTTATTTATTTCATTTGGGCACCTTCTCCACACCGAGTGTGAAAAGCTGTCAGGTAGCAATCTCTATGCCGGGCTTTTCTGCATTTAGGTGAGCAAAGAGGGGAAGTTAAGGCTGTAAGAAAATGAAATATCGTGCTGAAGGAATATAGGATGAAGTGCGAGGTAGAAATTAGATGTGTTTTGTGTATGCCACCCATAAAAGTTTCCTGTACCAGAGCGCTGGTGCCTAATAATAGGGCGGAGGGAGCCAGACAGCAGCTAGCAATCGGAGTAGCCTTATGGCAGCAATATTTCTGATACAAAGTCACATTTCAGTTAAGGGAGATGAGGTTTTTCCCTATTTGTGCTGTCTTTAGCAATAACTTACTTAGATAAACACCGCTGCAAAACTTTTTGCCTGAAAATGCAGTGGCGTTAACAGAAACAATGAATTGCTATCAAATGTATTAAATCGTCGCAAGAAAAAAGGCCTGTCTTTCCAAAAGAGAGGTAATGTTTTGTTTTGATACTTTCCTATGCAATGTTTTCATTTCTGTTTTTGAACTAAAGATTTATTTTGACAATTGTTAAGAATTGAATTCTAAAGGAAAAGGGGGCAAAATCCTTAAAAACATTCCAAAACAAGAGGGTTTGAAGGGGGGAGATTTACGTTGTTTGGGAGGAATTTAGAGTGTTTGTTTTTTTGTTTGTTTGCTTCAGTTTTGTGCAACCTGAATTGTAATATACTTTGGCAAGCAAACCAGAAAATGAGCTTTTTACACAACTTTGCTCTCTCTGTAATTACTGCTGTACTTTTGTGGAATGCGGTGGTTTTTTAATCTGAATTTGGTAAGATCATCAAAGCCGAAATCCTGTTTGCACTATAGAGACACAAAGGAGTTACTGACACTTTCCGTCAGAGGTGGATGCTTTGGCCGGCCAGTCCTTCCACCAACTTGCGCTGTTCAGCAGCTGGCTGTGTGCGGGCCGACCGCCATGCTCCAGGGCAAAGTACGGGCATATTTTGTATATGCGATTTATATACATTTTGTGCTGATATTCCCGTTAGCATAGCTGAAGATCTAGAAGCTTTAGCATTTCCTCTCTGGTGTATACTTAGGCCAGCGTACAAAAGCAGCCTTGTAGTGAGGCAAATACAGACTAGAGATTTTTTTGTTACAAATCCAGAAGCAACTGTTTTTCGGCCATACTGTAGGTGTGTTGAACCACATCGAGGTTTTCCTGCTATGTGGTGGTGTTTCTTATTTCTCTTCTAACTGAGCACCTTCCCACTGAAGTCAGTGCAAGTTTTCCTGAGAAAAGGTTGGTGGAAAACAGAGCTAGAACATCAGGATTTAGGGTGATCCCCTTGAATCAGTGTTGGAAACCAGACACCCCAGGATGTGTCCTTGCGCAGCACAGCATCGCTGTGTAGCATGCAGGGCGCACTTGCTGTAGTGGAGATGCTACAGCTGAGTTGAGATGACTCCTGCAGCCTGAAACTTTATTTGTGTATGCGTCCAGTTCCTTCAGAAAATTACCAAGATTTCTTTGCTCTCAGCAGCAGACCATTTCTTTTTATTTAGATTTTGCCAGTCATCTCAATGAGAAGTAAGCTGCTGTTTGACCAGAGACAACATTTTAAGGCTTCTTTCCTTTTCTCTCTTCCTCTAGCAACTTGAAACCAGCTCTGTTTTAATGTTTTGTGCTTAGGCACATTCATGGTCTTGAGGAAGAAATTACAGACTTTATTGGAAGAAACGTGGTTTTGAAATAAGTGTTGCGAACATTTAAAAATTCTGTGCTGTTCATGCACGGTACATGATGTTCACTGTTACTCTGCGCACACTCCAGTGCTCTGAGTAGTCCTAGCTGTGGGTATTTATTTGTGAGCTCATTCTGGTAGCTGCCTGTGAATTTAGTCGACAGCACGATGGTAAGGCTGAAGTTTGAGAGCTATGTAAATATGAGGTGGAAGGCTTCTTTCAAGTTTTGGCCATTTCAGTGGATTGTTGCTCAGCACCTTTATTTAAAATTCTTTGACTTCATCTCTGCAGAGTAGATTATTCTATTTCAAAGTTATTATAAGCTCAAATAATGATAAAATACATATTTAGCTACCTCATTAAATAAATATAGCGAAGAGCTGCGGAAAGCTGAAAGCGAAGTGCTGCAGCTAATATCTGAAAGTGTGGCTCTGGGCTGGGCAGAGAAGGCCCGGCTCGTTGCTGCTGAAGTTTTGTTAGCATAACTTGGACTCAGAATTGCACCAAAGTTGTGTTTTGACTTGGCTTAATTTCACTGCTTTCATCTGACTTTTTTTCTAAGCCAGCCCAATCCGGATCTATTCAGCGCTCGGGAGGGTGATAGCCAAGGGACAAAACAGCTTGTCTAACACATGTCTCTTTAGTGCACCAGTGTGTGGCTTGTGGGGCCTCAGACTGGATCACCACTGTCAAGAGAAATGCGTTTTCCTACAGCGTAATAAGTTGTCCTGCTGCTTTCAGATGTCAGAGATCCTCAGTTCAGCACTTGGTGAAAAGGTCTGCTCTCAGAAGAGGTTTCCCTTCCATTTAACATTTCATTAGTGCATGCAACTCTTATAAATGTGATGCAGCCAGTAGGAGGAACGAATTCTGGTTTATTTTTGCCAGGATGCATGTATTTTTTCTATGTCTGTATTAATGTTATGGTGAGATGATATTTCAACCTAAACACCAATTTCAGTGGCTTACCGCTAAAAAATGAGCTGAGTTGAAATGTCAAGGAGTTGTTCCAAGCTCAGAGGTGAAGCTTATATTATTTTGGAAAGTATGAGGAAAGTCATGGTTACTTTTTTTTTTTTTTCTTTTTTAATGTGTGTTGGGCAGTCACACTAAGACAGGAGCATTTTCTGATTAACTAATTACTGAAACCCATTAATTTTTCCATTCTCATTCTATTTTTAATTTTTCGTGTTTCTTCAATACAAAATGAAAATTATAAAGAGCTAATTTCCTTAAACTAATTAGACTTACAATTTTAATCTCGCAAAACCCAGGAAATTCCAAGCGATGTTTTTTTGTAACTCTGCCATGTTGCACATGCCTCTCTCCTCTTTGAAACCCTTGTATTGGCCTTCAAAAAATCCTGGGAAAACACTCAACACTTGCCTGAGCCAGCCTCCTCGGTCCAGACTCTCCTGAACTTCTGGCACTGTTAGGCATCCAGATCCAGATTTTGTGATTTGAGCTCATCTCTTTTGAAAATAACAACATGGAATTTCCAGACATTTCTTTGTATGAACTTAAGATTTTTTTAAAGAAATAATTAATAAATCAAAGTGATTCTGTTTCCACTGAAGCCAGCAGAAGCAGAATCCACATGCTCTGGGTAAAAGTTCTCATGGCACTTTCCAAAACTTGATTTTTGCTCAGATGGCCTTTTCAGTTTTGACCATCTGGAAAGCAGTTAAGCTAGTTACATAGAATATTCTTTAGGCAGTCCTTTGAATAGGACTCCTAAAATTCTTTGACCTGTTAGTCTCAACTACATATCCCATAAAGCCTACAGAGACAGCGTGAGAAATAATTTTTGATCCCTCCTCCCAGAAAAAAAGGGTTTAGTGATGATTTCTTTGGCTGGAGAATCAGGAAATACCAGTGAAAACTCTGTGTAGGAAGATGCCAGAGTCGTCTTCAGTGAGATCAGCTGCTATTTTATTTATTTATTTATTTATTTATGTATTTATTTTGGTTTTGGCTCATTGAAGTATATCCCTACAATCTTCAGAAGCCACAGAAAATTATCAGTGCCACAATAACCTTATACAGCCAGAGAGACCAAAAAAAAGCTGATCTGAGGCAGCCTTCCTCACTGATGAGACAAGCCAACAAGTTGGTCTTGAGCTTTAGTTTGTGCCATTGCCTGTGCGTTACTGAAGCACCAGGGTGCACCCTACAAAGAATCTTCCTCTCTGTAACCAGCCATTTTTTCCCTTCTGGTCCAATTCACCAACTTCTGTTTTCATTAATTTCTCACCAAAGTCAGGGGGGGATCTCTGTCTTGAAAGCATGGCAAAAATGGACTGTCACCAAGTAGAGTCTCTGCTACTCATACAGCTAAAAATTCAATCCATCACTCATACAAATAAAAAAACCAAACCAAACAAACAAACAAAAAAAAAGTTGGTATACAGTGGAAAGCAAAGGGGAACATTAATTTTGCAGCCTATTCATTTTGTATTACGCTCATGTCAGACAGCATAAGACTGTTCTGGTGCTTGCTTTGGAGGACCTTTGTGAAACTGTGTAGACCTGCACAAAGCAGAGTCAGCGAGTGAGAAGCAATCTTGTTTCTGATCAAAACGAAGTAATGTGCCAACTAATGATGACAGAAACCTGGAGAGCTGTAGGAGCTCCCCTTTGTCAGAGATACAAAATAGCGATTCAGACGGCTGTTAAAGATTGCATAATGTCCTGGCTAAATTTCAATGAAGGTGATTATATTTGGCCTTCTTGAATTCCCTCTGAAGTTTCAGTTGGGTAGGGCAATATTCACTTCCTGGCCTGAACCATACCGTAAGGGTATGGAGCACAGTTAAGCAGCTGCCGCTTCTCACTCTAGGGATGGCTGTAGTCACTCAGTGTTGAGCAAAGTAACTGCTTTGCAATTTGATCAATGGCTCAATAATGCCACCAGCAAACACTGCTTTTCCATACTTTCTTTTGTCTCAAGGTGCCTTATATAAAAACTAAAAACTCGAGCCTTTTCCCCTCAGCGGTCTCATGATATTTGTAAGAACTGTTTCCATCTTGCAGTTGAGGAAACTTGAGGCACAAAGATTTTTGAGTGACTTTTCTAAGTTCACACAGCGAGTCAGTGGCAGAGCTAGGAGGATAACCTGGGAATTCGGGATCCCAGTCCCATGCTCTAACCGCTAGGAAACGCTACCCCTCTGAATGTAAGTTATTGTTATTAAGATGTGGTTTATATTTCATGTGAGTTGCCATCTGTTATATTGTCTACTTGCTATTAGTTACGAAAGCTATTCACATTTTAAACTGTTTTGCATTCTCACAGCTACTTAAGCCCACAGTAGACTTTTTGACAACAGTAACAGGACTTTTCATGTGAAAGAACTGGACAAATATTAACTCATGTTTTTTCAGTAAATTTTTGCAATGCCATAAACCCACAGTTTAGAATGAATTTAAACAGACCTTGAAAAGTTCACGTATTTGATGCTGGTTGGTTCCATATCTGTCAGTTGTACCATAGTTAAGACATGACTGTATATTCTCAAAGATACGATTAAGAAGATAAATTTCCAAATGGTGATTTAATGTAATTGAGTCATTGATAACTTCATGTGTCTTGGGCCTAACAGCTCTGTGGCTGCTAAGATCCTTTGAACATGTAGTAGAAAAAAAATGTATTAATCTTGAGCTCTTAGTGATGCTTCTGGGAACCTCAGTGAGCCAAGGAGAACTAGGTCAGTTTTATTGGAGGCAGTCTGGAAAAGCCCTGAGCAGAAGCTGGGGCAGGGACTGGAGCTGTAAAATGAGAAAAGGTTCTTGAAAAGTAAAAGTTGCTCTGTTTTTCTGTCTGTGTACAGATGGGTGGTAGGGGAATGCATTCATTCAGATCCTCCCAATCACCATTTGTAATGCAGCCATGAAGCCCTGGCTTGGGAAGGGGTAACCCTCACAAATAGGGAGAAATATCCTTGTAACGGAAGAGGGAAGGAATTGTCCCAAACTGTCCAACGTTTGCTAGCAGTTGGGAACAAGAGATGAGACTGCCAAGCAGAGTCAGAGACAGATTGGATGCTGGTGCCTGTTCATCTCTGAAGATGGTAAAGCAGTAAGGGCCCTTGTGATTGTCCCATCTAGTTCCCTTCAGGTGTTAAAGCCTAGTGAATTTCTTAAACCTCTTATCTTCTGGTGAGCTAGAACATAACTTTCAGAAAGACAGGTAATATTAAAGTCTTTAAGTATGGGAATGACCATGTATTTAAGTCAATTATTCTGAAGGTTTTAAAGTCCATTTCACTTCTTTTGAATCTGAATATGCCTTTGTCTGATGTATTAAGGAGCCCTCTACTGTCAGAAATCTCCTCCCCATGCTTAGTATTAATAAACTTTGCTGGTCTGGTTGATTGATGGTGAATTTTTGACACCCAGAGTACAGTTTGAAGGTATGGGAAGGTGAGTAGTGGAATTTGAAGTGAGATGTGAGGAATTACTGGTGGTAGAAGAAATGGGTGAATAGAGATGAGAAGCAGTATGTAGACACAGTGGGTTTCTTTTTCTTCCTGAGTAGATGAGGCAGAAATGGAAGAAATATGTGGGTAAAGGTGAAGAAACAGTTATAAAGAGGGAAAGAGAAGGGAATATAAGAGAAAAGGTCTTAAGAATAGGTACAGAAAGTAGTGTGAAAAGAGAAGCAACATAAAGCTATTAAAAGGCAGAAAAGAGAAACAAACGTGGGCTGCAATTGTCAATAAGGTCAGGACAAATGGGGAAATATAAGATTATGTTAAGAATGTATCAAAAAGAGTAGCAGTAATTCACCTTGGGTAGTATGGACTATGGCTTCTCAAGCAGTGGGGAGTTTCCTGTCTCACAGAAGGCCAGCGGGCTTAGCTCATTATAGCCTTGAAAATCTACTGCTTAATCTTCAGGTTAGAGAGGGGCTGGTACAGTTTTGAAAGGTCTGAACACATTCAGACTTTGTGAAAAAGACTGGCCAAATTTCTGCCCAAGGCCCCTCTGTGCTCAGGATTAAAACTGCAATGTTCAGGGCATAACGAAAGGGAGGCCTAATTAAGCAAGAAAAAGCTCTCCTTACACGCATAGCTGTTTTTTTTTTTTTCTACCAACAAAAGAACAAAGAAGAGGGTAAAACTTTCTTAGGGTAAGCGTACTGTTAGTTTTCTCAAGTTGTTTCTCTTCCAGCCCTCTCTGGAGCGGTACCTCTCTTTGCTCTGGTGGCTGGGACATCGCAATTTGGACATGTTCCTCACCCGCTGCCTACTCATGATGCAACCTGGGACTGCTCACTTAACCCCCTGGCTTCAAATTACTCTAAAAAACTCTAAAAATGGCCAGTGGTTTCCTGTCTCAGTGACAACTGAGAAGGTGGGATCAACGTGGCCTGTAAAATGCTATGAAATCATTAGGCGCAATTACCAAGGTTGCCTTTATGTTTGTGTTTCACGCAGTTCAGTATGAAGAAATCTTGCATCTTCACCTCAAATGTTGTGTCATTTCTCTCCTGTCTTCCTTTACCTGTGAAATAACTCTGATAATGCTTGTCACTGATGCCACAAGAGCACCGAGTGTGAGTGTAATGAGTTCTTTGCACTTTGAAGGTATTAGTGTTCTCCTCTTAGATCTTGATAAAATCCTTTGGCCGAAGTCAAATTCTGGTTGGTTTCTATTGAGAAAGAAAAAGTATTTTTCTAAAGGACATTGATTTTCTTTTCAAAACACATGCCTAGTCCTAACCAATCTGGGAAAATAGAGTGAGACAAAAGATAATTTCTAAGTTGCCATTGTAGGCCAAGCACTGAAATGGTGCCAATCTGGACCAGTCAGACTAGCTTTTAAGAAGATACGTGCTTTTAAGAAGATGCAAAAAAAAAAGCCAGCCCTTCAAACTGGCTTTGTATGGCTGACTTGTCTCCAATTTGAATGAAGTGCATGGAAGTAAACTCCATGACACTCTCTGCTTACTAGAAACACATATCTGGGTATTCTTGTTGATTGATGGATCACCGAATATCATATTCCGACATCTTTCAAACAAGGCTATCCTCTTGCATTTGTGCAAGCAAAGGAAAAAAAAAATTACTCAGAAGAAGAAAAAAGCAAAAACTGTTGGAAACATGAAAGTCATTTCTAAAGCCATTTCTCCCTGTCGCTGGTATGAGAAGAATTTTCATACTCTTTAAGGCTATTTAAAATATACTTTGGGGCTAAAAAAACAGAGAAGACAATCCAATCCATTCTCAGCCCTGAAACCACAATGGGTAACAGATCCTTGTTGCCACATCACGTCCAATGAGATAGCTTACTGGAAGAACTGGTCAAAAAACCCTCATTATTGATGGCAAAAAAAGAAAAGTAAAAGGAATGAAAATGTTCTCTTTCCCCTTCCTTTCATTCTTTTTTCAAGGCAGAAAAAAAAAGCAAACCACGGTTTTTATTGTTTAATTAAAAATAACTCCCTGTTTTCCAGTTATTTTAACTCTTCTTTTTTACATGAGACGAAATACCAGAAAACTGTGAAAGCAGTTAAAATTTTCATTAATTTTTTTTTAAATTTTTAATTCAGTATAAAAGATTATTCTCTCACTTTCTGCTGCCCTCCTGCCTCTCTTTTCCATATTCATGCAGACTCCTGACTGACTCTGAATGGCACTTAACTGTTTCACTTATTAGAATGAGCAAGTGGCAGCTTTGTTGTTTTAAGGTGAGATCATGGTAGGGACCGCTCTGGATTCTGGAAATGACACAGATTCTTGAAGATATTCACTGCAAAGCAAGTAAGGAATATGGTAGCATCACTTCTAATCAGGATGAATACCATTGCAGTCAGCAGTAGGTGTCACAAGCTATATGGGTATATCAGGGATCTGACACGAGAACACTTTGTGTTCATAATGTTTCTGTCACTTACTCAATGCAAAACCTCCGACTTCTCTATTTTGGCTTTTTTTCTACATTAGGACAACTTGGCACAGGTAATAAATCTAAATTTCTTTCATTTGTTTGAGAGATTACTTGAGGAGTTACTTATATGTATGGCACCAGTATTTGGGGTTGTTCCTGTTGAAAGGCCAACACTGCTGGCTTGGTCTGAGCTAACATTTATCTCCATGTTGAAGGCATTTTTTTTTCCAAAACACTGAATAATGGTGCAATTAGGATGCTCTGTGATGATGGAATTAAATCCCATAATTTTAGAATAGATGTTGATACTGTGTTGCTGTCCGCCTGTAGCACCTTTCGTATTGAGCCAAATGAAACGGCAGCAGTATTAAGGAGGAAAACTTAAGTGGGCATTATTGGCCAGATGGGTGCAGCGGCTTTGTTACATTCCCATCATTTTGCATTTGAGCTGTTCATTTTCACTCTTGCTGTCAGTTATCACGTGAATTAGAATTGAAAGACTCTTTCCCTACTATAGGATCTGTAGTCATGGGTCCCCCAATCTCTCTGAGTGACTATGTTGTTTAGTTCTGTCTTTTGTAGTTTCTGTTCTCTCCAGGTGGTGTTCTGCAGATTGGCATCGCCATTTAGTCTACTTCCAAGAAATGCCAGACAAAAGAGAGGCAGAAATTTGGCCCAGTAGGATTAGAGGAAACCTTGAGTGATTTGACCCAGTCAACAACTGTCAGGAAGCATTGCCGCTTGAGGAAAAGTAAATGCTTCATTATTGCTGCTAGACAGATGCACCTCCATAAAACACCTGGAAGTGGTCCACAGACCACAGACAGAATATCACTGGGGTTGATTTTTTAAAAAATGGGGAGAGATAGCAGACCTCATATTTTTAGACATAAATTGATCATCAGCTAGGGTGAGGAAGTAATCTATCGCATTTAAGTCTCATGTAGAAACCAGGCATGTTATAAGGTGATGTTGCTTTCATCGAATGTTGACCACTGTAGGGGGAAGGACATCAGACTGCCTGAACCATAACTTTAATGAGATGAGCTCACAGGAGAGATATGTTACTTGTGGCGAGGCTGAAGGTGAATAAGGTAACCACAGAGTAAGCTGCTAAGGATGTGGATTGTGGGAAGCACTACTGATAGCAGGCAGATGGTTGGATTGATTGGGGCAGCACCAGGGGCTAGTTGTTTTCTTTCACCATCTCAGGGTGAAGTTAAACGTGCTACTGGTAGTAATGAAGAATAGTTAATACAGATCAGACTCGGCCAAAGTAACAGCATTGGCATCGAGAGCAGAAAGTTTTGCAGATTTCTCTGTGTGTGCACTTGCTACTGGTGTTCCTGGTGGGTGGCTGAATCATCCTGATGGCATTCAACAGGAACCAGCTGCTGAGAATATTAAAATGCAAGCATTTATTCCTCTAGAGAGACAGTAGCATCTGCAAAGTTTTCCTGTCTTGATAGTACAGATAATCCCAGGGAGTATTCTCTAGTAGTTTTTAACTCTCAATTTATTTATGCAATTTTTTTTAAAGCTGTATGTGCTTTGTGTCTGCACAGAATGGCACGCCTGGTCTTAGATCTGAGGCCACAGCTGTCGTAGGCAGGTAGTTTGCAAGCCCTCTGCTCAGGCTGAGGTACCTTACGTGGGGAAAAGGAAATCGGGCTTTGCCTCCTTCTTCCCTCCCCCCCCCCCCACCTTTTTATTTTTACCCTCCTCCTCTCAGGAAGAATTGCCTTGAAGGCTGGTATGCCACAGAGCAGGAGTCCTCTGCTGGGCCACGATTCCGTATCTTCCATATCAGCGTGAGCTTTGTCTTAAAATTCATGGTGGCCCAATTGTAAGAAATCGTTAAAATCACAAGAAAGCAATGTAATGATCTGATAGAATAGGATGTTGAACGTACCCATTATTGTTTGTATTTGTTATTCCCAAAGAGAGACATGTTACTTCAGAAGCCTGTAAGCAACAGTCCCCAGCCCTAAGCTGCTTAGGGGACAACTCCAGAAAGGAAACTGAGTGTTGGCAGCTTTCGTTAACCCCATCAGGAACAGGGAGCACTCAGCACCCACCAGAAGCTGGCTTTGTCAGACGTGGCCGTAACACCAAACATCATAGCCAGCACAGCTGAGGGAAGCGAAAAAGCAGATAGTAGCGACAGTGGGGAAAAAAAGAGAGCAATTTCTTCTTTTAAGTCTTTTGCCTAGCTCTGCGTATTTCTTCTGCTTTCCTTAGAATATGGTCTCATGCTAATAGCATGTGAATTCACATACTAAAGGTATTTTACAGGAAGGGAAAGGCAGCAATTCTGCCCATGACATGATGTGAGGAAAGGTGCAGGATTGTTTTAGGGAGAAGGAGAAACAGAGTTCTTTTGCAGTGTGGCTGCAATGTTGGCACAGAGAAGAGAAATAAGCTGTAGGCAGCCAGAGCCGTGTGGCAAAAGAAAGGGTGAGGACTGTGATTTTATTTAAAAGGGAGCATAATTCAGTGTGCTCATCACAGTAGCATTTTATTAAGGTCTTTTAGCCTTTCTAAATAGCCTTGTGTAAAATACCTGCCTAATACCTGCAAGGCTGTAAATAGTTTGGCACCATTTTTCTAAGTTGGAATACTAACACATTGCGTTAAAAGAACAAACTCGCCCAAGGCAGCAACCCTCCATTCCTACATCCACCTTTTGTCATCTCCAGTCATCCTCAGAGCCTGGCAGGGTGCATGAACAAGTCAAGGTTTTGACAGGATCTTACAGACACAAGAGGTACTGCAAACACCACTCTACAAAGTTTATTGATAGCCTCTCTTGTGATGTGACAGGCCAAGGAAAGCTGTTGCAGGAGAGGTGACAGCAACGGCAGCTCTTTATAGCCCTTCCTGATTTCAGCTTCTCCTTGGAAAGAGCTGCTGAAACCTCTTAACGGTGTTAGACATATATTTTAATCTCAGCGAGGCATCACAGTGATGATGTATACATCAAAGACTCTGTTGTGCTTTCCCCTTTTTGTGTAAGTTATGTTTGCTCATTTGTTTAAAAAAATAGCATAATGATTTCAATTTTAAGAGGCTTAAGCCCAAAGCTTTGGAAAGTCTTAACAAAGAATGATTTAATGAACTGGCTATTGTGTTTATTGTTGTGCTCAGCTACTTAAGTATGTCATAGGCTCTGCAATACAAACAATTAATGGTCAAGCTTCTGAGCTCAAGTGCTAAGGTCTTCTGCTTTGAGAAAAGCAGAAATAGCATTTGAGGTCTGTTCCCACTTAAACAGTAGTGCAATAAAACTCCAGTGGATTTAAACTAAATGCTTTGGGGTCGAATTTGTTGTTTGTTTGTTGGTACAACAAAATAAAGTAGAACTTAATCCTGAATAAGAGCAGCACTGGAAAATTTCAGGAGAATACTAAATAATAGTCAGGCATTTTCACCCCAGCATTTCCTCTAAGGACACATCTCTCCATTAAAACAGTCATAGGAAATAAAAGATTTTTGAGCTTTGCCTCAATAATGCTGAGATGTGAGTGAGCTTTGCATAGGCAAGGTCATGCCCACCAAACTTAGGGATGGCTTGATCCACATTGCATACCCTGAGAACTCATCCTGTTAGACTGCAGGGCATCAGACGGCTCTTAGTTCAGCTCAGCTGATAGTATGAGGTTGGTATCCATCTCGAAAGCCACGCAGAAGGTATCCCAACAACTCCTGGGAACTTAGGTTCTCCAATGCAACGTAGACTATAAATAATCTTTAAAAAGGATCAAATCACTTTTTGCTGGAAATACTTCTGGGTTTCAGTTTTATGATTTCTAGTGTGTCAGCTAACTTCAGCTCCAGGTAAAGAAGGCAGGAAGCGTCACTTTAATGCTTCTATATTTTTTTATGGGTACTTCATGTCTTCTGTTTTCACTGCTTATCTGCACTTTGTATTTACCACTGGAAAATGATAATGAAGATATGGGGGTTAAAGAAAAATAATGAATTTTTAGAGCTGTTTATTGTCTTCAAACAGCATGATCCTCTAGGGCAATACCCCCCACCTAGTCTAAGCAGCCAGCAAAGAGACATTTGGACGCAAATTCAGCCACTAAGAATGAAGTCAGAGCTCAGAGCTATGATAATAAATTCCATCCTGAGAAGAAAGGAAAGACTGAGACTGCCAGTGGAGCAACTGAGTATCTGTGGAGCTATGACTTGGTTCTCCCTTTGCCATCCCATGGCTGAAATCAAACCACGTCTGTGGTTTACCTCTCTGGCCACAGGAAAATGGCAAGCCTGAAAATCCCAATCATGTTGTCCACATAGCAAGAGCTGCCCTTTTTTCACACCTGAATACTGTGTCACACCTGAGTAGTAAACTACAGTGACTCTGTAATAAATATGATAACGATGGTTACTGCTCCATTATATTTTACTAGGAATGCTTTGTGCAACCGTTTTGGTCAAGCCCTCCACCTTTCTCCAGCTCAATCCAGTCAATGGCTGCTTCCCGTGACTGTTGCCTGTTTCATCAGCCCTGTAGTGTGGTAAATACATGTGCCATCAGCATAATGTGTACTACCAGCTTCCTTCATCTCTAATCTATTTACATTCAGTGTAATTCTTTTACTCACGCCAGCTCACTCACAATACTTTGTCCTCAGCCTTTTTTTCGTCAGCTTTCACTCTGTGGGTGAAAGGAATAAGCAGCAGCTGCTGGAACCCAGCGGCCAAAATAGTTGAGAGTTCACATTTCTTTAAGAACAGAATCTGTGAGGATTTTACTCCTTTTTTTTTTTTTTTTTTTTCTTCTTGAAGATTTGGAGAAGAGTGCCATGCATGCGTGCTCTGGCATGGCAACTTTCCTTCACCACCTGAAACAGTAGTTGTTCATACTGGTGTTTCTAAGAGAAAACTTGAATTCAGCAAATTCAAGGGCCACTGAAGAAGGGCTGCTCTAGCCCACAGACTTTCCTGCAGCCTGGTAACTCATTTGGCATTATCAGGATTTTTTTAAACTTCCTTTGTGCCATTGACTTTTCACAGGCAAGTTTCCTTCTGTTCTGAAACCTCAAAAGTTCACCATTTCAGGTGATTATTTTACTCTCTCTCTAGCTGGGAAAAGGAAATGTAGACCCATGGGGAAGCTTGGATCCTACAGAGAAGTGCATTAGGACTTTCATGTGCTCTTCCAGAAAAGAGCCGCACTGCGATCTCTGACACCTCAGGGCCAAGCTGAACAAATGCAGTAACAAAACCAGTGTTAGTTTGATGCTTTGCACAGGAAGAGAGTGATAGATTAAGCCCTGAGACAATACCTGCATAGCACAGGCTTGATAGCTCCTCTTCAAATAACATTAATAAGGTATCCTATCCTTTCATTGTATTTTGTGGGAGGAAAAGACAAAGATGTGGCTGGAAGAAGAGTATTCTCTCTAATTTGTGGGGCAATGTTTGTTTGTCTTAGAAAAGACAGAACATTTTCTTGCGTTTTAAGAGGGGAAGAAAAGGTTGTGAAGATAAACATTTTATACCCTTAAGCTCGTATTTCAAAAGTGACTGCTAAAATTCCTGGTAGTATCTTTAGAAATGTGGGATTTTTGAGCAAGTGAAATTCTATTCTAGGCCCATGGGCAGTTTTATTGCAAATCCATCTCTTTGCCTGAAACCTGGTTGTGAGCAGGTATCTGAAATTTGGCATATCAGATTGAGACCCCTGTGAAAGTTTGCAAGGCCCTACACAAGGCAAATGGGGGTGGGTAGTGGAAACCAGGACACAATATTGTTTGTCATTAGATGGTTTGGGTAAATCTGAGTAGTCCTTCACAGAGGTTTAGCGGAGGGCTGGAGGATCCAGGAGACATAGAGCAGTTTTTGGCTTCGTGCAGCCTGTGATGTCCAAGTACACAGAGCATTGTGAAGAATAAAGAACGAGTCAAAAAGGACATATCTTCTTCCATATTTTCTCTGAAAATTTTAATCACCCTTATGGGGTAAATTCTCCATTAGTAGCTTTCATTTCTAGCTACAAACTACAGAGATACACATTTATTCAAAGATGATAAAGCCTTCATTATTTTTAGAAAGTTCTTCACAGCACGTTTACTTGTACACTGTAAAGTATTTTCGCAAATTAAACCTAAGCAGTTGTCAAAATAAATGAACAAAGTATGCTCTGTGATGCTTTATCCTTTATTTATATTTTGTATTGTCTGTTCAAGTGTTTGTTAATTTGAGAAATTCAGTTATTTGTGATAGGTCAGCATCTTAGCTGTTAGCTTGAATTAGCAAGATCATATTATTTTTCTGACTAGATGCGCTCCTAATAGCAAAACTATTAGCTGAAACACGGTGATGTTTGGGCTGGAAGAACTGTGATCGCTACAGATAATCCAAAGGATTATTCCGTGATGGATTATCGTAAATGAAG
Source organism: Burhinus oedicnemus (assembly GCA_008921705.1). Lineage (NCBI taxonomy): Eukaryota > Metazoa > Chordata > Aves > Charadriiformes > Burhinidae > Burhinus > Burhinus oedicnemus. The sequence continues at coordinate 445,040 of VFFE01006117.1, forward strand.
GTTTTCCCAAACTGCCTGCTCTCTGAAAGGTCACCTCACTTCTGTGCTAGACTTGGTATCTAGCCACATTTTGGTGTTTGCAGGAGGAGGGATTCCAAAAGGAAGGGCTGGAGGTGGCAGAACTGGGTGCCATGTGGTAGGCTTGTCAGCAAAGGGAACGGCATGCCACACACCTGCTTTGGGGCTCTGCCGTGCCACAAGTTAACATTTTGATGAGCAATTTCCATTCTGTTGTTTTCTCTCAACACATGGAGTTCAAAAAACAGTTAAAAGAAAACTGTACCCATTTGCTCATCCCAGAAGCCTGCAATTTCAGAAGAGTCTGCCAGATTAATTTTTGCATATACAGTGTTTCAGAGTTGAAACATACAGAGGACTGCGGTTTATCTTCTGAAATTGTAGTGTGATGGCCAAAGAAAAATAGGTGTGCATTGCTCTAACTTCATGGAATGCCACTGACTGAGGGTTTATAATTGTCAAAAAAAGATATATTGCTGTAATCAAAACCTTCAGAGGTTTTGAACACTAGCCTCTACAGGAAGGGGTTTTTACAGCACCTATATCCAAAAAATTACAGAAATGGAACAATCTTGCTGGCTGCACGTCTGTAAAGAACCTGCTTTCTGTAATCACCATACTTGAACTAGACTTCCTTTAAACCTGCACTCGGATGATAGAATATAATCTAATGATCTGGTACATTAAAACATTTAATTTTTGTCCGTACTAGCTCTGTAACACCCTCTTTGGGCTGGGGGGGACGGGACACACAGGATGGGAGATGAGGGGAGGGAGAGGAAACGTCTGCGTATTTCCATTGGCATTGCTGCAGAAGGGATGCAGGTCTCACAGAAACACCGTTACCTGACCGTAGTCAGAAATAGGCTAGTCCTTTGCTAATTTACCCTGAGAATTAGACTTACATTTCCTGGTTAAACCTCTAATCTGATATTCATATAGCCGATTTGGTCGTAAATTTTGGCTACTGAAAATTTTCTGGCTTGCGGTAGGCCTGTATCTGTGTAATTGGAAAACAGAAGAGATTCTCTCACTTTAATCTGACGCTTATCTCCATCCTCCTTAAGGCAGGAGAAAAGCCAAGGGATTTATCATCTTCCTTCTTTTCTTGCAACCTACTGAGACTAACTATGGTTAGAAGCTCTTCTTGATGCGTTTTATAGCAGGATGTCCATGCTGCTAGAAACCTTTTGTTGCTGAAGTCTGAAGCATTAAATCATTCAATAACCCCTTATTTTTGTCTTCCAGGAGAGCGTCAGCTTGTAAAAAGTGACATGATCAACACAAAAGTCAGCCTCTGAGATGCCCTTTCACCTACAGATCATGTTCATGCACTCGCTACTAGAGCAGTTTAAAGGTTTTCAGTAACCTTTTAATAGAGTTAATTTCACTGGTCACTTGCAAGGGGTCCACTTGGTTATATACCAGTAAAGAGAGATGGTATTTGAGAATGGTTGATACACTCACAATTTTTGTAAGCAAAGACCTTGATGAGTTCCTCCACAGTCAGTCTCCTTGGGCTAAAATTTCAACCTATTACATGGGGATTTAGCCACTCATTTCCCATAAACATCAATGGGAGTCATGTGGCTAAATCCCTGTGCAACACATTGAAAACGTATTCCCTTATGTTTAAACTCATTTTGATGCAGATGCTTTCTTCTGCGGGAAACAAGTGAAACGAAGAAGCCATTTATTTCTTTCATTTGTCTGCCCCAGATCACCAAACCCCCAAATTATCTTCTCTTCTGCTTAGGTACCAGAGTATCCCACAGGATTTGCTGAATCTGTGTGTGACACTAAGTTAGAGGCCAAGCTTCAAGACATTAGGACAATGGATGCTAATTTGTATTTATTACCTACTCATGTGTGGGGAAAATTGGACAGATGACAGACTGTGCCTTCACTCATGAGAACAAGATTTCTCATTTCTCTCAGTTCTCCATCACCTGCTGTATTACATATTAAAGGAGAGACCACATGCTGCTTCTGGTGGATTTAACTACTGACCTTTGACTACAAGTTACATTGTAGGATCACTACTTGGCTCTCGATTGATGTGTGCTTTGTGATATTCTCCCACAAGGTTAATGGGTCTGCTATGATCATGAGACGGAGATTCTACTTTACTAACTTCCTTAGTGGGGAAGAGGGTCTTTTAGACTAATTATTGGAGGGAGGGGAAATGAAAGGCTATCAGGATGTAGGCACAAATGTGAATATACTATTTCAAAATCATCGGGCATGATTTTCAATAATGGCATATGTGTGTTAAGATGCAATTTTGTGCCTGGAAAGAATTGTGTTCATTATAAATGGCAGGTGCTTTTAAAGCGTTTAAATATTGCATTTTCTGTTTCCACCTGCACACCAGGTAACTGGGTATTAATATGCTACTAGTTGAGCCCATGATTCATTGCAGGTGCAGTGCTTGGGAAATCAAGGATTGCATTGAGGTCCTGATGAAAATCATGCCCTCAGGCACATCTGAGCTCCATTTTGATCAACAAGCCAAAAATAAGACTTTTATTTCAATTACAGTTCATCTGATTTTGAACTTAATGATGCAACTCGAAGTCTATTGGCTTAGCTCCTGAGACCCAGGAAGGAGGATGTCTGGGACCTTGTCTATTCAGTGGAATAGAGGTTCCCATTAAATTCACTCTGATCTCATTACATGTCTTTTATTTGGTCAGAAGCTCTATTTTTGCTCTTCCTGGCCTTATTGAATCTGTTGTTGATTCATTGTGCAGACTTGGTATTAATGAAAAAGACTGCCTCACTCAGGTCTCTCCGGAGGGTGAGATTTTCCATAGCCCTGTGTCTATACCACGCATTGGAAGCACAGACTCCGATGGGTTGCCTTGTGAAACTAGATTCGAGCAGAGCTTTATTAATAGGCTGATGAGATATATCGGCTTGGCAAGGCTTCCTGCCTCCATAATGAGCGAGGGCTGTATTTTACTTCCCTTAACGAACAGAAAAATCCTCAGTGATGCCTTTCCTGTCCCCCGCTATCCCTGTTCCACATTACTCTTTCAAAGACCTCTTTAAAGGTCTCTATTATCCCAGCTGCCTTTAGGTGTCACTCGAAGCTTTGGGTTCCTCCTGTTCATCCAGCCCTTTGTGTGCTGAGCCCTGCCCTGCCACTCAGCTGCCCCAGCAGCTTGGGGGCCCCCCCCAGCTACTGCCTCCCTCGCTTCTTGTTTGCACCAGTTGTCCGCAGTAGTTGCACATCGTTACAGTTTGAGGTTTAAATATCATTGAAGAAATGAAAGTAATTCATTTCGATAGCTTTTCTAGTTTTAAGGAAAGCTGGATGTGTTAAAGGCTGCACCTGCATTACTGGATTGGAAACTCTGCTGCAGGAGAGCACAGTTGTTCTAAAATATGTCATGGGCAGAAGACCAGTATTTTCAACTTGCGTAAGAGTGGAAGGGCTGACTTCCATCCTGCTTCTGTCAGGCATTGTCAAGCTGTCCTAGCTCCTTTCGCTACTAGACTTCAGGAACTGTTAATCTGGTCTTTTCCATTTCGAGATGGATCTGAACATTTTTGAGTGGGCCAAGTACTTTCTTGGCCTTCTGACGAAGCTTAGGTTGCTCATATGGTAAATCATTAATTTGGAGACTATATTCTGCCTTTGCTGGGATTTAAGAGTGGTGTTCTAATAGCTTCCTTCCATCTGGAACAGTCATAGACCAGATGGATAAAGGATTGGCACCACTTATTTTGAGTCTTTACCCAATTCACCCTGTGTAAAGGGACCTTGCAGTATTTCCCAGACAATTGTTGTGTGTATCCAGAATCACAAGTGAAAAATATCAGGATGAGATGTGTGGGCTGCCACTTGGGAAAAGTTGTGGAGAGGTCAGCAATAAAAATTATACCTTCCTTTAGCAATATTATATTGAAGTCCATGATTACGAACCATATGTAAGATTGTTTTCTATCAAAGAATTATTTGAAAATGTCTAGTTGGAATTCCAGAGTTTATAGAACCTTGGGTTAAGCCAGTTTGATGCAAATAAATAGAATGGGAAGAGACACATTTTCAAGGATGTTGTGTATAAAGATCTTTGCTTCTTGTCTTACTAGATCCATTGTCTTCCTCCCTGTTTTCATGAAAATAAATTCATCACAGTGCATTTCAGCACATTCCTTTAATAAGATTTAATAAGAATGAGAATATTGCCAGAAACTAGAAGTTGCACCTATATTTATTTATTTTGGTAAATTAGAAATATTAATATTTTCATTAGTGAATGGCTAGAAGGAACAAGTCAAGCCGTTCTGGTGTGTTGCAAATAGCATTTATTATAGAGAGTGTTTTCATTTACAACGTGTCTTTAAAGAACTGTTCTTTGGCCCAGGCCATAGTGTAGTCTTTAGGAATTGCTTTGGAAACACTTCCAATGTTGCTGAATATCAGAACAGATAGCTAATGGTAGCCTATGTTATTTTGGCTTAAAATAAAAAAGGAGAGGGGAAAAAAAGGTAATTCAAGGAAGACTGTAAAATTCAGGTGACAAAATTGAAAGGTTCACAAAGGCTTCTTAAGCATACTAGAGAAGTCATGGAGACATGGTATTGCAAAGTGTAAGAAGGGAAGCAGGAAGGTGAGTGTGCCTAGATGGGCAAACGTGTAAGAGGTTGTTCAAGCCAAACAAATACTTTTCACTAAGCACAAGTCTAGGCTAAGCAGAACCATAAGAAAGGTTTATAAATCTCAGATGAAAGGATGCAACAGTGGTTGGAAAAGCAAAGAGCAAACCCATGGGAAGACATAGCTTCTGTACTTGAGCTTGAGAGTCTGAGAGGCGAGTGGATACAGCCGCTATGAAAGAAGAGAGGAAACATTTAAGAATAGGAATACCGCAACGTTGTAAAGAATTTATTTTCATTTGTCATCATTGCATATATTGGAGGAGCCCTTTATGATTTTCAGCTGAGTAAGATCTTCTTTAGAGCACTTTCACAGACAGTATATGGAAAAAGAAAAAAACATAAATAGTGACGTATCATCTAGGATCATGTTGCATATGAATCCTGGAGCATTTAGGGAACTGAGAAGAAGAGGTTAGTGCTCCTAGCCAAAAAAAAATGCAATTTGTTCTTAAAATTAGCTGGAGAAACAAGGAGCTTCAAAGGCTGCTCTATTACCTTGAAAGACCAAGCAGTCATCTTATGCATGAATTTAGCAAACCTCGCTTCAGTAGTTTGTAAATTGTTTACCACTGTAGTTAAAACCATAAACAATTTTTTGCAGGATGATTAGTCTTCACTGGCTCTTCCCACTTGCTTGGAAGAATCTGTCCGTGCCTGAGTGCTTCAGTGCCTAATCCCTCCTGTCCTGAACAGGCCATCCCTCTGGTCCCGGGTGTTGTCTCTACGGAAGGGCACCTTTCCAAGCACCGCATGCCAGCAGGTTCTGCTGCTTCCTGCTACCAGCTAGGTGCTGATCTGTGAAGCAGTAATTGGCAGCTAGCATTGCATATTGCATCCAGGATCCATTTCCTAGGATATCCACGAGGATAGAAGAGATGGGGCAAATGTTATCACTACAGAAGTTAATAACTCAGTCCAGTCTGTCTTTGTGGTTTCACAATAAGGACTGTGTTAGAAGAGCCAGTTCCTTTTAGCAGTTTCTCCCTGAAATGTGCTGGAATGTGATGTGTTCAGATGAAATCCTTTGTGCTAGCACCTCACTCTCTTCATCTTCTGCCATTCCCAAACTGCAGATTTGTCTCAAGAAAGATGCTAAATTGAGGTATTGGGTCAAGAAATGTGTCCCTTAGAGTAACTCATTAGAAAACACTTAAAATACAGCTGTGCCTCCTGTTATAAAATCAAATGAAATTGAACTATAAAAAAAATTATAAGAGAACAAAAGCACCAAAGTAATAAGCAAAAACATATTGGCATTCAGCGTTGGTTCACCTGACCCTCATAATACAGAAATACACAATTTAATCAGTTATTTACAAACTGCAGAAGAGAACACAGCCTGGTAACAACGGTAGTCCAGTTTCCCTATTGCCATGTTATTAGATGATCTTTAAGGTCCCTTCCAACCCAAACCATTCTATGATTCTGTGTTTGTAGCACCGGTATAAAAGAGAGTGTAAAATTTAGACTTGCACCTAGTATTTGCTACTAACTCCTTAAATTGGTGCTGGATGAACGCCAAAAGCTTTGCTCGAACAAGGGACCAGCTTTTCTCTCTTAAAATACCAGAGCTATAGAAGCTGCATGCCCAGTACTGTGATTCTCAGCTTTCTGAAGGCACATGGGCTGTTTTTCATTATTCATCCCAATCATTCAGAATACTAAAGTTACATTAGTCTGATGGCCATCTTGCCTTTTGCCATTTTGGTTCAGTACGTCTTCAGTCATCCGTTGTGAACTAGAAAAATTGGAAACAAAAGGCCTGATCTGCTCAGAGGGACAGGGTCACTGATGTCAGTGAGACTACCAAAATAAGAAAGGCCTGTGAGGATTAGGCTCTGGGTGTTCATACCTACTGAAAATACGTTGGGATCCCATTCAAACTGACAGTGGTGGCAGCTAGAGCTACTTGATTTTGAAACTTGACATCTTCTGACCTGTCTGTGTTAAAAGCACTTTTGTAGCCCCATAGCCAAGCTTTCAAGGCCAGTGTCTTGCTCCAGCACCAGTCCAAGATTATGATAAAAAAAAAAAAGACAATTCTCTCTGTCCTTAACGCAACAAAACAGTGCAGAAACACAGTCTTGCAGAATGACATTTGCCATTCAGAGGAACAAAAGGCTGAACTGGGAAGGTCTTCATTTTGGCTTTTCTTGCCTATGCTTGCCTGATTTCTAACCTCAGTATTAACATAAAGCATAGCTACTTTGCTTATCTGTTTTCTGTGAGTGTTGGTATTACCTTTAAAGAATTGCTAATGCCTTACAAAAGTGTTTTTGTAGCTCACCCTAATGATCAGTATGTTGGAAATAGGGATCTTAAAATATGGATTACTGATTTGATCTTTTGGCCCAGTTGAAACCTTTCTAGATAATCTCTAATGCAATAGGCATTAAAAAATACAGCATGTGATAACAGAGGCTGCCTAGTTACTCCATAGCAGAGCTATGAAGAACTCTGTATTTTCACATTGCAAACCTTGGCAAAGATATAATGCTGTATATGCCAAATTTTCAAAAATGATGGAATTTTGCTTTCATGCCCAGGAATAAAACAGTCTAAGGTACCAACCAATAGAAAATTTGCTGGTGGGGGGAACACCCCAAGAGCCTCGGATGCTATTTTTTGATAGACTCTAAACATTACCAAATATTATCTAATGACTATAGCAGGATAAAGAGTTCTCTGAACTTTTTGCTCTGAGAACTACAAAAATAAGCATCTGACATTGAATATAGCAATAAAAATACTTTCTCAAACTGTATCCTGATTAGACAAATCTTGACTGAAAGTAAATGAAATAGCTGAAATGCCAACTCTAAACAAAAATGGAGGAGAGCTGTTAGAATGAAAAAATGTATCATCTAGGTTAATAATTGTTCTCTCTGTTATTAAAATTGAAAAGGCAAGTTAGTTTACCCCTGGATCATTCAGCTATTAGCTTACTTAATAGACCAATGCAGAAGTTTTCCAAATTTCTCTCAATTTTACAAAACACCAGTTTGTTGCTGCAACCTGGAGTGAAGCTGTTTACAGCTCTGTGCTAAGTAGAAAGTTCAAATCAATTATTGTCCATTAGAGTTAGGTATAACTGATGAAATATCCCCAGAGGAGTATTGTAAATGTATCAAGATGTCCTCCCCCATTACAGAAGTGGGGAGGCATGGTGAATTACTTACCTTCTCTCTTACACTTAATGTTTCTGAAATGCTGCCAGGCAAAAAAGGCTTATCTTGTCTCACTGGGTTTAAGAGAGGTCTATGCTGTAGTCTGGGCTACAGGGGAGGAAAAAAAGGTAGTAGTACTGAGGGCAGACCCACATTAAGCTTTATTCCCAGACAGGACCAAGAACAAAAAAAAAAAAAGGAGAAAAGCTACGCAGTAACCAACAGTGAATTCAAAATACATGCAGGAAATATCTGATCCAAAAATCAGTACTAGGGAGTTTTTTATAATGTAACTGAAATTTTTGTGCAGTGAGCTATATAATAAATTCACTCATTAAAATGTACTCTGAAATAGCATTGGGGCAGAACATACAAACGATAGAAACCAAAAAATCCATGCTTAAGAATGTCTCCAAATGCCAAAGCACAGTGAGCATGGTATTGGAAGTAGCTAGCATTCACTATTTGTCTCCATCAGGAAAAAAGCTTTCAGCCTACTTCTCACTTGCTATCCATCTGGTTCCCGGACTGTACTTGAAGTTGTAAAGAAATAGGAAAAGACAAAGTTCTTGCACTGAGGGAGCATCATTTTGTATAAAGTCTTTGCTAGGGATATAATGAAGTTTGTGGCTGCCAGACGCACTTTACTTTTTATGACACCTGGCTGAGATGTTCTCAGTCTACTGTTGCTGCTGGCATACAGGATCACTGAGTTACACAGTTTGAGTGATATCAGCTGCATGTGACAGTCTGTGCCACCAAGCACAAGGCAGTGGAGTTGAGGGGAAAACACACCACCTTGAGACCTCTTGAAGACTGAATGGAGCAGTAGAACGTACAGGCAGAGAAAAGAGGAAAGGAGATACGGGGCTGAGGACCAGCCATGCTCCTAACTGGTCTGTGAAAGTGAATCTTGATTTACGCAAGGAGTTCAGGTTTATGAAGGACTCGGAAGATGTCCAGTGCTCTCTGAGCATCCAGAATGGAAATCAAAAATGCACAATGCAATAGCAAAAAACGTGCATCTCTCTGTAACATCCCCAGAAAATGTTGCCATAACAAATTATAGCCTATGCTGCCCACAGAGAAACTAGATTCAAGCTTTGCACAATGCATGGAATATTAAGCAATTCAATGAAGCAAAGGGAGAAGGTAGGGTCAAAAGTTTAAAAATCATGCATAGGGGTTTCCTGACACTTGGGACTTTTAGCACAGCAGCCTCTGCTGATCTCAGTTGCAATGAGTGGATACAGAAGGAAAACCAGTTTCAGGTAGCTGAGTTCCAAAGCCATGTGCTGTGTATCATGAATTTCACCCCCAAAATATACAGGTATACTACAAAGGGCACTTTACCTGAAATATACAATTTCTTCACCCTCCTTTTGACTTCCAGAAGTTGAGAGGTTAGTATGCTTGTTTTTTCTTTTAGAAGAGCATCTGAGCACCTGAGCATCAAAAATTACTTCTCTGAGCATTCTGAATCCTTCTAAGAATTGTAGCAGAGGATATTAGAGAAGAAAAAGGGCCTAGGAGGAGGGAGAAGGGTGAATTTGAGAACCTGGTGGAAGCTAAGAACTGGGAAAGAAATAGAGGAGGGTAAGAGAAATGGGAAATATGGGGGCAAAAACAGGAATAGTGGAAGAGGCTGGAAGGGAAAAAAGTATTCAAAACAAAATATTTGGTGAGTAAAACCACAGGACAAAACCTAATGAGAAATGACAAAACTTCAAGATCCGGTTTAAAGATGTAGGAGGGCAGGAGGAAAAGGGTCTAGAGGGTCTTTAATCCTGAAGCAGACAGCGTGACTATTCCAATAGTTAATTCAATGACTTGGAATTCTAAAGTCCGATTTTCAGATTCCTGCCTATTAATTTCTTCTGTGACTCTTAGGCAAGTAACTTAACATTTCCAAGGCCTAGTTTCTGGCCCTGTAAAATAAGAATGCTAGCACTTCAGTAATCTATAAGGATTTTATGAGACAAAATATATTGAAGGTCTTGCAGTAAGCTGATGCTAGGGCTGTATGATTCACATAAGTATCTAGAAAAGAAAGAAGTGTTGGGAATGCAGATCTATGGAGTGAGACATAATTTCAGAGCAGTGGAGTGTAGATTTGGTTGCACAAAATGCTCTTCCCTCATAAAAGGATGATGGTAAGATGCATAGTGAGGTCCAGCTCTCCTCCCAGTCTTAAGTATAATTTTCAAAGCATTGTGCAAAGAACTTGGTCTTGTGACTCATATCAGAATGCATTAATCACGCAACTGAGTGTTGGAATCTGATGGATATTGAGCTACTTGCAAATTTCCATTGATGTCAGTGTTACATGATCTCAGCACCTCTCATTATCAGAAGAAATCATTGTTGACAGCTTTTGGAGTTCATCTTCTACATTTTTCTCCATTATTTTCCCTCCAAGCCCCAGTGGCTAAGATAGCCACGGTTGAGAATGCCAGTCAACACATTAGTGGGTGCAAGAAAATAGTCTGATCGCTCTATATAACTAAGAAGAAACAAGTTCACGGCCATGACGGACCTGGTGGCGTTCCTCCAAGCGGAAGCCCTTTCCTGCCTCCTCTGTCCGTGGTCCTGGGAGCCGCCGCCGCCAGCCCCTCCCGCGCTGGTCCCCTGAGCCGCTCTCCTGTGTCCTGCTAAGTTAGTCTTTGGGGGAAGGCAGCTGTTTCCCAGCCCTGTTCTTGAAATGCTGGGGGACTATAGCACAACTGAGCCCAAAGACTTCTTCTTATAAGGCCAAGGAATAATCATTTAATCTCCCTGCATTCCCAGATGTGTTTCCCTGCTGCCGCTACCGTCACATACTACTGTAGCAATCTTTTCTCTGGGAAGAGACAGCTGTATGTTGCGCTGGACCAATAGTCAGATTTGTTACCTCCACTTCTCTCCCACTGCTTCTGGATGGAGAAGGCTCAAAGACCTAAAGTGGGATTGCCAGGAAACAACAAAATGCAGCCACAGGTTAAACTGAGTAATTCATAGGAAGGTTTTTGTTCTCACTGCTGTGAGGTGGCTAGAGAATGTTTGACACCTGCCATAACATCTTTGGGAGGATCACTTTCCTGGAAAGTAAAAAAATCTATGATAAGTTAGTAACATAAATCTTCCCATATGAATGTCGTAAAGCCTTAATCCCACTCTGTATCACTCTCTAATTCATGACATGCAATTCTTTGTAAAGTAAAACCATTTACAAAAAAAGTTAGGAGTTCCTTATTTCACATATCGGTATTTTAAGTTTTTAATCTTAGGCGTGGCAAAACACCACAAAATGGCATCTGCGCATATTTGTCCAGATTCTGTTTTATTCTGCCATATTTCTCTCCTAATGAACATTTCAGAAACGTTCAGGTGAAGTCTTTTGTGGTTGTGAGTACTTATGCACCATTTAGAATCTATCCTCCTGCTTGAAAAGTTTGTCATTCAGTTAAAAACAGGAAGCATATGACTGAGATGACCAGATGCATGCTATAAATTACAAATGGTAAAAAAAATGAATCCTTCATATATTGCCAAAGGAATATATACCATTTCTCCAGGCTGTTCAGCTCTCATGCAACTGAATAATAAAATCCCTTGAAAAAATTAAGACTTGTGTACCAAAAATGAAAAGGGGGTAAATTTTTCCATTCTGAATCAGCTGTTCAGTCAGCTTTACCAATTATTCATGACCAACCTTAGAGATAGGGAATAGCCATAAAGATGTTTTAGAATACTTTGAAAATTACATATATGGCTTTTCTGTACACAGTGTTGCTATAAATAGTGATGCTGATCTATCAGGACCTTACCAGCTGCCTATAACCCTGTTCTGCATATCCTCATTGAAAATGGACGGAATTGTCTTACTTAGATACAGAATTCTCTTATTTCTTGTCATCATGAATTGCAAAATTCACACCTTGTATTTCTCATTGCTCCAGGAATCAAAATTGCCATTCGAGAACTTTGGGCCACTTTAGTTTATGGTCAGATATTCCACATTTAGGGAAAGAAAAAAATCCACATGATCGTTAAGATCTAAAAAGGGAAAGAAAGAAGAAAAATGAATTAGGGAGCAGGGGAAGAAGTTGTTTTCTTTGTAAGTGTTAAGAAGCTTGAGATACTTGAAATTGCACAGTGGAAGAAGCTTGTGACCAGAGGAAGAAGAATCAGTGTCTGGTGCAGCTCCTCTTATGGAGAGTGCTGTGGTAGAAATGGCAGACATGTATTTGTGATACGATACAGATAGTTTTATTGACATGAGCTTGGGACATTCGTAATCTTCATTTCCAAGTGGTGCTGCTCAGCCTAAATAAAAGAGGATGCAGGGAGAAGCTTTTGTGTTCTTTAATGTTACATTACAGAAAAATATTTTAAGTAAGCTTTAGGCATAGTGGGTCTCTTTGCTGCAAGTACAGGGGTAACTGACCTTATCCCTTCATCTTCAGCCAAATACTTCAGATATCGCAAAAGACAGAGTATAAAGCATAGGAAGTGTTCAATGAGCATAAAATATTTACAAGTTATGTTTGTGAGTATATGTATGTATGTATAAGTATATATACAAACATACCTGTAAATAGATAGGTATGTAAAAATAAGATTAAATAGTTTTTTACAAATATGCATGCATGAATATGTAAAACTGTTGGAGTTTGGTGTGGGTGTGTCTGTGCAGACATATATGTTTATATTTATATATGAAATGTGTGAAATGTATTCATATAGTCACTAATTTCAGTCTAGTAACAGGGTCAAAAATAAGCATGACATGTCTGATTAAGAAACCTGCTCTTTTTTCCAGAGCAGCAACATTGCCCTTCTTCTAATGAAAAATAGAAATTGCACATGAATGTACAGAAAAAATTTTGGATAAAGACTGAACCTTAGCCTTCTGCAGTTCTAAGGAGGACTGTTATATCTGTATCAGAGAGGAAAAGCCTGTTTCCATGTCTAGGAAGAAGCAGTTGTTTGAAGGTGCACAGGTTAGAGAATTGTTAATCTAACTCTTGAAGGAAAGGATAGCCAGCAGGAGATGCTAATGTAGGACACTTAAAATTACTCCTGTGAAAAATTAATTTAGAATACACATGTGTGATTCATTACACACCTATTGCTTCTACACACATGACATACAGAGCTTTCTGAAACGAGCATTACTAAGAGATGAAATTGTCTCACAAAGAAAGGTTGTGGCTTTATAGATTTCATTCTAGCAGTTTTGAGCTTTGGATACCATTAAACAAAAATCCTGAAAGATGCAGATCCCCTGTCTGCATCCCTCAGGACATTACCCTTTGCAAACAACTTATTTCTGGGGACAATAGTAACAGTGGATCCTTAGGTTATTCAGCGACACATGTCCTCCATCTTTTGGGTCTCGTATCGTCTTGGGGCAGGTAGATTCTTGCTGTGATCACGACACAACAAATGTTCTTGCTGATGTATTTCATCAAAGCCTGCTCTAACCCACTCTGCTCCCTGTTGCCCTTGGAGATCATCTTCACTGGAAGGAGGAGTTGAGGGAGCTATAGTATTTGTGGCTTTGTGATGAGTGTGAAAAGCCCCTTTCTGAGTGTGTGGAGGGGAGACTTGGTGTATCCTTGGGTCATCTCTGTACTGTTATAAATAGGCTGCTGTAAACAAGAGGACAAATTACTCTGACTTGTTCCAGACAGACATACAGTACGTGCAGCTTAGCAGGCAGCTTTCTGAGTCACTGTATGCAAAATAAGCTTCCCGTGAGACTTTGCGATAAAAAAGAAGAAAGCAACTTGTTGTTATTTCGGTAATCGTGAGCTACCGAGCTAAGTAAACTAAGGCTGCCCATAGAGCTACCCATAACCTGGGAGAAGGCCTGTCCGTGGGTCCTGCTTTCTCTCAGATCATTAAAGGCACTGGGATTCCCAAGAGTTGCTGGGCCATCTTGATTTAGTCAACTTTGTGTTTGGTTTGACTAGAAAACGACCTGTTAACAGATGAGGCCATCCTGTGCAGTCAAAGGAAAACTTAACCACTTTTGAGTTGGATTCACAGTCCAGACCGGCTGCTGCTGCGCATTCTCTCTGAATTCCCTAGCTGCCAAAGCCTACTCACCGCTTAAATAGCCATTGAAAACAGTGCATGATGCCTTGCCTCTGAGCAAGGAGCAGTCAGAAGAGTCTGAACAGACTGATCAGCACCAATATAAGGGCTCAATCTGACTGTGTAGATAAAGGAAAAAGCTTTTTCAGTAAATCCAAGATACAGCCATCCAGGATAGGTGTGCCCATGGAGGGGACTCGGTACATGAAATTGCAGGAATCATTTGAGAAAATGTTTGCACAGATAAATGTAATGAATTTCCTTTTCTCTCCTTTCTCTTTGTCATCTTCCCCATCCATACAAAGCCACAGTTTATCTTTCTGTCCTCAGGAACAAGGAACCTGCCAGGCACAAATCGAAGAGCCCACACCAGCACAGAATGGAGCAAAACATTCTCCATCATCCATACAGATCTGACCAGCCTGTATTTTTCTCTCTGTGCAGGCACAAATGCAATTAGGAAACCTGTGATTTCTCCTGAGCTTTGCCAGTCTGACAGCTTGGGAGAACGAAGTGAGGAGTATGCAGGGAGTCACTGGGCTAACGGTGATCGGCAGCCACACTCAAAATGTCTGTTCAATCAAGGAGGGTGTACCGGGCACAGAGGTCTCACTTCACTCTACAAACTGCAGCATCTCGGCACTTGCAGGCACTGTTCTCATTGTCAATCAATCTGTGACAGCCAGCCCTGCCTCCACAAGCACTTCATTCCCCCTCCTGCCTTTTCTGGAGTGGTAGGAGCTGAAAGAGAATAGGAAATCAGAGTTAACGAAAGGTGAGGGTGTGAGACGGAGAGAGTTTATCAAAATAAATGCAAGGTAAAGGTAAACACACAAATTACAGCCCAGGTACTGTGGTGGCATGGGACGTTGATGCTGCCAGGAGAGGGAAGTAGGAACAGCAGGAAGATGTATATTAGAGGCTATTACAAAATAGATATCCGAAAGTGGAAAACAAGTGGCAGGCTAAGGGAATGACTAGAAATGAGTAAAGAGAGACCAAAAAAGGCAGATAAAAGGACAGCCAGAAAGAAGAGTGTGGAAAAGGGAGGAACACAATGGAAACGAGGAGGTAGAATTTACAGTGCATCCCCTTTCATGAGACTCTCTACCCAAAAGAGGTGGATTGGATCTTTGAAACCTTCAAAAGAGATTAAACACACAATTTGCATTGAAATAAAATGAGAATTGTGAGTGTAACACACCGAGCTGGTCTTAAAAATTATTCTCTGTATTCATAGCAGCATACAGTAACATTAGCATGTGCTGCATGACTTAAAGCCCTACAAATCAAAGTTATCATGGGCCTCAAACACTTCATCAGACACTAATGCATATCCTGTGCAATGTCAGTGTGTACTGAGAGGTTGGGTATTTTTTCTCAAAAGCATGTATGTGTGTATGGATGTGTTCCCTACATGCTATAGATAACTTTACATAGATAACTGTACATAGATGAATTTGCCTCAAATTGCCCACTCTAAGATTTTGGTTCAGTTGCCGGTTACTTTGAGGTCTTCATGCCATGGAAACTCTGTTCTGAACACATAAATGCTGCATTCCTGTCTTGAATTTCACCACAGATTTGCTTTCTAAGTTGCATCTGTGCCATCCATGGAGACATAAAAGAGAAGTACTAATGCATTCTCTGAAGAAATGGTAATATAAAAGTCTTTTCTTGGGAAAACGAGGAGCTTGATGTGAGTGAACAGGCCTGTATCTTCCACAAGTGAAATTCTTACAAGAGAAGTGGCAAATGGAGCCAGCCCAGCTCCCACTTTGCAGAAAGCTTCATTAGAGCTGAAAAGTAGAGTCCGATCAGACACTTCTCTAGAGCCCCCTCATCTGTCAATAGGTATAGGAGAATCTTTGAAGTGACAGCAGGTTTTTGCTCAGTATATTGCATATAGCAAGTACCATAACCATGTAACGATACTGCCTTTCTACTGCTTTGCCTCTTGTGTATGAACCCCATGCCAACTGGATCATTTGAGGCTTTAGGTAGTGAGATATTTCCCTTTCATTTTACAGAGATATCAATAATTGCGTATGGTAGTAAGCAGTGAAGGATATGGTTTTTTTAATGTCCTAAAGACTGCAGTGGACCCTCAGGCTGAAGCCTCTTGCTCCAAGTTTCAGAGGACAGCAAAATGCAATGACAAATATCCTCCTCTGAAATAGAAGGTTTATTGTGTACAGCTAGGGCAGATGCTCGCTTAGCTGTGTCTGACCTGCTAAAACAAAAGCTGTGTTTACCTGCTGCTGCCCAGCAGATCTGAAGTCTAACAGATCTGTTAGCTGCAATGCAAGAGGAGCCACGTGCCTGCTTTAGGTTTAATGGCATACCTCATGATGGGCCCGGAAAGACTGCTCTGGGAGGTGAAGAGTAGGTGAAAATACACTCTGCTCAGTCAAAAAACATCTCTGGACCATGAAATACACTTTGCATCGGAAAAGGTGCATCAGAAGACTTTCAAAAGGAGAATTACAACAAGGGTCAATAAAGAACCATGGACAAAATCCGCCAGATTTAACAGAACATTAATTCAACATGCTAGGTTTTAAAACCAAGTTTTTCTTTAACTGATTCTGTGGGAATGTTAGTGAAGAATGTAAATTGGAGCCCAGCTGATGAGTCGAGGCATCTGTGACATGACTAATTTTTGTAAATGTAAATAGGAAAAGGACTGTTCAGTAAAAGCTAACCTGGTACAGTCTGCTTTAAAATAGCCCTTTTTAGAACCAGTTGCTTTTCTAATATATAGCACATGGGTTTCCATTAGCATCATCAGGATGACTTCATGCATATCCTGGGGCAAGTTTTGGCCCCAAACGTTCTATAATTAAGTTCTAGTGGCTCACATGGCAAGCTTGTGTTTTGGATGACTTACTTAAGGCTGTTAGCATTTAAACGGCCACAACTGGGGCCTTAATGTTAATGCCCCATTAATCCCTCCGCTCTGGGAGTCAGGTTTTCCTGCTTTAACATCTGTTGCACCAGCAGTAGGTGCACCTATGCCGACAGTATAGAGAAGGTCAGATACACAGGGGAGGGTGTGCAGATCTCTACTAAAGGGACTGTTCTAGCAGGACCACAGGTTGCGTTGGGTGGAGCCATGCTCATTGCTTCTGCCTGAAAAAGCATCTTTATGTATCACAGCCAGCCAGGCCTGATAATGGCTAAAGAGTTTCTGGAAATGTCCTAGCCTCCCATTTGGATCCATCAGCATCTCTTAGTTTAGCAGGAGCTGAATCAGACATAAATTAGAGATTAGGTATTCTAGTACCTAATACTTTATGAGCCAGAAAAAATTCCGAATGCACTCTTTGGCTGTTAAGATACCTGTATTTGGAAATTAAGACCTACTTGCATTTGACTGGCTTTTGTTGCTCTGGTCTCAGAAATCTTAGAAGACTTGTCAGAGATGTAGATGCTTTCTGAATATAGAAGCATGGTGTTGTTTACATTAGTGTTTGGTGGGGAATTGTAACAAGATCTTTCTCGTTGTGGATCCTACTATGATTATCTCTGGGAGGGATGGTTTAAAAACTTCAGTTCATATACCAAGCAAGTTCTTGCTTGCATAGTATTTTTTCTGCTGTGGAATTTAATATTTTAGCACTCTGTGGATGACACTGATTTCCAGGTCATTCTCAGGCTTAATCTAGGAGATGCTTTTTGACCTTTGAGGGGCTTTATGGGGTTTGGTCTCTTTCTTAACAGCTGAATTAGCTTGATCAGCTGAGCCATTGATTCTCTTGCATGCCTTGTCTCTCTGGTTACCACATTCGTGTACCCTTCCACAGAGGAAGTCAAGGATTGTTATGCTAAGGGGAGAGCCCTATCTTTTTTTCCCAGGGAAAAGGGAGGGTGAGAGAGTGAGCCAAGTGGGAGGTATGTAAACTGAGGAAAGGAGGGCCAAGCTTGTTTCTGTGAGCTGAGAGACCTTTCTTAATGTTGGTATGAGGCAAAGTCAGACTGTTATTTGTATGTGGTTTTAAATATCAATTTATATACACACATCAAACTCTTAGATGGGCTCATTTTATAAATACTAGCAAATTTTAAAAATCGCTTTATGCTTAAAGAGAGTTGTCGTAAGTATTGTCAAAGTGATAAAAATCACGCCACTTTAGGCAGTTTGAGTCGCTAGTGACTGCAATGCTGTGCTTGGTGTTTAGAAAAGCTACCAGCTGTCAGTCATATCAGAAGTACCCATAGGGCTAGGAGTGCTGGTTTGGACAGGCTGAAGGTAATTAAAACATCCGATCTATAAGGACTTACAGTATTAACTTTAAAATTAGCTTGCACTTGGGGGAGTGAGCAGCATTGTCTTTCCTCCTCATATTTAAGTGTTATCCTAGCCAGAATAGCTGCCAGAAGTGTTTTGTCTGTCAGCTGCTTGGAAGGTCCTCTGTGACGTACATGGGGTTTTAGGATTCGGGGCCTGTAGAAGCTGAGGTAAGCAATGAAATATTACATGAATCTTCTAAGTGTAGAGGTCAAGTTAGCAGTGTGCATCAGCTGGATAATAAACACACAGCCTCAAGCCACCTTTGTCACAGGACTCCACAGCACCAGGCAGACGCACGGTGGGCTTGTCTTCTGTCAGGCTCAGCAGGGATTCCTTTCTGTTCTATTAAAAGAAGCTATATTTGGCTCTGCAGATGGACAGGTACATACCATTAGTTAGCAGGGAACTGCAGAAAGCTAATAAGGTGCACAGGCTGTGGTTTGTTGATACGTGGGCTTCAGGGACCAAATCAGTTGAACAAATTTCCCTCTTTGGCTGCTCAGGTTTGCCAACACATTGCACAACTCCCCTACTTGTGCCAGTACAGCTGTTTGTAGAGTTGGGCTATGAACGGAGACAACCAATCTTTCTTTAAATCATGGATTTTTGCAGGGATTAGGGAGAAATTTTTTGTAATGGCCTGGGGAGTAATGAGAATACTCCATCTGATATTGCTTCAGAAATCACTGTTTCATTGGACCTTCAGCCTCAGGGCATGATTTGCAAAGTAATCAGTACTGCATTTATGTTTACCATTTTGTGCAGGAAGCACCATTGCTGGTACAAACAGCTCCACTTCTCCAAAGATCACAGAATCATAGAATGGTTTGAGTTGGAAAGGACCTTAAAGATCATCTAGTTCCAAATCCCCTGCCATGGGCAGGGACGCCTTCTGCTAGACCAGGTTGCTCAAAGCCCCATCCAGCCTGGCCTTGAACACTTCCAGGGATGGGGCATCCACAACTTCCCTGGGCAACCTGTTCCAGCATCTTACCACCCTCAGAGCAAAGAATTTCTTCCTAATATGTAATCTAAATCTCCCCTCTTTCAGTTTAAAACCGTTACCCCTCAACCTATCGCTACACTCCCTGATGAAGAGTCCCTCCCCATCTTTCCTGTAGGCCCCCTTTAGGTACTGGAAGGCCACTCTAAGGTCTCCCTGGAGCCTTCTCTTCTCCAGGCTGAACAACCCCATCTCTCTCAGCCTGTCCTCATAGCAGAGGTGCTCCAGCCCTCTGATCATCTTCATGGCCCTCCTCTGGACCCGCTCCAACAGGTCCATGTCTTTTCTGTGCTGAGGGCTCCAGAGCTGGACGCAGTACTCCAGGTGGGGTCTCACCAGAGCAGAGTAGAAGGGCAGAATCACCTCCCTTGACCTGCTGGCCATGCTTCTTTTGATGCAGCCCAGGATACAGTTGGCTTTATGGCCTGCGAACGCAAATTGATGTATTTTAATATGGAATTTGAAGTTGTGCTCCTGAAGGTAGAGCAAAGGGAAATTCTTCTGCATGTCATACTTGACCAATGAGGAAGGTTAACAGGAGACTAACTCACAAGCAAAGATGAACTTTGTATAATGTCACCTGAAAATTCCTGAGATGTTTTTCCTTCACATCATAATCTCACAGCAGAGCTGTACTGATAAGACCTCAGACTGATCTAGCAGTGTCAGGAAGGTTCTGCATTGTCAAGGCTACATGGCAGCACCAAATCTGAAGTAGCACCTCCTATGTAAGGCCACAGGGGAGTTTAATCAGTTAGTGTCTGTGGTCCAAAGAAGGTTGTCTTTTTTCCCCTTGGTTCCCAAAAATATAAAAAGAATAACAGATGCCACTCAAATGAATATACCACTAACCTATTTTTTCTCTTTGATAACACCACTGCTGTAAAGACAGAGTTTGTCCTTCTTGCTGAAAACTATCAGTAAAAACAAGTTTATTTTTCTGTCTCTACCTTCCCCTTGCTTCTCACCCATAAGCTCTTTACTTTCCAGTTAAAAAAAGCTAAGGATCATTTCCAGTGCTGGCTGAAATCGGTCAGGATCTGGTTTGCTTTGTGTAGTAACTTTTATGTCTCAGGTTTAGCTGGTGGTTTTCCTGTCTGCACTCCTTGCCACAGGGGGGTTATGGGTGGGAAGTGACAGTAGTGTTTCATCTCATCATGTCCAAACACCTGTGCTCCCTCCACTGCCACCCTCTGCATGGCTCTCTGATGCTCTTTGTCTGTGTGCAGCTTCTTGCAGTGTTTTAATCCTCAAGTAAGGGGAGTATTATTTTTTCTTTTGTATACTTATATCCACAGTTCAATAGTATGGAAGAGCGCAAGGCTCGCTCTGTCTGTCTGTCATTGACTTCTTAGGATGCTTTAGAGAGAGAGACTAGCTCCTTTTTTGGACAGTCAGGTTTCTGGATTTCTGATGCAAGCATTTAAACCTTCCATAGACTAGTTGGCCAACTCATGGTTCAGGAGGACACATATCCTTTAAAGTCATTTCCCCAGCTCCATTGTCACATCTTGTTGCCTGATCCATACATGCTGCTGTCTTTTTATGCCATGTATTATCCACTCTGCTGTGCGGCTGTTCCTCATTTTACCATCTGATGCTTAAAGAGCCATTTCCTGAACCCGCTAGGTTTTGCTCCTTGCTGTTTTACTCCTTTTCTCATATACAAGTCTGTCTAATTCACAGGATTATTCAATGAACATGAATTTAGTCTCCTTCTGGTTAATCATCATCTAACCTGCCAAAGTGTGTTTCATGGGTTTCCATATTTTTACGGATGGTTTTTAGGCCAGAAAAACACAGTGTACCTTGGAGTCATCAAACTGGAAAAACAATCAAGACCTGCTCAGCACATCTCCCCAGGGCCAATGAAGGATGGTGTGTGCATCACATGTCTAGTGTTTTGTCTAGGGCAGTTTTAAATACACAGTCAACCTTCAGTTCCTTCCCTAAGGAGACTGCTTTTCAGGATTACGCTATTTGCTCCCTGGAATTTCAGCTTTATGTTACTGGTCTTGATTTCATCCATACACCTTTTTATTATTAGCCACCCTCTCTTCTTTCCTCCTTTTTTTTTTTTTCCTTTTTTTTTTGGCATTTGCACCTTTCAATTATACACAGTTTGTTTTCATGCCTTTCCCTTCATCTGCTAGTCATTGGCATGTAACTGGGCTATGCAGATGTAGCTCTTCATTTCTTTTCCTAATAGCTCAGTGTTTCCACCAGCCTGGTCGTTTATGTGGTTCTTCTCTGAACTCTCTCCAGTCACTCTGATGAGGAGGTGCCCAGAAACAAATGTCACATTCTAGGTGATTTCACCTCAGAGCAGAGACAGAGAGACTATTGCTGTATCTCACTGTTATGTGATGTGATTACTTAGCTTTTAATGGTGCTGATTTGTCTTGACTTTTCTCTCTGTGTGTGTTTGGTCTAGACTGTGGCCATCGTCTGTGGCTCTTAAAAGAGCCTCTTTAGCAGCCTCCAGGCCTGTTCCATTGATCTGAATTTATTCATTTTCCTTTCAGGCTCCTTTGCTCCCTCTTTTTCATAAAGTGTAGTTGTCACAAAACTCCGTATAATCCTCTCATGGTATGTGTTTCGGATGCTGCAGTTAACAGAGACTAGGTTTTAAAGTAACACGCTTCTGCAGCAAAATCCTCAGTCTGGGCACTTCTCCCCAGTCTTTGGGTGACTCGAACCCAGATACTTCACCTTTTGATGTTTATCCATACAACCATATAAAAAGAACCAAAAAGAAACGCCATGTTGAGATACCTTGGAATTTTTGAAGGTGTTTGTATTCCAGTACAAATTTTGCTCTAGCACTTACTGTCAACAGAACTGACGTCAGGTTAAAGTAAACAAATAATCTAAGCAGCTTCTTACAATGCATTAAATGTAAAAGGCAAGACTTCGTTTCTCTCCACTGTGCTCGCCACGAGGTAAACCAATTTTGTCCATCTGGCAATTAGGTATTTTGATCACTGTTACGCTTACGATCGTTGTTTTTCTCATTTTCATGTTATCATGTTGTTTGTTCCTTAAATATTTACTCCTGGCATGCATATATGCAGACATTAAAAAAAGCTTATACATTTCCTTATGCCCAGAGTGCTTTGGGTTCACACTTAGCTCTAGTGTGGAAACCCCTGGGTAGCTGTGCTACTGTGACCTTTGTGCTAACTGCAATGTCATGACCTCTGTGCTAATTGCAGCTTGGTATTGAAAAGACAGAATTTATGTCCTTGTTAGAGAAGCCTGTTCAGGATAAGATAAGAAAAAGATACATACCTTTCCATTGTCTGCTAACTTTGATAGTGCAAGATAAGAAAAATATGCAGAATACAGTGGAAGACACCACATGCTGCAAACAAGCAGCTATAAATATATTTGTGTTGAAATGCATATTGAGTTCTCTCTGTCCTATACATGAACGTAGTTGTGGTAGTCCTTTTGAACTGGTACCATATTACTGCTTGGGGTTTTTGGTAGATTATATTCTTAATCAGTAAGCTAACCCACGTTTGGGCAGTTCTGTCTCTTGAGGTTTAATTCTTACTAGAGACAAGAGTTGTGACAATGATGGATGCTAGCAAAACAACATCGATGAACAGATTTGATTCTGCAGGTCTGACTCATGGCAGCTTGGTGTCTTCTGTTTGTCATATACATCTAAGTAAAATGGTTTGGAAAACTTGTATCAAATCAGAGTAATTTGGGGGTTTTTTAATAATTCTCTTAATTTTAGTGTTCTCATTTTGCATCTCTATTTCTTTCTTTGTAACCTAGTTTATGGATTTAATCTATCAATGGCTATTCCACCATATCTACTATTACAATACTTAAAAGGTTTAGAAAGCCAGGTCCATTTTAAACACAAGCAAAGCAGGCTGATGCCTAAGGTTGTGGACTGGTGGAACAGAGAGACCAAATGGTTGGTCCTCAGAGTCTTATAGCAACAGTTGGGGCATCTTGCCTGAACTGCTGCTGGCAAGAGGCTGTGCAAGTAGCCAGCCATCCAAGTAGTCAGAACTTCTCATCTCTCTTCTGACCAGGCCAGCAGCATGGTGTTATCTCACTGGGAACGGGCACGTGCATACAGTGTTGCAACGTTGCACTGCAGCAGGGAGTGAGGCTGAGCAAGCGCACAGCAAAGCCAGGGCTCTCCATTACCGCTTGCTCACTGGTTCTTCAGCTATTTGCAGGGGCAACTTCTTTTCTCATTTGGCTGAGAAGCTTCCTTTGGAAATAAAATCCAAAAAAGGAAGTGATTTGTTCTTTTCCTGTGATTTCCAGGAGACGGTCAAGTTCTGGAATCTCTTTTTCAAGTGTTTCCCAAATCTTCAAATTCCTTTTTGTCTTTTCTTCCATCCAGTAGTTTCTACATAAAGACCTCAAAGTGTTTTCTCAACATTCATGAATTAAACTTTATAAAATGCCTGTGAAGTCGATCTGTTATTATCTCGATTGGCCTTACAGAGAAGCTGAAGTGCAGAGCGCTGAAATATCTTTCTCAAGGCCAAGCATAGATTCCCGAGAAGATGTGTAAGTAGGACCCAGATTTCCTGATTCCTAGTGCTGTTCTTTAAAATAAATACAATTCCATTTTGACTTCTGAAGATGGTCTTTGATGGTGCTGATGGCAGTGTAGCAAGCCTTGTTTCATATTTGTAAATTTTTTTTTTCCTTTTTGATCCCACCTGCTTTAAACCTTATTATTATTATTTTTATTGATCCAGCTCTAATCTATTCCTGTTTTTATTTTAGCAGCCATGAGTCTTCCATCAAATTGGTGGAACTGTCACTTACTAAACTTCTTCATAGTATTAAAATTGATGAGATTGAGTTGAGGCTGCTTTTACTCTTTTTTTTTTTCAACTTTTTTTTTTCTCTTTTAATAAAGGCAAATCAAACTGAGATGTTCCACATTTACACCTGTACCTCCTTTCACTTGGTATATTCTGATTGATGGTTCTGTTTCTTATATTCCTTTTCTGTTATCATGCGTATCCATTTGTAGTAAAATACGCAGCTGTCTTCACTGTTACATTTTCATACTCCAGTCAAAAAGCTCATTGCCTCTCAGGCACCAACTGCAAACCCTCTTCTTTTCCATCCCTTCCTGGAGATTTGTGAGGCAGCTCAGTCCTGCTGCAGCCTAAAACCTTTGCCTCTTTTTTCCTAACTCATGCCATGAAGTCATAGCTGTATGTGATATCACAGTGGGCTGCTGTGGGAAATCTTGTGATATCTGAAGGAGAGGATTATAACTAGGTTAACAAAGCCATGGCAGGACTGGAATGATAAAGGTGTTTATCATACTATAAAGCATCTCGGTAATTAGAAATTTAAGCACAGACGTTTCCTGTTTTTTGAGGGAGATCTGGAATTTTATCTGCTTTTCTCTCTTATGCTTCATCAAGGAAGTTCACATGTATAAAGCAAGAAGAATTGAAGCTGCACTTTGTTTTTCACACAGTAAGAGGGAAGGGAAAAATATGCAGGCAGGCTAGGTCTATAACATTGATTTGTAACCAACAAAGGAAATGTCTACTTATGAGACACAAATCAATGTAACCAGACTGTGAAAGTGCAAACAGAGATGTGAGAAAATTATTTGATCGTTAGTCTTCCTTTGGAAAAGACAGAGGGCCAAATTCTGCTCTTGTTTATGATGATGTAACTTCCATGAAAACCAAACGAGACTCGCCAGTGTAATTATGAACAAAATTTCATATGGTGTCCTTCTGATGGCTGGAGATGTAAGGCATTAGAGTCAGGAAGGGTGCTAGGTGGCAAAGGGAGGCAGAGGAAGGATGCTGTAGCAAAGAGGATATGAACCAGGTTTTGCTATTAATGAATTGTAGGTACAGAAAACATATTGATGTTCCTTCCCATGCAGAGGTGACCTGTGTGAACTGTACACCTGCTTAATTCAGCTGAAATCTTAAAACAGTTCTCATTAACCTGAGACTTTGTTGCCACAGGCTGAGATATTTTCTTCGAGATGGACTGGTCTCCTGAGAATAATGTAGTCCTGCAGATTCTAGACTACAGGGTCCATTATCTAGGAAAATCCCGTATTAACAGCAAAGCTATCGTATTTTGAAGGTAAGAAGAAAATTTGGCAGTCCAGGTCCTTTTGGCCCGTGTGAAGTAACAGATGCTGATTTGGAAGTGAACCCCTCTATTCTTACATGTCTAGTCTTTGTCTAGTCTTTACAAGGACAGTCTGCTTCTCAGGTGGGTGGGAGTTTGTCTCCCCTGGAGCTGTCTGCACCCCCAGATTTACCCTGTAAATTGATAGAATTGGTTGTTTCCATGCAAAATCTCTGGGGCAAACAGTTTCTGAAGCTGTGGTTTGATGGCACAGTGGATCTGAGTCATAATACCCTGTCAAAAACACTGTAGCCATGTAACACAAAGTGTTGATCTAGGATAAATTCACATACTAGTTTGAATGTTTTCAGAACAAATGGATTAACTTTATATGGCAGGCTTTATGCCAGATCAGATATCACCTGTCTGCGCCACTCTGACTTCAGGCTAGATTATATATCGTCTGTTCTCTTGCAGCAACACAAACTCTTGCTTATTTGATAGTAATGTGATCATGGGTCCATGCCCAAACCAGGTCAGATCTATACTGCTGAGTGATCCCGTGGTAATGGTTGTGGACTGATAGCCTGAGTCTGTTCATTAGCAGGAAACTCATCTCGACTTCAGCGTCAAAAATCCACCAAAGTAGAGGCAAACTACCTTCCTTTAGCTACACACACTGCTTCAGTCTACACCCCCCTTCACCTCTCAGTGGTTCCCTGCGTTTGAACGGGCACTGGGCTTTCCCCATATATCTCCATTCAATTCCATTAGTGCAGTCACTGGAAAGAGAAAGAGGCCGACATGTACATATGTACACAGTTTTAAAGGCTTGGGACCCATTTGGAGAGGTAGATAGTTTTTTTTCTGGTTAAACTATTCTAATTCCTGTGGATATTGTTTTATTTATGCCGCAATATGAGATTAAATCAGGCCATGGCTTCCCAACAGGCAAACAAAGTGAGTCTAAACAAATGATATTTTTAAAAGCTTTTGGGATAAAAATAATTTTGAATCTAAAATGTGTTAAAGTGACATTAAATAACAACAAAAAGCTTACATTCATTACAAGTTAAACTCCCCTTTACAGAAGGAGATCCAACAAGTTCTGTCATTTTACTTCATAAACCGAAAGAAGTCCTCTTTTTGAGTTTTCTGTCTTCTGAATTGTGCTTGGCCTTTAGAGATGGAGGCAAAACTCTCCCTGGCACTTGCCCCCAACTCTCACATGTAGTGAATATTTGCCCCTGGGTGCTCTTTGTGTCATGATATCTTAAAATAAGTGTCTTTCTGTCAGGCATTGCTCTTATATAATACATGTTGTCATCTGGAGTGAGGCACAGTTGTGCATATTTAGCTGGTTTGCTTTGTAATGCGTCATTACAAGTGACCGAAAACATGGTACAGGAAGTTGTTTGTGTGCTTTTTTTCATTGCTTATGCAACTCCCAAGCAGAAAATGTTCTTGAGCGCAGATGGTACAGAACAGTCAATTGCAAGCTCCATTTTCCAGATGCATAGATGTTTCATGTCTACTTGAAGCCAGTTCAGACAGCTTCGTAAACTTGAGTCCAACTTTTGTTTAACTCGTTACTGGGCTGCCAGTGAAAGTGTTTCCTGCAGGAGTTTCTGTCCTAATAAAAATAACCTGAATGCACAACATCCATTGTGTTCTCAGGTGCTTAGCTGGAATCTGGGACATAGTGTTATGATCAGCAATTAAAATATTAATACTGTTTTTCTAGCAGGAATGTTGCAGGTTCAGCAACTGATGCATGATCTATGGTTTCCATTCATTTCTCTCTTTCAACTTTCTAAATAGTATGTTGTAACACAGAGTGGCCAATCTCTGAATTTCTTACTGCTTGACAAGGGGATTACTAGATAGTGAAGGCAAATTAATTTGACTTCCTACAGAAAAGGTAAGAACTTCTTACCCTAGGGCAGTAACACAGTCAGCTCATGACTGCACGATACTGATAAACTACAGTTTACAACTCAGCAGGTTTCTTGTTTGATTTGTTTTTTTCAGTTGCTTGGGTCTTTGGACTTTTCACAGTAGGCTTATTGCTGCTGAACCATAGGCTTTTATTTGGTAACAAATAAAAGTACCAGTCCAATTTTTTCCCTGTTGCACCCACAGAAATCTGTTTGAGATCTGTTAGTCTGTTAGTATTACAGACTAACTTAATGGGAGGGCGCCCGTGAAAGCTGGTCTGCAATTGTTGGCCAGACTAGTCAGTTTGTAAGTTCAAACACAATTTAGGTTTAGTTCAGTTCTCACCTTACTGTAAGGTGATTTGTGGATCAAGGGACTCATAATAAGTAAGTTGCTTGATCCCATAATAACAATATCAAATTGTCAGTTATTGTCCATAGATCCTGCGAAACAGGCAAGTAACAATTCCTCTGAAGATGCTGCCTGGTTATACGGTACGCCTTCGTCAGAAGTAGGCATGGAACCAGAGTCTGACATCTGATCCACTAAGCTTTATTGTTTTCAAGTACTTCCAACAAACTTTCAAGAAAGATTGTCTGAGCTGAGCAAGATAATACATTTAGAAACAAAAGCTGAAGGAGAACATTTTTTATTATGTCATCAGTTAAGTTTTTAATTGTTTATTACATTCCCACAATGTGAAGAGATGAACCTAAACTGAACTCTGAAAGCTGAACAAATCCAGAAGTCAAACTGACTTTCCAAATCCCTGGCTCCAGTCCGTCTCTTAAACTGAGAGAATATAGAAGTTTGGAATGGCTGAAGCCTGGCTCTTATGTTGGTAATACCGTATAATCCAAGCTTAGATGCCCAGGTATGGTGACAGATGGTAAGAGAGGTCAGGAGGAACTGGTTTCTTTGGAAAACCTTGTGAAACAGTCTAGAACCACTCTGTTTGCGAACAGGCTCCCCAGGGAAGTGGTCACGGCACCAAGCCTGTCAGAGTTCAAGGAGTGTCTGGGCAACGCTCTTAGTCATATGATTTAGTTTTAGGTAGTCGTGCAAGGAGCAGGGAGTTAGACTCAATCATCCTTATGGGTCCCTTCCAACTTGAGATATTCTATGTTTCTATGATTCCTTCCCTTCGAAGAGTCTTGTATTTGTTATTAACGAGAATCAGGATACTAAAGTTGATGGACCCGATAGCATGTTTCTCTGCAGCAAAATTTTGTCTCATTTGGCAAGAGGACAGGCAGTTCAATGTCTCACGGAACAGCAGCGTTATCGGTGAGAATTTCTTCCTTGACCTCCTACTGAATGAAAGTTCGGAGTTTTCGTGACACCATAGTAATCTTCAGAAACTCCTTCATTCTGTGGACCGCTTATGGGTTATAATATTTTCAATTTATAAGAAGTTTCATTTGAAGACCTCATTACTGATTTGCAGCATTATCTATTAGCCTTGCAGTAGTGAGGGAGTTGCAAGTTATCCTTTACTTTTCCAAGGGCGAAACTGAGGGGTGGAAAAAATAAGGGTTTGCCAGAACTACGAGAAGTACCAACTTTATCAAAATGTGGGCCTTCTCTAAGAGACAGAAGGAGAGTTCATGTCTAGAAGAGTCAAGCTTTCAGGGCAGGATCCAACCACGGCCTTTGCCATTGAATACTCTCCCAAAACCAAACAGTGCTGTCAGGTTTTCGTTTCGCTCCCTCTTGCTGCTTGTGCTGTGAAGCAAATTGCACGTACCGGACTGGCTTCTCAGGGCAGTAAGTGAAAAACGGCATTTTAAAATAATAGTTGCCAGATCCTGCAGCTCAGAACTGTCATATTGCATGTTAAAAGCTCACTCCTTCCCAGAAGTGAGGTGTAAAAAGTAATATGAATGTGTGTGTGTGCGTGTGCATGTGTCTGGGTCTGGGACTCAGACAGATTCCCTACCTGGAAATGGCTTGCTATTATTAGACATGCAGTTACCAGGGGTTATGTAAGACAATTGAAGCTCTGTTTTTTAACAGAGACATGATTCATGCTACTTGTAGTAACAGTAACCACCTCCAAACGAGACAGAAAGCAGACACAGACAAAAGGCTGAAGAAATCAATGCTGGCTGAACACCGCCATCCTCCTGATACCTTCTGCCTCTCAAACAGCCGTCGGGTTATCAGCAGCGGAGGTTAATGCTAATTCCGAAGACTTCTGGAGTTACTGAGCCAGTGCATCTCTATCGGCGGCGATCGCAAGGGAGCGGCTGAGGCTGCAGGAGCTGCGCGGGGGGACAGCGCTGGGCACACTTTGCCGTGTTCCCGGCGACATCTCTGGTGTTCTGCAGGAGGCTGAGGGAGCTGTGAGCAGAACTAGCACTCCTACTCTATTTTCTCAGTTACTCCTGCTGGGAAAGGCTGGAACCAAAACAACTTTTGGCTCCTCTGCAGTTAACACTTGTACAGTCATTTTTATAGTAATGTGGAGGGAGAGTCGAGACCTGGAGTAGCTTTGAACTTCTGCCAGCACTCTTCATTAGAGCAAATTGAGAAATCTGATTGAACTAGAATAGCTCTGAGCTCCCCTACAGCTAAGATTCCTGATCCATCTCGTACGGTACTTCTTGCCGGTTGTGGCAGAGATCAGAATATCTGCAAGCACCTTCATAATTTTGTTCATCTGGGCCATTTTCTTATAACAATTTCTGCTGGGAGATAGCAGGAGTAAGGTAGCTGCCAGATTGTCTACAGTCAAAGATCCAGTCTCCTCCTCACAGAATTTCTTTCCTGATAGGAAAAAGGGTTATGTTCAGAATACCAAAGCGAACACCAGCGCGGTGCTAATTTACAGACTTTCACCTTCCAGAAATAAAAGGTGGGGAAGTTGCTATGGGATCCCCTCAAGTCACTGCCATTCTCTACCATGTCTCCTCTTGGAAGACTGTAGTTCTCCTGTAAAATTTCGTGTCAGCATCATCTAAACCATTCTGCGTAGTAACTTCTGCTGTCAAGCAAGAAGATGCGGAAGATTTGGAAATGGTCTTTTTAGCACTCAGGAGACAGCCCTCCTACGTTAGCAGAACTTATCCAACACCAGAGCCAACTGCCTTCAGTTTCATTCAAGGAAGTTTTTAAATGACCAGAGAAATAGCCTCTAAGAGCCACAGAAGAGCGCTGAATACTGAATCCCAATGAATTCCAAGCGTTTGTCATTTGCTAATACCGAAGTAAGAATAACAACAATTATTGCTATGTTATTTTCCTTAATGCATCATGCTGTATATACTGTACAGAGTAGAAATCACTTCAGCTGCTATTAATGTTAGTAATCATTCTCCATCAGCCACACTGCGTACAGTTTTAGGAGAAAAGTGAAAAATAGCTCAGAATGCCTTAAAAATGGCATTGTAGTCATATCCTGACTCTGTGCTTTCCTGGCACAGGGTATTTAAAACCCAGATCTGAATAACGCAGCCAGCACTGACATCTTTACATTTCAGGCTCACTTAAGAAGAATCCTGTTTTGATGCAGATGATACATAACTTTAAAAAGCAAATAATTATCACAAATATACATCACACCTCAGGACACGTTGCTGTCAGTGACTTGACATTTCAAATGATGAGTTTCACAAATGTGCATAACCATCAGATTTGATTGAACAATGTTTTAGAATAATTCACATGCTCATCTAGAACTTTTTTCATTGTGTTTTGGCACTGAAGCATAAAACAGGAAATCTACAGTGGGTTTCTCTTTGCTTGTGAGGAAGCAAATGCTTTGATCAGTTCTACGTACTCCAAGGCTGTAGTCAGTTATTCCTCAATGGATAATGAAACCAAAGCCCAGAGTGACTCTGTTTCTCTGTGGATCCTGTGTGATATTTTATATATAGTTTTTGACATAAATCAAACAAGCTTTCATTTGTACAGTTTGAGGCCAGAGGCAGCAAGCACACGGGAAGAATGGTATGGGAAAACATGTTCGTGGTGCTTTTTACCTAGGCTTTTCACTGTGTTGGTTACTGACTCTTTAATGATTGACTTGCAAGGGAAATCTTCAGAGACAGGAGACAGTCATCCAAAACAAAACAAAAAAAATTCAAAATCATCTGAGTGTTTTTCCTGACTGTCAGTAACATCGTTTAGCTCAGCATTTGGGCACTGGTGTTATGAATCTTAAAACTTGAGGAAAAGATTCCTTGTCTCAGATCTTGCCCCTCAGAATGCATGCAAACATGATTTTTAATATAAATCTTCCTCTAGTAAAGGCAGGTAAAAATCGTGTAAGTTTCTTCCTCTCCTTATAAAACAGGTCACATAATAAAAGCTGAGCGAGAGGGAAGAATTCTATTAAGATGATGCAAAGATTTTTTGGGGGGGAGGAGGGTGTTCAGTTTTTCTGTTTATCTGTTTGATAACCTGGCTTTTGATGCTTGAGAAAACCAGATGTATAAGCGAAGGTTTTGTTTCCTGTTTTACTTTGAGGGGAGTGGTTCTGTGACAAATGGATCAAATCCATTGAAATTTAAAGCTTGGTGGTATTCCATTGTCCTACATGGAAATATACCACAAATGAATGTAAAGAGTATCTCATAGTTTCTGTAAGCAACAAGCCATGAAAAAAAACAGATTGCATTACTTCTATCAGTTACCATTTTGTATCATCTTCCATATTCATGATTGTACTTCAGACTTATGATTGAGGTCATCTTTCGGCATGAGATCTACAAATTTGATACATCAAGTGATACATCAAGTGCTGTACCGTTGTGACCAGGAGGGAGGAGCATATGGCAGAACCAGAGCCAATAGTGTAAATCTTCATTAAATTGTGTTATGTGTTGAGATTTTACCATCCCTGCACCTAGGTAAAAATACTTTATCAGTTTGCAAACCGGGTTGCTGAAATGGAGATCTGTTCTTTGAGGACATTCAGTACTTCCATCAATTTGCCAGCATCTACGGGACTAAGGGTGTCAGGGTTTATGCCAAAGTATTTGCGAGGACAGCATTCAGTGAAACCAAAGCAATATGTAGGGGAGGAGGAAAAAACTCAGCTCATTCTTTTCGTATGCTTTCATTGTTTTTGTTCTTCCTGAAAAAATAATGTCCTTTCAGATTTCGTTTGACATCTCCATGATGTTGAACAGATTCGGAGAAATCACCAATATTTTGACAGGGTTCCTTGGCAATGAAATGTTCATGAAGCTCATCTGTCATGAGCTAATCTGGCTCATCTAGCCAAAGCAGTAGCTTAGGCGGATATATTACCCTAACAATTTAATTTCTACACATTTTCTTCGTCTCTGGTGATTGCAGTGATGGCAACTCATATTTCAGTTGCAGAAACATTGGTAGTAATTGCAGCACAACTATCCTTTGGTTTTGTGAGAACCTTGCTTAAGATTGCAAGGCAGTGTCCTGTTGTCCAAGTGCTGCCTTCTTGGTAACAAGGCAATACTCTGCGCTCGCCATCTTCAGTGTTCATGGCTTCAAAACCTTAACCTCTTACTTTGTTCCCCTCCCACCAACCTTTTGAGTTTCGTACCATAATGCTGATGCCTTGTAACCTACAGCATCAGCACATGAATGCCTGAGGCTGTTTATACTCTCAAACTGCTTCTATTAATACAGTAAGTATCTGTAGAAAACTAGAACTCAAAACTCAACAATGCTAGCAGTATATAAGCACTACCCACAAATGAGTCTGTTCCCTGGGAAGCTTATGTAGGTGCAGTTCCACTGAGCAAAGAAAATTTACCCCATATTTGACACCAGCATCAATAAGGTCATGATTTTATGTATTTGCCTCAGTCACACCGTGCTTTAATGAGTTGCTTTGAAAAGTAGGTGGTTTCATTCAACAATCAGATACAATTGTGAAGGCTCCATAGCAGGAATGGAGAGAATTCTGTGTTGTTATACCCAGCAATATTTTGCCAGAATAAGATAATTTTAAAATAATAATTGTGTATATAACTATGCAGACATACATATATATGTATATGGTTACCATATCTGAATATATCTATCTATATGTACAATACTGTTTCTTCTCTTTACCACTTGTGAAAAGATAACTCACGATCTGACACGCTGTCATGGTTCAGTCTGGCATCATAGATTTTTGTATTCATTTGAATGTCTGGCTGAATATTACATCAGGGCTTTTGGTGACCTGCTTCTGCTCTGATTAAGCCTATCACCTACTGACATTTAATTGTCTCTTCCAGGTACGAGTTATCTTCAACATTTCAAATCAGGTGTGCAAAGTCCTAACAGATGCTTAACATTGCCTAACATTGCTTTAAAACTTTGCTCTGCTCACAGCAAGGTGCAGTCAAGAGAGCAACCTACACTCTGCTTAGGCATCATCTTAACCTGTTTCTCTGCAAGCATGGGCTTTATAGACCCAAGGCACTAAGTGTGATGAGATCTTCATTAATGGAAATATGCAGCACCCTGATTTATATCTTAAACGACAGAGAACATTTCCAACATTTCAGGATTGAGGCCTTGTACCACTGCCCAGGGCAGGAGGGGCCATTCAGCATGGGGAGTGGAAAGGAAAGTCCACTTTCAAAAGTAGGAGGAGAGTTATCTTTTTGGACCTTAGCTGTTAGGTATGGTTACTGTTGCATCAAGAATACTGCTTGCAAATAGAAAGAAATATCAGAAGAATCAACAGATCAAAGTGACACCTAGAAAATGCCTATTCCAAGTGCCCAATTCAAACTTAAGAAAAGAATTGCAGCTTAAGGGAAGTGAAATTCTGTAGTATCAGATAAAGGCAGTAAAGGAAAGGAGAAAGAAATAGATACAGACAAGTAATAGAGGGTTTGTGAGGCAAAAAGTGGGAACATGGTGTAGACTTTACTACAAACTACATTGCTATTCCAGATTTCAGTAAGTACCCCTGGGACTTCAGGGAGAGATTTTTTTCTCTAGTACTTTTGCAAAGATGTCCTTGTGGGAAATTGGCCTTTACCAGGCTAGAGCAGTCCAGCCTCTTTAAACAGTCTTTCTGCAAATGTCTAATCCATTAACAAATTAATTTCTGAATTTCAGGCACGATTACTGATAGTGGACTTACAGTGTTCCCAGTAGGGTACAGAAATGAGCAGTTTCCTCTTCTAGATGAAGCCCTGACTATTGTGAAAAATTCGTGCTGTGGCCTTCTGATAGTGTGTCCTGTGCTGCTAAATTTTTCTGTTTTCTGTGGCACAAGTTCTGACCTCTGTTGGAAAGGTATTTTTTGTATCCCAGTCCATCTTAATTTCTGTTTAAGACACTATGGTTAGATATCTATGTATAGGTAGCCAACGACCTAACCTTGTTCGTGTAACATAAATGCCACAGTATGCCCTAGTCAAAGGATGTGCCTCCTTTTGAAAAAGAAACATTAAAATGCATCTGGAATAACCCACTTCATGCAGCAAGTTGACTCTTGAATCATGTTTGTGTTCTTGTCTTCTCCTTCTTCTTGTTGCTTTAAGAATTTCACCCAAAATGCTACTTCTGGAGACAAAAAGCGACTAAAAAAGAATTGCATTTAGCCTAGACAACTCAGTCTGAAAATATATCATGATTGTAAAAGCATCAATTAAAACTGACCCCACCTTACTCAAGAGACCTGCACAATAAGTAGATTAAGATCAGACATGCTAACTTCTGTTGCACTAGCAAGTTCTTATTTTCCATTGCCTCATGATAGACAGCGCTGTGCCAGCACAGCAAGTAAGAATAATCAGAAATAAGCTCACAAGAAGCTCCTCTTTTAATTTTTTCATTACTAGGGATCACACAGAAGGCAGAAGGAAGCAGACTTCTGAAGATACCAGGGAAAAGAGTATTGCAGGGATAAAATAAATAGCAATTAACTAAAAAATCGAGTCCCATTGGTCAGGACTTACTCAGAGAAAGTAACAGAAGACTGTGATACCAGGTGTCAAGCAAAGAGAAAGAGCTGTTCTGCTCATTGTCTCTCGCAGATCAGACATATGAGTGCCCCTAACAAACAGGGAATACTAAAGGTGTTTGATGGTGTCTCTGAGCAGAAAGAAGTCCAGCCAAGGGGAGAGACAGAAACATCCTGCAGGGAACCAACCTAGAAAAAGCAAATTTCATGACCAAGCACCAGCAGGAAATTGATGTTTGTAATATTTAAGTCATCTGTAAAGGAAATACATTGTGGTGGTGTGTGGTGTAAAGAGCAGTCAGGCCAATGCTTGCTTATGTGTGTTTTAAGTAACATGATATGACAGACCACATCAGATCAATGGTGCTGATTAATGAACAGCTCTGGAAAGGCAGCTAACAAGAGATGAAAGGGTCAAGACACAAATTTCAGGAGGGAGGAGAAGGAGGATCAGTGCCTCAGAATATGGAGTTATGGTCCAGGAGCCCATTAATCATCAACATTATTATGTAAAGTACCACATTTTCTCCTGACTTTATGCCCACTGCAACTCCACTGAAGCCAGTATAAAATTGACCTAAAGTGTACATCTTAAATCACAATCTGTAGTACATCACTGCTATCATAAAACAGACCTTCCTTAATAAAAACAGTAATACAATTAATGTTTCTTACACCCTCTAAATTGCCAGATAAAGCTTGGGAAGAACAGGGTGGAATAAAAGTGAGCATATATAAAATGCCCAAGTTACTATCATTAGTGGAAATATTTAAGTAATAAGAGTCTGCATTTCTGGAATGCATTCATGCAGAAAACTTATCCTCCAAAATCTTTATTAAGCACACTGTACCTCATGGAGCAGAAATGTTAATGCTTTCCTTTTCTGGATAGAGGAGTCCAGGTAGAGAGGGGAGAAGTGACTTAACCCGATGTCACACATCCCATTCCCCTGTTGTCCCGCTCGCCTCTCTTTTTGCCCAACCTTCTCACAGTCAAAAATCCTTTTCCTCTAAGATTTTCCAAGCTAGATTAAGACTTTTAGAAAAATTCGGGGGTGTTTCCTTCTCTGTTGCACTCCACATGTCTTCTGAAACACCATCAACTTTGTTGATTTTATGTACTTAAAATGTACCTATCAGCTGCTGAGGATCTCAGTGGTTTATGGTCGTCACGCTGGTGGAAAAGGGATGTATCTTCCCAGGTCATAGCAAAAATGATAGAGAAAAATGAAGATATTATAAGTGCTGCCTTTCACAGAGATTTTAGTGCCCAGATTTTGTAGAAGACTTTGAACAGCCTATCTCTAACAACTTGTCTGCCTGACCCTTGATGTGAAGCCAGATTGAGTGCTAGGCAGTGCTACATTAGAGAGCCACTTGGATTGGGATCCCAGAGATTGGAAGAGCAATAATGACACTAAAAGAGAGGTGACAAAATATGCAGGATTAGTACATGCAGTTCTTAGGCTTCTCTTGTGTGAAATTAGGAGTGAAGTGAGCAGGAGTTCTGCCGAAGTAAAAACAAAAGACCCAATCGTGTGATTTTTCTGCTTCTACTACAAGTTAAAAATGCACGTTAACTGAAGTATTGAGCACTCTTTAAGGCATGCAGGATTTATGCCTTAAAAAGGTGAGCAACAGCCGGATAAAAGACAGACTGATGTGTGCAAAGTGGATGTAAGAAGCAAGGTCAGCATTAACAGAACAGGTGGGGCATATATTGAAGTGAGAAGGAGAGCTTGAAAGTAAGACATGCTGAGTGTTAGCAAGGACTTAAATCTACAGAATCCTTGGGCATTACTGCACCTTTGAAATTCAATCCTTGGTACTGGTCAAAGGTTTCACTGTTTTATGTAATTCTTGTGAGCTAACCAGATGCTGGCATATGGTTCCTCTCCCAAGCCCTGGTGAAACTCAGAGGTTCAGGCTAAGTTGAGGATTTGTGTGTGTGTGTGTTTAAATTTACTCAGTTTGCAGACTTCAAGAGGGGAGAACCTACAAAAACTGGAATCAAAGAAAATGTTTGCTTGAGCCCCTGTGAAGTTGTAGCTGCCAGATTTTGTGTACTCTGTTGAAATCTGTATGTAGCGTGTATCCCAGTCACCAATAAACATCATCATTACAAAATGTATAAATTGAACATAAACCCGAATGTATATTTTGTGAAGTACATTATTACAGTGTCATCTAAAATCCTTCATTTTGTCTGCTGGCACTCATTCCAGTGTTCCTGCTGCACGAACAGCGGGTTTTTTTTATTGTGTTGCAATTATAGACATAAATTCCAACTTGCACAGTGACATTAACTACCTGTGAAATAACAATTACATCTCTTATCATTTTTTCTTCACCTTCTTGATTTCTTTGATAAAGCAAATATTTGCTTTTCTTGTCTGATCAGAGTAGGCAAAATCATTTATTCATGGAAATAGCACCATTGGCTTCACTGTGGGTAGGACTGAACATGCTGGTGTCCCGGGAGTTCTTCGCATAAGTGAAGTGAGCAGGATTTCATTCTGCCCCTGGATATTAACTTCAGACATACTTCCAACATCCACAGTGAGCCACCCAAAGATCATAAGAAGCTAGGAAAGGAGGAGTTCCGTTAGTCTAGAGAGAGATTCAAGTCCCCCAAAAATGTAAATACTCCCAAAAACTTAGGTCTGGGTGGTGAAATCACCCTCTAATAAATACTGGAGCTGAGGTTTTTCTTTGGATCCCTTTCTGTATTAGTCCACTGAGTCCAACTGTAGCTCAGATGTCAGACATAAAACTGCTGCCGAGCTGAATCTTTCCTGAAAGGCTGACAATAAGTTATTGCACTGGTCTCACTGCAGTAGACCTGGTGGCAGATGGGAGATAAGTGGGGTTTCTGCTTTGATATGAGCCATCATTTTTGTGATGTAAAGACAGCAAAAGAAGCGGAGGGGGATTTTTCCTTCCTTTTCCTGCCTTTCAGTCCTGAGAAAGTGTTTGTTGCTGCTCTGAACAGGACTAGCCTTGTTGTTCTGATGAGATGCACTTGAGTGCCAAGTTTGTGCTAGCTCTCCATCACTGCTCCGTGCTCATGCCATTACAGTGAGCAACTTCTCAGAATGAATCCTACTGATAGCGCTTTGCTGGCTAACCCTCCCTCTCCTCCTCACTTCACCAGAATAAGTTGCATGAGCAGACTGGGGTAACCAGGGACTGACTCTGTTGTCATTTGCAGCCAGGGCTGGAGGGATTGAAGAAGGAAGAATTTGGCCCTACCAGGCTGCAGCCAGCTGTACTGACAGCGGAGAATGCCAGTTAGTGTTGCAGCAAGTTTTCTTGCTCTCAGTAAATAGTTATTATTTTCCCCTGACCTTTCCTTTTGGTTCTTCCTGGTACAGACACAGCCTCTCTCTGTTCCCTGCCCCAATGAACGTCTGCAGTAGGTCCAAGGCTTGGAGTAATTTACCTGAAGAGTGATACCATTTGGAAACCACTGTAAGTATATTTTATCTCTTATAAAAGACTTCTTGTTTCAGCAAAAAAAGACATCTTTAAAAAACAAAAACAAACTGCAGCACCTGTGAGCATTACTGATGAGGGTAAGCTAAGTTTTGCTTTTGAAATTTGCAAGGAACTATGTGGGCAAAAAATATGTCAATAAAAAACTGTTAAATATTTAAGTTGTAGCCTCACAGCATAGTTCGGCAATGGCTGGTTTGATCTACTTGTTTCTTGTAGTTTGGCAGGTTCTCCCTGCTTACTGCTCAAGTTCG
Organism: Burhinus oedicnemus; assembly: GCA_008921705.1. Lineage (NCBI taxonomy): Eukaryota > Metazoa > Chordata > Aves > Charadriiformes > Burhinidae > Burhinus > Burhinus oedicnemus. Next base: position 483,960 of record VFFE01006117.1, read on the forward strand.
CGCTGTTCTAGTTGGTTCATCCACGTTTGTCTTCAGAGCGTTTATCTTCTTTTTTATTCTTATTACTTTTTAATGAGACACCTTTCCTCTCATTGGTGTTTCATGCAATACAGATTGAATTTACTGCAACTCCTTAAAGATTTAAGCTGTTCTTTACAGGCTTTGAGTCATTTGTGATTTAGGCTGGTGTTTCTTAAGGCCATTGTAATTTGGTAAATTTGGCTGGATTACATAGGTGAAGTTGCCTGAGAGAATTTTGACTTTGTGTTGTGGTTTTATTATGCTCTGAAATTATCAGCTGTATGTTATTTGCACTTTTTCTCCCCTGTAGAGCTCATAGTTTTGATATGTTATGATCAATTCTTAGTGCTTGCCAGTGTTGTCACAGTGTTGCTGTAGCCGAGATGCTCTGAGGATGTAAGTCAGGCGAGTTTTGTAGGCAGGGCCTAATTTTCATGAGACTTGTGGTTTAGATGGAAAAAATGGACAAATTTGGGGGCATATAAGCCCCACTTCAGGTCTGAAACAGACCCAGCAAATTTCAGTCTTAGTTTAACTTAATCTCTGAGTTTAACTTAATTATGCTAATCAGTCTCCTGTAAGGGATTTTGGAGTTTATTTTACTTTTCTGCGTTGATTAAATTTTCCAGGCTTTTATTGCACTAGAACATTGGGCCTCTCTTGTCAGTTCTCCATGCCTCCCATTCTTGCTCTGCAGTGTTCTGCTGGGATTTCTCTTTCGTATTACATTTTATGGCGATGTTTTCAGGAGTTTGTGTTTTCCATTGTATGACACAAACTTGCAATCAGAGATCTTAAACAAACTGCCAGTCATGTAGCTGTAACAGCATGAAGATCAATGTGGCTGCAAAATCATCAGAGAAGCTGTGTGAATATTCAGGCAGTCAGCCTGTGCAGGACTTTTAACTACTGAAGCAACACTTCTGGCAGGAAAATTGGGATGGCTCAGGTGGTTTAAAGCAAGCTCGTCTCGGGAAGCTTCACCCTCAGCTCTGGTATTCAGCGTGCCCCAAATTTTGAGGTGAGGTCTCTGGACAGATTTCAGTGCTTTTTACTGTTCTTTTGGGCTTTGGGGTTTTTGGTTTTGTTTTTTTTTTTTTATATTCACTGATTGTACTCATCTCTCCCTCTCTTTCACTTTGTCAGTTTCTAAATATGTATTGTCAATGTCATGTCTGGAAGAGACACAACACTGGCAGTGATAAGCACTGATATCAGGAGCTGTGTTAGTCGCACACAGGCAGAGGAAGAATGTGTAGCAGAACACTCGGGAAGAATATCGCTTAAAATCAAACGTGAACTATTTTCACACTCTTACATTTTTAGGATCTGAAAAGCCAATTTGTTGGGGTTTTTTTTTATAATTATATACAGCCTCTGTGAATTACTGAGGTTACAGACGAACTGTACACCAGTGAGTTAAGTGCAATGCTTGGGCACTACAGGTATCTCTGACCTGAGGGTACTTACTAGAAGGTGATGCTGTATCTGTGAGGAGGAGAAATAATGCCTGGAACATGGGTGGGCAGACTCAGCCAGCAGCAGCACTTGTAACAACATCAGCAACCCTGTGGCATGTTCCCTCCGTGCTGTTTAGTATGCGATGAACAAAGGTTTGGTTGGTGACCCAGCCCTCCCTGCATTCAGAGGCTGAAAACTGCCTCATTATTGTTCATTATGTAGTATTATTCTCGTGCAGTCACATTATCATAGCTTCCCCTGAGAGCCAGGATGCTAGTGTGGGTTCTGCACGGCTACACCGGTTCCTATACCTGAGCTAATTTGTTCGTTGCTAACCTGGTGTCTCCACAGGACAGAGACCTGTTCCCTGTGTAAGGGAAGGTTCACATATTAGTTATAGATGCATTGGGAGAAGTACAACAACACACATTGCCTATTTTTGACAGAGACCTGGTTTGGTGGCCCCACTGTGAGAACATGTTAACTCATCGAGGAGGAATTCATTCCAAACTCAAGGAGAGATTCACAGAAAGAAATCATGTGTGGAGAGCAAGGTGGAGGGTTGGGGGAGAGAAGGCTGTATGCGAGAGTGGTAGCAAGAAGGGGGAAGTGTAGAAGGGGTTTTAAGGGCATTCCAAAGCTCAGAGGTAGTAATTAGTTTCTAGATAGCTTTGAGGTTAGGACATCCAAAATATTATCCGTTCTGCCTTCGAGTTAAACGGAAAGGAGCCAATTCTTTTTTGCAGCCAGTACCCAAATCATTGTAATCAGTGCAGCATTGTGACTTGTCCATCATTTGAGACTTTGTTGTATGATACTGTAGCGTTAAGGTACATGGAAAGGAGGGAATGCCTCATTGCAATGAAGAAACTGACAGAAAACAGAAATAAAAAGATGGCAGTGATTGTACATCTGGCTTTACACATGAGCTGGAAAGCGCTGATATGCACAGTTCAGTTCAGGGATGACGGTGGATACGGTTAGCCTGATATTAGGTACTGGAGAGCATACAATCAAGAAAGAAGAGAATACATTTTAAGTGGTGTAAATGACCATAATGAAAAATAACACAAAAAATACAAGGGAATGCTGAAAGTGAATACCAACAGAAGAAAAGTACCTGGACATAGGATAGAAAATTTAAAGAGATGGGGTAGGTAGGATATTTAGAAATGGACCAGATAAATCTTTTATAAATCAGTAGCAAATATGAATTCTCCAGTGACCCTCAAGACTCTTAGCTTAGAAAGGTCAGCATCTTTTCTGTCCCCAGCTTCTGGGAATCTGTGCATCACGTCCATATACAGAAGTGCCATCTCTTTGCTATATTGGCCTTCTGTTGTCCTTCACAAGCAGCAAAGATGATGATGGCCCTCTGATAATTTTAAGGATGACTGCAGTATTTGGAAGGACCTGTAGTGCACCACAGGTGTGTGTGGAGAAGGAGCTCAGACATAACTGGAGATCAGACTGGAGCGCCTTGCTCCAAGGGCACATTCCCAAGTCTTTTGCAAATAAGTAGCAAACTTCTTGTTTCCAGGATTAGGCCGTAAAGAAGAACATAATCACATGAACTAAAGTAGCAAGGTAGACTGACCCTTACTACTGAAATAATCGCACAGGACTGCCAATCAACGAAGTCCAGGGATGGTACATAGATAGGTAGAATTTGGGAAGGTTTCACAAACAATGTTTATTACTTGTTTCATTGCCAGTCCTACCCCTGTGCTTTCAAGGTTTTTGACATAGCTATGACAAGTCATACTCTTACGCAGTTAGTGTGCCATTTTACCTTCTGGAACACGGAGATATATTAGAGAGCTTGCTGATGGAAGTGTTCATAGAATTGTGCAATCAGAAAAAAAATTAGGTTGGAAGGGTCCTCTGGAGGTCTCTAGTCCAATTCCCTGCTCAGAGCAGGGCTGACTTCCAAGTTGGATTAGGTTACTCAGGGCCTTGTTCAATTAAGTTTTGAAAATCTCTGAGGATGGAGAGGCCACAACCTGATCCAGCACTTAACAACTCTCCCTGTGAAAACTATAGCAATAAGATAGCAACAGAAGTAGACTATGTAAGTGAATGTAAGAATATTTAATTAGAATATATAGGTGAAGATCATAGCAATAGGAGCTTTCTATATGGGTGATAAGGTAGGACAAAAGGATAGCAATATACTTAAAGCAGTAGCAGGATTTTTCTGGCTTTGCCCATTGTCCTTTGCTGGCAACAGCAGTCGGACATTGCAGACTGGAGAAGAACCTGTTTGGGTTTCTTCAGAGGTAGTTTTGGTCACAGTGTCCCCAGGATTTTTCTTTCCTGAAAACTTTTCTTTAGATCCTTAGCTGACTTGGCTGTCTCCCTTACTCAGCCGTCCTCATGTGGAAACCTGCATTCCTTTCAGGTGGTACTGAGATGCAGGGCATGTCTAAATAGTTTAAGAGAAACGAACTGCTGTGGAGAGGTGTTGCCTCTAGTGCCAGTCAGCAGCATTGCTTCTCTTCCCATCCTAGTGACCACAAGTCACTAAGCTGCAGGACTCTGATGTGGAAAAGCGATGATACAATAGCATCTTGATAACATAGTGTCAGCCTTAGGAGAAAAGTAGAAAATAAACAGGTGTGGAAAGGAAGCAGCAGGGGGTGCTGTGCACAGCCTCACTGGTGTCACTACCTGTTGCTGAAGTATTTTTTAACCTGTCTCTCTAATGAGTTTTGAAGGCCTGGGAGGCACACGTGGGATCAGCCACACGATGAAGCATCAGTCAGGGCTTGGTCTAACAACACAACTGTGGCTGTGCTAGCGGCCAGCAAGTTGTGCTTACTCAGACTGATCCCCTACCCTGCAAATAGCAACAGCGTCCTGCCCAGGGGAGGCGGCTTTGTGTGTAGATAGAGCTGGAATCACAGGCTATATTCCAAGCGTGTAACTTCGGTTAACTCTGAGCTGAAAACAGACCTTAAATACATCAGTTCAGCTTCCAGGCACAAGGGACTTCATTACCCTGTGCATCCAGAGTCTAACCCTACATACATCCTTTGCTGGCTGGACAAAAAGCCATGCTATCTGAAAGGTTCTTGGGTAGCAATGCTGTAAAAAAGCACTGTTTTACACACAGATACCCAACAGCCCCCGGTGCGTGCTGGCTGCACGTGGGAAAGTCATGAGATCTTGAAATGAGGCATGTGAAGGTGTGCCAGGGTTTGTCCGCTAAGAATCGAGGCAGACTGTTACAAACAAAACATATGCAGTCCATATACTTTAAAGTCTATATGCCCATGTACAAGCTCTGCATTTCATGCGTCCTCATCCACATAGCAAGAGATGGATCCCGGTGACAGAACGGGGAACAGGTGGAAGGATGTCCAAGCTTGGAGTGATGAGATGCTCTGTTTACTCATCAGAAAAAAAAAATGTGCTTTTAAATGGTTTGATTTTCCTTCAGTTTAAAATGGAGTAAATCAGTTCAGCCCTTTGCTGTACCTCTGCAACTTTAAGTAAGGTCCATTTAGTCATCTTCTATTGATTTCGATCAGATCAGACTTTAGCCCAGTGTATTTTGAGCATATTGATTATATATGTGGAGGATACAGCAGTACTACCATCTCCCCGTCCCGTGGCATGGGGATTTTTAGCCCTGGTAATCTAAAACACGTCAGAGCTGCCAGCAGCCATGGGGTGATCAGCGTGACCCTCCATCCGTGGTGGTTCACCTGCAGAGCTCAGCTCACCTGCAGCACCCCGAAACCCCCTCCATCTGGGACCGAGCACCACCTTCTGCATTTCGGCCGGCCCAGGGCATCTGTTCAGTGCCTGCCAGCCCAAGGAGGCAGGTGCCAGCAGCCAACCGGGCCCAGCACCTCCTGGGGGAGGATTTGTTTTATTTCTTTTTGGACCGTTTAACCTTTTTTTTTTTTTTTCATTATAATTACACTTTTTTCTTCGCTCTTCTGCCGGAGCTTTCACGTTCAGGCCGAGGAGGCACCTCGCCAGGGCGGGGCGGGCGGGCAGGGCCGCGACCCCGCTGAGGTGGCCGGGCCGGGCCGGGGCTCAGGCGGCTGCTGCCCCCCGACGGCGGCCGCCGGGAAATGGCGCCGGGTCCCAGCCCTTCCCGCGGCCAGGCGAGCCGCCCTTATGTAATGGCCTTTATGTAACCGGCCGGGGCCGGGGCCTCCGCTCTCCCCTGCCAGGTGGCCAGCCCCCTCTGCTCCGCCGTGGCCCCCTGCCTCCACACGCAGACCCCCGCGGGAATGGAGCTTTTTGTTGTTGTTTAAAAATTGAGGGGCCGGTCCAGTCCTCAGAAATCACATTTTGGCCTGGCAGCCGCACGCCATCCTGGGTGGGAGGCGGGAGAGCAGGGCCTGTGGGGAGAAGGGGCTCCCGCCTCAGCCCTTCAGGACGAGAATCTGTCCTTGTGGAGAGGGGCTTTGCCAGCAGACAGGGAGCCAGGACCATGGCCGTGGGGCAGGGCTGCCTTGGCTCCAGTGGCACCTCCATCCTCCTGGATGACTCTTGCTTGGGCCAGACGCTGCCCCAAAAACCATGGTCACCCAGCGGCGCAAGGTGCCGCCTCGAGAAGGGCCTGCTCCCAGGGCAACCCACCACTGCTCACGTATCGGGTGCCAGCAGGAGATAACAGCATTTTATTTGGACGGCTTCGGCCTCCCCGGCTCCTGCTGCCCTCTCACAAGCGTGGCCACGGCCCCCCCAGTGCGTAGTGGGAGCTGCCAGATGTCTACCAAGGCATCACGGCTACGTGCTGGGTGAGGGCAGAGGTCTTCCCGGCTGGAGGCTGCAGCCCAAGCTGGCTGGGTGGCTACCCGGCCCCGGGCGTGGAGGAGGGAGTGCCTTCACCTGTAAAAGGGAAGGGGAACAGTGAGATGCTTCCCTGTACAGCGTGCTTGCTGCATGATTCGAAGCCCACCATTTCTCTTTGTGCCTCGGTTTCTCTATCTGTGAAATGAAGGTGGTGATTAACTACCTGCTTAGTGTTCCTCTGAGGCTTAATTCCTTGTGTTTACAAAATGCTTGGAGGTCCTGGATGGAGGGAGGTGTTGAGAGCTCGGTTGCACTGTGCTCATAGCCTGTTGTTTCAGGCTCCAAATATTCATGCTTTACTTAGATGACCTCTGCATCTCAAAATTACTTCAGTTCTTTTCCCTACAAAACAAGCCTCTGCACTGATTCGTTTTGAACTGGAAACTTGCATATTTGTTTGCTTTTCAGACAATTCTATTAAATTTCTGTATAACTCTCTTTATTTGGAATGCTACAGCCTTGGTTAATATTTGTCAAATGGAGCTCCGACTGTCTAAACCACTGGGACAAGTTTCATTTTATATGTCATCAGTAGGGGCAGAATGAGGAGTTTCGTGCTTGGCCTATTTGCTGTAACAGTCTCAGGGCCATTGCATCAGAGTCAAAACAAGGAGCAGCTTGTTTCCAAACAAGAAGCATGGAGGAAAGTCTTCTCTGCCTCCTTCCCTGTAAGGGAAAAGAGAAGAGAGAGGGGGGTGGTGAGGGGAAAGAAAGTTATCTTTAACAGATTCTAAAAATGCCTTTTCCCAAATATGCAGTCAGTCCCTTCAAAGGTCTCTTTGTTTATTTTCAGGAAGAAACCCAAGACAGCTGAAAACCAGAAGGCGTCTGAGGAGAATGAGATTACTCAGACGGGTGCATGCAGCGCCAAGCCGGGCCTTCCCTGCCTGAACCTTGAAGCTGTTCTGTCTCTGAGCCCGGCCCTCATCCACTTACCACATTCACCAACAAACCTGCACGCACACACAGGGTCATCTGATTGTGAGTACGCCAACGTGCTGCTGGGTTGCGCCAGGGTTCTTGAAAACACACTACTTGCAGCGGACCAGATTTTCCAGTTGGATGCTCTTTCCATAATGGCACGAGCAGGACTTCCTGAGGGCTTACCTTTTCCCTTCTTTGGGAATTACCACTGAAACAGAGCATTTTGTGTTAAGGCTGTGATAATGCAATCAGCCAGAGGAAGCTGAGAGCATATTGTTGGGTCAAGTTGCTGCTTCTTACGAATTAAAAATGGAAGACCCCTCAAGCATGTCTCTTTCCAGCTAGAGCTGTAGTTATTCCTCTCCTGGTAGTCACATGCTTCTCATTACCCAAGCATAGCTACTGACTGGGGATTTTCAGCCTGTATTGTATTGCAATGGGAGAAAACAAGTGTCTGGCTTTGACACCCAGGATTGTAAAGGATTTCCACAAAGAAAGGGGGGAATGTTTTGTGGAGAGGATCAGTCTGAGAGTCTGGAAAATCTTTGTAGACCTGTGTGGTTGTACCAGTTTAAGGTCCTTGTTTTGAGTGCATTCACTTTCAGATTACTCAGCATGGGTTAATTGGCCTTTTAAAAATGTACTTATCTGTTTTGCCAAAAAATACAAAAATAAAGGAGGCAATGATTAAAACTGGATTTTGGAAAGTCAGAACTTACCCTGTCAGCTCTTCAAAACATTGTCATTTCACAGTGGTCCCTGCCTGGAAGGCTCTTGGGCAAGAATGTGTAGGGTGATGTGAGCCTCATCATTCACTAGTTTTAGAATATATAGTTTACCTCTTCTGCAGTGGTTTTAGGATGTTGTAAAATTTACAAGGGGGAAAAATGGAGAAAGAAAGATGATGACACCAGGTTTCAAGAGTGCAGAAGCCAACCAGACTTTGCAAAGGACTATAAAAAAAAATCAGGGCATGACAATAAAAAATCAGATTAAAAGGTATGTATATCCTCTTCTTTTTTTAATTTAAAAATCCTGCCTCAGGGCCAAGCTTGGAAGCAGCCGGGTTATACGGATCATCACTATCAAAATCACTTTAGCTGCAATTCATTCCTGTTGGCTTCTGACTTTATTCATTATGAGCTGCTTCTAGAGATCTTGATTTTAATAGAGCTGGTAAACATTGGGGAAACTTTCCCAAATCTCACCTGGTGATTTGGGGAGAAGAAAGAGATGTGAAACAATTGAGCAGCAGGCAGCATGCAATTTAGTATATACAAGAATTCTCTTCAAATTGGAGATGTCAGGCTCTTTGTTAAAACTGGGGTACAGTTTTGTCTTGTAGTGTTTTCTGAAAACAAAAAGCTTGTGAAAAGATGCAAAAAATGAGCAGAACAGCAAGAAAAAATAATCCTTATTTTCAAACAAAGAATCTCTTTATCCCATTCACAAAGATGAAAGAGTTCATTAGTAAATGGGATTTGAAAACTCACACTGATGTTTTTTGACAGTACAAATGGAAACCCATGAGCGCAACCTTAGGACAGAGGCCAGCAGGGATTGTAGGGAACTTGGAGAATGAACTGCTGCTTTTGCTTTCTGAGGTGGCCAAGTTCAGGGGTGAGGAATATTGGCAGAGGGCAGTAGGGGGAGGTGGAGCCTGCTGCTCTTCATGATCTACCTGTTCTTTGGACAGAGTCTTTTAGACCCCAAAGTTTTTAATGTCCCCAAATCACCTTCCATTCCTACTAAATTCACAATACCAATATGAATAAACTGCAAACTCAGGTTAGATGCTCTTTTCACACTGAAGTTGTTTTTTTCAAAAAAAGAAGTTTAATAATAATTTCATCATTAATATTGTCCTATCTCAGGAATTGTTGAAATTTAGTTCCCAAAATACAATTAGAGTCCTGCAAAAATTCAAGAAAGGGTAAGATATCTTGTGGTGTTGATCTCTGTTAGTTGATTCCATGTTCTTTGAAACCAATGGAAAAACTCCCATTATTTATGATGGGTTATAACCTTTGTCAGGCTGTATTATCAGGTGGTATGCATATAATTAGTGTTCGGCATGCCCTTGCAAAATAGCAATGCCAGTTTCTCACGTGAACTAAAAACAAGGCATGATGAATATTTACTGCATATTTACTATAGCTATCTCCTGTGTTATGTGGTGGGTTTTTTTTTAATATGGCCTCAATCCTACATTCATTAACCCAAGAGATTAATATTTGTGGCTCCCAACATTTAAAAATGGGCTTCCCTGTCATTACAAACCTCTTCTCCTCCTCTGTTGCCTCCCCTGCATTTTGGCGTGATTCTTTCCCCTCACCCTAGAATCCCTCCCTTTGTCCTTCTCTTCCCTTCGTCTTAGAGCTACATTGCCATGTCTTTTTTCCTGTCAACTTTTGGACCTGTGGTGGTGCTTTACTTCTTTGGGCCAGCAGCACTTCCTGTCCTTCTCTCTACCTTCTAGACACTACAACATTGCTTCTCCTCCCTTGTCCAGGCCACCATACTGCCTCTACCCCCACAGCTGGGCAGATTACAGTTCATTTTCAAAGGACATTCTTCATTCTGGTGGGGATTTTTCTAGCGGATGGTAAATAATTAAAAAAAACTTAAAAACTAGGATTAGACAGGAAATTTGAGAGGAATTTTTGTTGAAAATATCAGAAACACCGAGAAAGAGTCAGCATGGTAGGGTATATCAATTCTTGGAAAAATGCACTGATGTACAGATGGTTCCATAAGCCCTTATTCATGTGTCTGGAAAAAAGACTTGGATTTTATGGGCCACCTATTCAAATCAGTTTGAAATCTTCACTGACCATTTTGCATGCACAGTCACTAGTGCTTGGCAGAAAACACCACCGCATATTTATTATGAGAAATGTTCAGAAGCCAATCTACTCTAAAAAATCAGGGTGCTTTTGGAATGATTCAGATCAAAATACTTTATCCAAGCATAGGAAATAAAAACTCTATGATAGCCATCTGCTCCTCAGCTGTAAAAGGCAGAGGTGAAGAAAGCCTAAGCAACAGTCTGAATGCCAGTCTTACTGAAACGAGTACTTAGCACAAAAATCCAGGTAAAGTCGTATGTGATGCATAACTTAATTTAGGGCATAATTCTATAGTGTAGTACATTGTACGTGCTGTTTCTGATGCCACTTATTCCCAATGAAATTGCATTACTTCTGACCCTTGTAGGACTGGGTCCTAGATTTCTGCATTTATTATTATGATTTATTTCCAGCGCAGATGAAACCTTGAAGCAAAATCCAGAACCTAGGATGTATTGTGTCCAGTTCCCATCTCTTTCAGTCTTGGGAAATACTAGCTCACGTAATACAATTGGAGAAACAAGTTAGAGGAAGAGGTGCTTCCTGAGGTAACTGTTTTCATGTAGGGCTTGGCAGATAAAAAGCACCACTTTGAATTAATTTGGAATTAAGTCATAGAGTGAGCTGATAGAGCTCCAAATGAGTTATACCTCTAGCTACTCAGCTGTCACAAACAGATGTAGCTGCTTACCCAGAAGAAATGTGTTTGTGCAAAAAGACACAAGGACAAGCATGGAGGCACAGGTTCTGGAAAGGTTACAAAGAAGCAAAGGAAAGCATATGAGATTGGTGCTGCAGTTTTCCACATACTTTCTTGCTTATGGATAGAGAATGCACAAAGTTGGTAGGGTCCTCCTTTGAAGGCTGAACTGTCTCAGGTAAAGCTTCTAAAGATTTTGCTGAGAGGGAAGGAAGTCATCAGGACTTGGCTGTATTTAAACTGATTTGGTCTGTATAGGCCACTTACTTCAGGAGCCCTTCAGAAAGCATCTATAACTATGTATGTTTTGCAAGTGCCAAGAGATAAGATCATTTTGGCAGAAACTTTCACGAGTTCTCAGAGATACAATCAGACAAAAACTTCATTCAGGCTCTGATGTATGCATCTTAACAGATGTGTCCAAACTCAAAGGAATCCCATGGGAACAGTGCAACTGAATCTCTTTGTCTCTATTGATAGTTAAAAGAGTTATTCTTAGACATTGGATGGTCCATCTGTGAAGGAGTTTGTTCCAGACAAGGGAAAAGCAACATCTTTGCAAAGAGTTTCCATGGGACTGAGAGACAGGTTGGACAATCATTGGAAAAACTGCTGAAGCCATTTTTATGATTTTAGAGAACACAGAATTCTTCCAGAGACCTGAGATTCTGGTAGGGAATGAAAGTTGAGAAGGAAAGTGAGGCATGGATAATTTTTGAAAAAACCATGAAGCAATCATTGGCAAGCCATTGAGATGGGGGAGGACTTTATAAAGTTACGTTTTAGCAAGGGACTGGGGAGCTTTTATGCATTAAATAGAATGCGCTTTATAAACACTGTCGGTGACGAACCCTTTGTCCATACATGCTCAAGTGACATCACATGGCTGACTTGGTCCAATTCCAGCATTTTTTAGCTTTCACAGGATGGGAACTTTGAGGCAGTCTGTTTTCTTTTTCTCCTTCTAAGTTCTGATTTTTGTAGCTTGATAGCTTTCCATCATAATGGGGAAAGGCAGAGAGGGAACCTCACAAGGTTCCTAAACTCCACAGAGCACTGGAGAGCACTGGGAGTGGATGTGGAAACTGGGTTTTCATTTTCTTGAGCAGCTAGAGGGACCCACCATTCCCTTCCCATGAATCAAAAAGTTTGATTTGCCTGGGGCTAATATAGAGGCTAGATGGATCTGAAGGTGGTTTGGCCTCATCTTTATGTTTTAGGTTTTCTGTGTTTCTCTTTGAGGTTCTGTGGCAGGAAGAGAACAGTTACATGCCCTCATGGTCTTCCCTCTGCCTCTGGAAATTTGTGGCTATGATTCCCTAGGAACTGCTCTGGAGCTTTCAAATGATCTCCACACTCAGAAGGGAGGAGGGGAGCCCTCATTCTACCAGCTTCCTTGTTTTCAGAGGCAGACAGTATGTCAATAGTAATTTCATCTGTACTTTCACTAATCTATGTATAGTATGTCTTAGCTAATGCTGAGTATTTTTAGGTTGTTTTTGGTGACCTAAGAAATGATGTATGTTTAGATATCTATTTTAGATGATATAATAATAATGATACAGGCCTTTTCTGTAGCAAGCTAAACTGAAAGCAAGGACATCCACAGTTCTCAAATACTGATGTCACGACACTTAATTATACTTTTGCCTTGCAGAACATTTGAAGTTTTGTTTAGTAAATGCTTCTGTTTTTAACAGTCATAAGTGGTTTCTGTGTCCTGTAGGTTTGTATTTCTGTTTGTAAGATTCTCAAAGAAATATCAGCCAGGAATTAACTTGTGTTTTCATAGAAGCAGATATATGTTGCTGGAATTGTGTAGAGACAGAAGTAAGTACAAGTACAGGTTTGTAAAACTATAAGCTGAGCTCACCCTGCCTCTGTTGAAAAAGCCATCACAATACACTGAAGAATTGGCTGTGTAAAATGTTGTACTACTGATAGGAACTGGTCTCTATATTCCTAATCAGTACACTAAGTGAGTTTTGTCAGGTTGGTCTCTCGGGCTTTTCTTCTCATGAGAAATGACTAATAGCATATGGTACTTCAGTAACGAAGTCAGCGAGTATGTTTTCAGAAGCAACGGTGTGACTTTGGAGCCTGAGTTTCACTGATGCATAAATCACATTTATAACACATAGATGCTTTTGAAAATTTGTCTAATTATCCTAAATGTTGATTCTCTCATTTGATGACCCTGTAATACTGGCTTGATGCTAGGTTGTCAATTCTTGTGGTATTCAGTGCTTTTCTTACTGCTTTCCATTTAGAGAACTCTCAATGATAACACGCATAATTTCAGCTTTGGTTTAAAACAGCTGTGCAAGTTTCTAGCTTTCATGATTTCAGGGGATGACTTGAAGATATGTCCCCAGTGTACCTATTCTTTCTAAGTACAAGGGAAAATGATAAAAAGTGTTACTGCCTTTTGCAGTCCCATAGCTTCCATTCTTCCATTCCATTTTGAGGTGACTGAGTTGATAATACTGTGATATTTCTGTTTCTAAGTCATGCTGCAGCCACTGAGACATACTGTAACTGTCCAGTAAGATATCTGCAGTCTGTTTCTGAGTTTAGCTCTTCCTGTCTTCAAAATCTGCCCCCCGCAGATTTTTATCACTATTCTTTGAGTTGCGAGTCTTCTACTAAATCCTTCCCTTACATATTGGATGAGCGTTTCAACTGCTTCACTCATGGAGTGACTGATGAATACTATACAACTATCTATCACTGTTCAATGTATTAAAGTGTTCTAGTACTGCTGTTGTTTGGGATTTTTTTGTTTGTTTTTGTATGTGGGTTTTGGGTTTTTTAATAACAGTCTCCAGAACAGTGCTTTCCTCTTCTCCCCCTTGAGCTCACTTACCTTCTTCCATCATCCTCCATTCTGAAAATTAAAGCAATAATGTCAATTCAACTGCAGAATTTCTGTAGCCTGTTTGATTACCTTTACTGCTTTCATAGATCAGTAGTCTAGCTAACCCACTGAGTCTACTACTTGCCTACTTAATCTATCAATCACGTGACCTACAGCACTTATTAGGTACCAGTCATTGCCCCGTAAACTTTCTCTGATGTGTTTGTGTTGGAGACAAATAATTACCTTTAGTCATTTTTTCTTTAAATTTCCTCTTCACCTGACCTAATCTTTGTTTTACATCTAGCCTGCTACAGTTTATGCTCAGTTCTATTAGTGTCACTTGGGCATGATTTCCATGTTTGAAAGGATACATTTTCAGCTTTAATGAATTCTTATACCTTGTTATTTAACCATTGTAGCATTTTGTACTTCCTTATTTTTTTGTTGTTGTCCGTGGTTATGCATATGGACTCTAATAAAGTATTATTAAGGCCACCTCCCTGCTGATCTTATGGATTTTAATTCCTTATCTTTTCCTCTCAGACGCTTTCTGACTAACTTCCTCTTCTTTTTTTCCTTTTAATAGTTGTTCCTCCTAAAGTTGCACATACCAAAACTGCCACTTTATGTGATCTGCTTGAAGGATGTCAAACATAATCGTGCCAATCATTGTTACTTCATGTCTTAACCATGCATGCAACTGCTGTCATCTCCTCTGTCCTAATCGGGTGAGAAGACTAAAACAAAGGTACCATTTCCCTAATATGGTCTCCAGAGGGACACTTCATGTAGCAGAGTCAAACATAAAAGATTTTCCAGTGTTTGACAGGTGATTCTTACTTGAAGGAAACTAAAGCAGCTACATCTACCTCTCCTTTTGTCCTACTGTGTGTTGTTAAAAGCCTGCATAAATCAAGACTTATGTCTCTCTTGGTTGGTCCTTTGCGTGCTATAGGGAGACACCTTCCATGCTTTAAGAAACATTGACTGGTGCATTAGTTGCCTGGTTTGTTGCAACTACACAACAAGTTACAGATATAAAAAAAGACTTGGTCACCTTCTGTTCTTTTTCACCACTGTGATCTGTCTAGCATTGGATGGAGCTTTTTGCTTGTTTCATCTAAGCTTCCATAGTCACTTTCTCCTCTTTTCTCTTGTTTACCTATGGTAGAGTAGCCATGTAATCTTTGTGCTGTGATCCCACTCAATAACTTTAGAACAAGGTAGGGCCAGAGAAGTATTCGAATGAGAGAAAAGCAAAACAGTTCTTGTATTGTTCTCAGCTGAACAAAGACAGCTCTTTCATTCAAAGTATTTTTGAAGTGAAGCCTTAATGTGGTACTGGGAGAGAACCTGAAACATAAAAAACAAGGTACTGTTTAATATCACCTACTAATGTTTATAAAGTGTGCTAGGGGGTGTTGTTCGGGGCAAATCATTGTATTTCCACAAGAAATGTGGTGTTTGATCTACTCCATAGGTGAAAGTCAGTTGTAAGCCATCAGAGTGCCACTGAACTCCTTCATTTGCATCAGGGTATTTGCCTCCCAGCCTGATGCACAGCAGACCACAATCATGTGTTCTGGCTGGCATTGTACGTTTGGGTTCCCGAGGATGCCAATTATTATTGTCTCTAGAGGGAATGTCATTGCGCCATCTTTTCATTTACATTTTCTGTGACTGTTTTCATTGTCCATGCAGCCATTTACAAGGCTAAAATAACATGAGATCTAGTCTTACGTATCTACCACTCAGGAACTGGAACGCAAAGAGAATTCAAGATCTCTAGTTAATCTGTCAGCACAAATAGCTCCTTGAGGAATTAACTGCACCTATGAAAAAAAGGATAAACAAATCCTAGAACCCCTACTCATCGCAGCTTTGTTGTGTTAAACACTGAAAGGATCTCTGCCCGGCTGGGATGTGCAATATATACTCTATATCAATCTGTGACATGTGGTGAAATGCTTCTTCTTGAAAGCCCGCAAGAGAGAAGTAGTATAAATTAAGAGTAATCTCACAACAGCTATTTTTGAGTTCTTAACCAGTGAAAATGTAAGTGTAGCAATATTGTGCATCTATTAAAAATCTTGAAAGGCTCTTTATAACTAGATGATAGGAGTGATAACGTGTAATTTATTGATGTTACGCAGATAGAGAAAAAACGACAAAGTAGCAATTTTTGTGTGAAAAGGGGTATGATAGAGGAAATAAAAACAGAGCAAGGGACTTCTCCCCACAGCTTCATGCCTTTGTATGCAACCATGTCAACTTTAACAAAAATATCTTGCGCTTTGGTCCTGTGCAGCGTTTCAAAACAGGCCATATTCCCTGTATTCAAAAGTAAAACTCCCAGATGCTGTGTCTAATGTTTTTGGCTGAGTAGAGGGTAGAATGTGCCTGAAGGCACACCTGAGAAACAACTTTCATACACTGTATTAGTATCACCTGTTGGTGACTGTATGCTTGTGTATACATGTAATTCCAGGGCCTTTTCCCTGGGAGGGTGAGGGGAAGCATTGGAACTGACAATGTACATTTACTGCTACGGATCCATCTGATGATATCAAGCCACCCATGAATGTTGAGTTCTTGTTTATTGCCTTCATTTATTAGTTTAAAGCGTTCTGCCATACATTTCTCTTCCTGTCAAAACTAAGTAGGTGATTTTGGAAATAAGTCTGCTCCCAGGGATTGCAGAGGTCTCACTGAGGACAGAAATTTTCCCTGTGGCCTTCAGCGTCATTGACATAAGCATGTGCTGTTTCCCACTGATATTTAAATCTGAATTATAAGCAGGCCTGAACACTCATCCCATAAACTCAAAATAAAGAATCCACAGTCCAAAACAGTATGAATATCTGTCTCACGATATTTCTAAGCTGAAATACTCACCAAAGCACCCAGTTGTACTAGTTAACAATTATCTTTTCACTAATACATAAAAAAGATAAATAGAAAAAATAACCAAATAAAATCTAGTATTTTCATGTGGTAGCTTTCCTCTACTCAGGGCTGAGGTGCAGCCACTGGAATAGATAAAAGCATCCTTTTCCCAGCCTTGAGGGCTGGCATTTACAGTTTTTCATCCATTCCTTGTTTCTCCCATCAACCAGTAGTTCTGTGACCAGAACAAAATCTTCTACATTGAAAGGCCTTTCTCTGGAAATATGGAGGGTATAAGCAGTGGTCTTCCACAGGCAGCAGCTCTCCAACAAAAATCAAACACTCTGACTGCACCCTTTTCCTAACAGACTGCTGCAAACACTGCCTGTAGAGGATTCTAGCTTGAATAGAAACCTTCTAAACAGGTAATTATCTTAAGAGGTTTTAATCTATATTTTCCTTTTAACCAAAGCCCACAGACTTTCAGGCTTCCTGTATTTAACCATACTCAAACTGATAAGCTTTTCCTCCTTGTCTTTCTGCCTGGGGGAAAAACCTAACAATACAGGGCAAACGTGAAAGAGTTCATGGAATAGCAGTTGTCTCTTTTGGAGACATGTTTTAATATATTGACACCTATTATGCTTCTAATTCATTCCTCCTCCAGACTGGCTCCCACCTCTATCCCCAGCCCCTTCTCCCTAAACAATGCTTCTGAGAGAGGATATAGTAAGTTTGTACAGTACACCACAGCGAGATGACCAAAAGCAATCCCTGTTCACTTTCCTTATGGGTATTCAGTCTGAAATACACTATTGGGATTTAAACAAAAGCCCTTAAAGCATGTGAAGGTATTCTTAATGACTACAGTAAGCTTTTAATCAGGACCATGGAACAGCAAAATAAATCACCTTGTTTGCCTACATTATCCAAAAAGTTTATTCTTTCTGTTTCCAAGAAGCATTCCTCTGTTCTTTGTTTGAGTGGCGAGTGTTCACACCGTAACTTTGCTGGCCCATCTCACCTCTTCCCTGTTCAGTGGCTCTGTCGCTGCAGGTCTGCTTGTGCAGCCTGCCCTTTTGAGTAGCACCTGGCACTCTGAAGGAAAACGAGCAATAGATGCACCTAGATTTTTAAAGAGCCAAACTGCCGTAAACTTACAGCCGATTAAAACAGCTGGGCCGTGCTGGGGCTTGGCAGGATCGTGCTTGAGCTCTCTGGGAACAAGCGAGCGTGGTTGAAACAAGTTTTCGTGTAGAACATAAAAACGTTCCCTACTAAAGGGCTGAGCACAGCCTCGTTTCTCTTCCTAGGAAATAGTGCCATCACGTGGCCACGTTGTTTTCTCAGTTTCCAATTACAAGAGGGCAGTTGTACAAACATTTTTCTCCCTTTACATTTTAAAAAAGAGCATTAAAATGCTATTTGGTGATCATATCTTTTGCTCAGGTAAATACATTTCAGCTGGCTGGGGCACAGGAATTAACCTTGTAATGGTATGGCCAGCCTGTTGAAACTCCCGTTAATGCAGCTGTGACAACAGCTTTGGTGGTTCTGTTAATGTAGTATATGTTGCTTGGAGGTGTTGTAGATACCTTCAGGAGAAGCATCCCCCATCATTGTAGTCCGTGTCTATGCTAGGCATATGATGGCATGGCTGTAGCAGCAGAGGGTCTGCAGACAAGGGCTGAGAAAGGAACAGAGGGAAGCTGTGTGTGTGTATGTGAGCCGGTGTTTACAGTGGAGGTATATTGGACCGGACCCCAAATACATGCTTGGGACTAAAAATGGCTTTTGAGCATACCCTTTTTACTTTAAAGTATCTTTGGAGTTCCTAAAATAGCAAGAATACAAACTGGAGTGAAAGTGGGAAAAGTAAATATCCTGGCTAAAAATCGAGTAGTTCTTTAACTTAAAAATAGCTGAATTGCTGTAACACTTTCAAGCCCTTGGTCAACAGACTGCTATGAATTTGAGCTAGTTTTTACCTGGTGTTTTACAGTTGTAAGTAGGGTGCTCACCATAAAGAGGTATAAAGGAATCAAGGCACTAGAGTAGTGTGAGAGGAAAGCATTTTTGTAAGCCTGGAGAACAAAATTTGAAGAGACCTATGGAGTTAAATCCTGATCTTTCTGTAGTGTTCTTTATCCAAGGAATGCAAAACAATTTGTTAAGATTTATTAAGGCGTGCAGTCCTTCTGTGGAATTGGGTGCATGATGCTGTCCTTGTTCTACATGTGAAACAAACTGAGGCACAAACATTGCCGCCTGCAGATTGTAGAGCAAACAGGATTAGTGCTGACAGACTTCTCCCACAGTCTTTCAGTCAAAGCACTGGAAGGTGATTCACTGCCTGCTCCCCAAGTGTGTAGGCTGAAATAGAGGCTTTTATGCTTGACATTGGGTTTTTATGCCCACTGGATATAGAAGTAATCTTATATACAGAACACCTATGGTTTAGTCTTCAGCTTTATGTAAAATGGATATCTCATCATTAGGTGGATGCTAAAAAGGACAGGGCAATTAACTGAACAAATTGTGCATAGGAAATTTGCTGAACATTCTGTAGTCTGCAGACGAAGCCTGTCTCCTGTACAAAGTTTAAGCAAACTCTTTCTTATTAGCCATCTACTTGATATGTTTGCTCCTTTGAGAATAAGGTTGTGTTTGTGTGTGCATGCATTTCTGTCTTTCAAATAAACGTAGTTATTAGACTATGAAATTTAGAGAAGTTTGACAGCTTTCAGAACACAGTGATTCTTTCTTCCATATAGTGTATTACTGACACATTAATAGATGTTGTGCTGGTAAAAATACAGTACTTCCTGTTAAATGTAGACTGCTACATATTTTGATTCTAACAACAATCTGGTAGGGTTAGGGCAATTCGTGTAGTGTCATCTGGTGTTTGTTTTGGATAGATATTATAGAAGGAGATACTGATTTTCAAGATGTTCAAGCAGATGATTGGGTGAAAAATCCAGCAAACCTTTAAAGCAACAGAAAGCAAGGGCTGCTCCTGGTCAGATCTCCTGCTGAGGATACAAATGTTCTTCTGTGTTCCTGAAACTCCATACAAGCTTCTCCTCTTGCAGGCCCCTGCTCAGAATGAGGCCAAATATTCAGGAGAATCAGTCTGATCAGGATTGGCTAGATCGGCCTCTCTAGCATCATTGAGATATACTGAGGAGTCAGCCACTACCAGGCTTTCAGGATTTGAATTCACATCACTTCTTGAGTGGAAAAAATGATGCTCCACTAAATTTGGTCCCAGAGAGTTGGAACCTGATGCAGGACTAATTTTGTGTATGGAAACACTAGATAGGAATTTTTGCTCTGTTAATCCAGTTGTATTTTTGAGTTACTAACTTGAGAACAACAGAAAATAAAACTTCATCACTAGGTATAAATCAGGTCATTGGAGCTGAAGAAAGCACCCATGGTTATGGTGCTAAGTTTGGAACAGGAGAGACTAATATATGGAAATGGGAAAGCTTCCTATGGAAATTGGGGGCTATAGTATCTTTCATATGTTGTGATGGAAATGCTGTATTTCAACTGAACTGTCATGTTTATGTAAGAGTTGAGATTTTAATTCCAAATTAAAGATTCTTTACTGAGACATGCCTTTCTTAAGGAAAATCTGTAGAGTTTTTTGTTTTGTTTTGTTTTGATAACAGGGCTTCATTTGCTTGGTTTTATTTATTCTGTAAGAAAGATCTTTAAAGTGTTTCATATATGAAGTGTCTCAGGCAACAGTTTCATTCACCGCACTCACCTGGAGTACTTTATCCACTTCAGGGCACTGCATTTTAAGTGAAAGAAGGACAAACTGGACAGAAGATGGAAGAAGATAAGAATGAGAAGAGTACATATAATGAGCGAGGGTGATTGGGAGACCTGAGTTTGTATTTTCTAGAAAAGATAGGTCTAAAGAAGTGGGGCACCTTCCATTATATGAGAGAGTGCTATAAAGAGGAAAGTGGTCAGTAGGTCTCTGTCTGCTGGAGGAAAGGATGAGTGGTTTCAAAGTTAAATACTAGGAAAACTTTTTTGCTATAAAGGTAGTAGACAGTCTGTCTGGGGAGGGAGTGGAAATCCCCCACATTGTTGTTTTTTGCAAACATGTTAGATAAATTTCTGAAGAGAGAGTGTAGGTAAATTGTTCCCACCACGAGGAAAAGGAGTAGACGAGATGACTGTCTCAAGAACATAATGCATCCTTTTGATACAGACAGGAGGCTGTGGTCATCCAACACTTGATGTGGAGACCAAGGATTAGATATTTCCGAAACTATGCATGGTAGAGGAAGAGAGTAAGGAGTAGATGATAATGCTTATCTCCAGCAGCAGGTTACTTAGGTTTGTGGTGCTCCGAGGAACTAGTGGCTGAATTACAGAAACATAGAGAAACAGCTCCAGAAGCAGGAAGAAATCCTATCTTCCACATCTTTGACTTAGCCCAGGGTGGTTTCCCACCTAGGGAGGCACTTGCCATTTTGATGACAAGAATATAAAGATATCATACTCTATATGAGATATAATGCCTATAACTTTTCTAGTGTCTCTCAAAGTATATATTCTTCTCAATGCGAGGCCTGAGGAGCTCATCAGGAAGACAAACTAGGCAACAATACCAAGCTAGTTCTAGTTAATCATGTCTAAGTATCAGTGAGATGGGTAGCCAAACAATTTTCTAAATGCTACTACACAAAATTGAGGCAAAAAATCAATCTATATCTGTCTTAGCAAGCCTAGCAATTCTCAAGGATATAAGATGATTATTCTCTTTGTCCCATAAGTAATGAAAGCCAGACAGAGCCTTTGGGGTTCACTCTGCTAGTTATTCCTGTGAAAGACCACACAGTAAGTTTCCAAAAAAGAGCTTGGATTCCAGCATCCTAGGCAGTTGAAGGCTATGCACTGAGTAGTAGCTGTGGTGGTTTCATCATCACTGTGTTTCTAGAAATGGTAGTCATTACAGTGCAATGAGCTTTGAGATACTGTGCTTTTAAAGGACACTAGAGAAAATCAAATTCTGTGATATCTTTCAGTTATGAGCATTAAAGCTGTAAGCATTGACTTTGCAGAAAGGGACATCTAGTGGCTGTAGAAAAAAAACCCTCACTAAATACATTCTGAAATGCACAATGTAGCCATTTGTGTGTGGCCTGCAGTCTTCGGTATTCCATACATCTTTGTAGCTCTACTACATCATGTGTTTGATGGGATCATTTTTTATGATTTTGGCAAACAAAAAAAATCACCTTTGTGAGTCATACCGTTCTAGCTTTATGTAGGTCTATGTATGGTAGCTTTGGCAAATAGAAAACTGCCTTCAAGCCATGCTTGATGTACCTCACTGCTGCACTTCCAAAGTTCCTATAGCATCTTCCAGGAGCCCACTGCCTGCTGTTTCCTTCTGCCATTGCCTTTCCCTTTGGTACTGTACTTGGAGAGGTTGTCATTGTTATTGTCATGGTAAAATCCACTTTCTTTTGAATGCCCATAGCATAAAAGTCAGCGGGAGGGGTGGATGAGATTCAAGGAAACACTAATCTAAGCACTCAGTCATGTATTACACAACAAAAGTTTTTTCCTTTCCCATCCACGTTGTTCGCCTTCTTACTAGTTGAGGATGAATTCCATGCATGTTTCTGTGAATAGCCTGACAGTTTAATCGGTATATTTGCATATGGGCAAACGGAGCTTTTTCAAAGTTGCACAGTAATATGTTTCACCTTTATGCCATGCCAGCTTCAAATTGCATCCCAGGAGGATTGCAAATGTGCATAATCTGTGCAGTTGTCTGGGCTTTTTTCTTTTCTTTTTTCCCTGCCTTTTTTTTTTTGAACTGGCAAACGCCTATTCATTGCCCATCTGGGTAAGAATGGCCTTTGCATTTTCACACCCATTCTTTCCTATATGGTTTGTGAATACCCCTCCAATCAGAACTTGCTTCACAGAAAGGGGACAAAACCATTTTACAGGAGTTTCTCAGAATAAGTTCATTGGGATTTCTACATCATGTTTACTGGACAAAAAAAAGGGGGGGGCACTTAACAAAGACCACTTGAATTTCACAGAAAAGTTCCCACTGTCTCGAGTTTAAAAGAGTGGCAGGCCTGAGAAGAGCCTGAGACAGCAGTCTTTTTCCTGAGCCAGGCATTCTGTGCAGTGACGAGTAGGTGAGTGTGCGCGTGTGTAGCTGGGTCTTGTGAAGAGCTGACACACTTTCTGGCTCGTCCAAGCCTCTAGTAGTCGTTGTCAGAATGTGGCATTTACTTTAGAATCAAACCTGCATTGGCAAGTCTGCCTTTTATGGGGAGCATCACCTTTGGACTTTTAGCTTAGAACAGCCTACAGTAAGGGACAACCACAAAACTTGGATCTGGATGCAGTTTCAGGCAGAGGGAGAGGAGCTGCATGGGACAGTGGGTTTTGCTACAGACCAATCTCTGGAATTTGTTAAAGCTGCTCTTTTATACTGCTGTGGTTTGTGTAGTAGCATCTCTGGCACTATTTCAAATTATTTGGTTGCCTGTACTTTGGATAGGTATGGTTTTCAGTGTTGAATGTAAAGGAACGTGGCCTGGAAGAAACATCCTTAAAATCTATATTAGCTTTTTTTACCATCTGTTATGTGTCTCTTCCACCCAGCCCTCTTGTTTTATCTTCAAGGAGTGAATTTGAGTTGTTTCTCAGTTGAACAAGTGGTAGATGTTCCAATTTCATTTGAAGAAGTAAAGAAATGAGCAGAGGATTTTTTTTAAGGGAAAACTCTGTTATATCAATAGCAACAAAAATGTACTCCATGCCTTTTATGAAGTGACTCAATTGACTTTCAGACCAGTTCCTACACCTCAAGGTGCATCCTAGATCAGTTCCTATAGGAAGAATATTCACATCACTCTCATATATGCATACAAACCTCTTTTCCTTAGCCTTGATTAACCCCAGTTGGCTGTTTTCATGAAGTTAGCTAATGACCAAATGCATTGTAGCTACACAACTCTTGCTTCCCACAGCTGGGACCTGAGAAAGGCTGCTGAAACTTAGAGATGAACCTTGCCCTTCCTCCTTTCTGTACGTGATTTGTGGATAGGTGGCAGAATTCACTTTCCCAAGAAGTCATCCAGTCTCATGGTGCATATCACACCTTTCTGGAAAGGATTTGTCCCAAGGATGCATTTTTCAGAGTTCCACTCATCAAATTAATTTTATCTGCCAAGGTGCATAGGAACAAACTAGATTTCTTTGCACCTGCTCAAGTCAAGAGACCTGTCCATAGCATCTCTGGTATGTGTGGAATATTCCACCTTGTGCATGTGCAAGGCAGCATTTTTGGTTTATTGAGTTAGACTGCTGCATATTTCTTCTTCTTATCAAATACCTCCTTTGACAAAGCAGAACATAAACTAGAAGTCATTCTCTTTTCCAGGAGCACATATTAAAGACGTGTTTGCATGAAAAGGGAGCCCTAGGGTCAAACCAAGTAGTGATTGATACTTACTGATGGAAAGATTTCTAGCATATTGATAGGAAACCACTCAAAGGGAGATACAGATTAAATGGGTAGCTATGCAATCACTTGCCATGGCCTACAGTAGGTCTTGAAAAGAGTCACTATTTATCATTAGTTTTCAACCCTTCTGTTTCCCCACCAGTACAAAGCTTTTACCAAGTTCTCTTCCTTTCGGATCAAGGATTCTGATTTTTTGTGTAAATACATTTTGAATCCTTGTGTGATCTGACATGTTGGGAACGGAAGCATCTGGAACGGCCCTGGAGGCCTCTGGAGAATGACTCTTATCTGGAAGAAGAAGGGAATACATCTCTTCTGTACATTATTTTGTGTAATGATAGTTGCACTGCCCTTGAAGGAAAGTCTCCCAGTTTCTAAGATGTTTTTCCAGTCCTATGATCAGTCTCATCAGAGGATGAAACTCAGGTTTCTTAGCAGAGTTTATGAACAAGACAGATGAAATTCACAACCTTCGTGATACCGTTAGTGGTTTCCTCCTTGTTTCTGCTATGTGAGCATCCCCCCAGTGCTCTGATCTCACATGGAAATTTGTACCCTTCTGATACTGGCTGGTTTAAATCTGATAGCATCAAACTTCTTCAAACAGCTTGGCCCCATCAGGATTTCCAGTTCCTGACCTTTGTGCTTCCTTTTATCCTTTGTCCAAGGTGTTTTTTCTTTGAACCACCAGAATAGAGGGTGCTTGAGATGTCAGGAGCGGATAAATGAGAAGGAAAAGGCAGAGCAGGGAGGACCCCCCATTTTCCTGCAAATTGCAGTGAGTAGTGTTCCACTGCCTGTGTACAAGATGTAAAGCACCCTTTAGGCTGGACCAGAGGGACTTTGTTGGGCTAAAAGACATATTTATGAAACTGCTTTCAATGCCATTTATTTGCTCTGTATATTTCTGTGAAAACAGAAAGTGACAATAAGTTAGTTTAATTTACTCATGCTTCTCTACCAATTTCACTTTTAGATTCTCACGTATTAACAAAAAATTGTGGCGAGCTGGGTTGTAGCTTTGGTAGGAATATTCAAGACAAAATGCCTCTAATAGTAGTGGTGATTTTGCATTACTTTTCTCTGCATACTTTTCTGGGAACCAAGTTGATGCATGTACTACAAATGCTCTGAAAAAAAATTATTAATAATGTTTTATTTGTTTACCAATCAAAGGGCAGTTGATTCTTCATAGTTAAAAGCTGAAACCGTAGTTTCTGCCCATCAAAATCTAAATAGGCAAAAAATGAGTAAAGAACAGGAAAGGAAATGAAAAAGCATTAAAATCAAAGCAAACAAGATGGAGATACGGAAAAGTGAATCGAGAGATTAAGAAGTTACTTTTTAGTCACTTGTTAATTTTAAAGGTTATGTTGGCTCTGTACCCAAATTGGTTAGGTGCTTTTCTAAACTGTTTTCTATTTTGATTATTCAGCCAAACTAAGACAAAGTCTTCCTTAGAGTAAATGTCTGTAATTTTCCAGTTTCTGTCAAGTAAATAACAGCAGGAGAACATTTGTTTTTATATTATGGCATTCTGGTGCCAGTCAGAACTCGGGATATGCTAAAAATGAAGGGGACAGCTCATGTTAACTTTGTGCTTTGGGTTCTTAGAGAGGACTGTTTGTCACTATTGGGTAGCAAATGTTCTAAACCACAACCCTAGACAAAACTGTGCATGGGATTATAGGAACATTTACAGCCTAAATCTTGAACCAGATTTGGATTTTTTTGATGCAAGTAACTACTGTAAAACACAGGATCCAAATTCCTTAAAATACCAATCTATGTAGAAATCACATTTTTGTACAGACTCTGCATTAACAACTTGGTGTAAAGGGTCATTAAAGTAAGAATCTGATCTTTTCTGGCATGGGTCCACATCTGAACAGCCTAAAATCCAGCTTTAATCCATGTACTCAGTGTTTACAATTGGCTTTTTAAAGCCAGATAAACTGATAGGAAGTCCAAGGCCCAGGAATGTGGTTGGAATTCAGGCCCAGCTACACCTGTCTTTGTCTGCTTTTGTCCAATAATTCAAAACTTGAGCTTCTGCAAAGGAGTAGTGAAGTTTACTTCTAGCCTTAGAGAGATGCTTTCTTCTTATTGGTGTCTTTGTATGTAATTTTTACAGTATAATCTGTTTTGTTTACTCAGTGGGCAGTCACCTTCACCAATGCCCTGACTGTGGCTCTGCAGGGGACAAGACTCAATCTGTTGGGTTTTTTTTTTGTCACCTGCTTTGCTACAGGTAACATCAGTTGCAAGGGGATGACAGAGCGCATTCATAGCATCAACCTTCACAACTTCAGCAATTCTGTGCTCGAGACCCTCAACGAGCAGCGCAACCGTGGCCACTTCTGTGACGTGACGGTCCGCATCCACGGGAGCATGCTACGCGCCCACCGTTGTGTGCTGGCGGCTGGCAGCCCCTTCTTCCAGGACAAGCTGCTGCTGGGCTACAGCGACATCGAGATCCCCTCAGTGGTGTCAGTCCAGTCTGTGCAAAAGCTCATTGACTTCATGTACAGCGGGGTGCTGCGGGTCTCACAGTCGGAGGCCCTCCAAATCCTCACAGCTGCCAGCATCCTGCAGATCAAGACTGTGATTGATGAGTGCACAAGGATTGTCTCACAAAATGTGGGAGAAGTCTACCCGGTGATTCAGGATTCTGGCCAGGAGACACCCAGGGGAACACCCGAATCGGGCACCTCGGGGCAGAGCACCGACACAGAGTCTGGCTACCTGCAGAGCCATTCGCAGCACAGTGTGGACAGGATCTATTCAGCCCTCTATGCCTGTTCCATGCAAAATGGCAGTGGGGAGCGCTCCTTTTACAGTGGAGCTGTGGTCAGCCACCATGAAACAGCCCTGGGGCTCCCCAGGGACCATCACATGGAAGACCCCAGCTGGATTACCCGGATCCACGAACGGTCGCAACAAATGGAGCGGTACCTCTCCACCACTCCAGAGACCACACACTGCCGCAAGCAACCACGGCCTGTCCGAATTCAAACCCTGATGGGCAACATCCATATTAAGCAGGAGATGGAGGATGACTATGACTACTATGGCCAACAGAGGGTGCAGATCCTTGAACGCAATGAGTCTGAGGAATGCACCGAGGACACTGACCAAGCAGAAGGCACTGAGAGTGAGCCCAAAGGGGAGAGTTTTGACTCGGGAGTCAGTTCCTCCATTGGCACTGAGCCCGATTCCATGGAGCAGCAGTTTATGGCTGGTCTGGGCCGGGATGGGCAGCAAGAACCTTCTCAAACAGATCAAAATGATGTCCCTGCTGATGGCACTCAGCCGCAGCAGCAGCAGCAGCATGTAGATGCCAACTCTTCCTCGCCAGAGAGAAGCAATGACGTTGAAATGGACAGCAAAGTGCTCACAGTCAATAACAGCACCGAAAAGGGGGCTTTGCAGCCTTCTGTCAACACAACTGTTGCCCAACCATTGCCAACCACACAGATCTACTTACGCCAGACAGAAACCCTCACCAGCAATCTGAGGATGCCACTGACTCTGACCAGCAACACTCAGGTCATTGGCACAGCTGGCAACACCTACCTGCCTGCCCTTTTCACCACACAGTCTGCTGGCAGTGGCCCTAAGCCTTTTCTCTTCAGCCTGCCCCAGCCTTTAGCTGGCCAACAGACACAGTTTGTGACAGTGTCCCAGCCTGGCCTGTCAACCTTTACTGCCCAGCTGCCAGCCCCACAGCCCTTGGCCCCATCTGCGGGCCACAGCACAGCAGGTGGGCAAGGCGAAAAAAAGCCTTACGAGTGCACTCTCTGTAACAAGACTTTCACCGCCAAACAGAACTACGTCAAGCACATGTTTGTACACACAGGTAAGAGTATGTCCCTTTGGTTTATGTATGAAGCCAGAGAAAGTCCTTGACAAACATGTACTTAGATTCTGTTTCCCAACCTGCCAGCCCACAGCACAAACAGGAGGGAGAGGTCATCCAGGCAGCTGGTATCACTGAACACTTTCCAAGCTTACTGCATTGAAGTTGAGCTGAGCCCCTGCAGAAACTTATAGGTCCCTTATAGGGGCCTAACTGTGCATGGTGCAGAAACAAGCTCATTTTACTTGGAGTAAAATGTGTCCTGCACCCATCCAAGGAAATGGTAAGCATTTGTTGTCCCCTGCAAGCTGACCAGGCAACATTACGTAGAAGTGGCACAAGGAAACTGTAATAAGTCATTAAAGAAAAACTGTATCTACTAAGAAAGGGCATCCCCTTGTAAGTTTTGCAGGTATGAGGGTTTAAGCTGAAGTGATGATGGTTGGCATGAGTTTAGGGCAAGTACATTCCTGGTGGAGTTGCAGCAGTAGGTCCAGGCCTGGGTGTTACGCACACTGCCACATATTTTCTAAATCTCACATATTCCTATAAGAAAGTAAATTCGTAGTTCTTCCAGGAAGTTTTTCTGTACTTCACTGAAGCCGATTGCTGTAATCCCCCGTCTCTTGGCAAGTCAGATGTTTCACTAGCTGTGAGTACAGACACATAGGGCTCAATGAGAAAAATTTAAAATAATATATGTAGAACACAACATCAGCACCCTTTTTGTTTAGAAGTGCAACTGCTTTAGTATATGGTCTTTTGAGATGACATAGGTAACAATATTTACTCCTGAGCCAAAACTGCCTTTTCTAGCTTTGTCAAGTTACGAGACTTCAAAGCAAGAAGATAGCGTATCTTACACGGAGAAGCTATCCTGGGTTCAGGACTAAATTTTGCTTGCTTTAGCCCTCGGCTCATTCTGATTTTGGAGAGAAATTCTGCTTTAGAGAAAGAGTAAGTATTTCTCTCACCAAGCACTGGTTTTGTTAATGCCAGAGCTTAAAATAAATTCTGGGTTTGTGATACATGGAGTAGAACCTGGAGAAATTGTCCAAGGTATGGGAGGAATGCAAGTCATGCCTCCCCATCGTATCCAGTAGATTTCACTTCCATATGCGTATGTAAACTTTTAACTTTTATTTACCTATAAGTATCACTTAAATGAAAAATTGCTCTAGACATCAAAGACAGACATGTACATGTACATATACAAAAAGGTCAACTTCTCGGGACTGCTAAAAAATGTATGATTGCAAGGATCAAGAATCCTAAATCCCAAGATTACCCTTAGAGTCTGTTTATGTTCTCCGTCTTTCTGTTGTGGATGAGTCGCTAAAATACTATGTAGATAGTGTTGTGTCTTGCAGAAAAATATTCCCTTCAGAACACAGTCAAATATATCTGCCTGCATCCTTGTTCTAAAAGCTAGAAAGGATTTTTCACAAATAACTTCACTGAGATTAGGTGCTTTTATTTCCCCAACCCCCAGCTGTGCACTGCATTTGGTATTTGGAGTCAGATAAAGAATAATGCTGGAAGATTTGACCTAAAATATTCCTAGCTACTACACATAAAGTCAACCAAGGAAATTGATAGGCATCTCCAATCATGAATTAATATTTTATTTGTGTGGGTCTGAGAATGCTCAGAATAATGAACTGTGGTGGCAAGGAGAGATTTGGGTAGCTAAATGATTTCAAAGTTCATTTAGGAACAAACTGGCTCCTGGAGTGTCTGGGAGAATAATTGCAGCTTAACCAACAGAGGGCAGGGCTTCAGAAAACCCTTCTGAAAATAACCTTTATATGTACAGCCTCAGAGAAAGCATGTCTGCTACCTTGCCTGGTGCTAGACAGGATCATTATGAAAATTGAGAAGAGACAGTTGTTCCCACTGCCAGGATAACTTTCCTCAGCCCTGTTAAAAGAAGCCAGGCAAAGTGGCTCTGGAAGAGGTCTATGGAAAAAGGGAAAGATTTGGGATATGCAAATGTTTGAATTAGTCCTGCTGTTTGGAGGGCTCACAAGGGAAGCCATGGAGGACTCTAATCATAAACCAGAATTCAACAACCTAAAGGCCTCCCAGCCTCGGTATGTCTTTATGCTTCCAAAAACTACACTTTTATGTAGCTTTCCATGCAATGGAAACCTACTTCCCTTTCTTCTTTCACATGGACACAAACATGCTAGAGGTTGATATTTTTCCGTGTTCCCTGCAGACTGGTTTTAATGTATTCCACAATGTTGTGGAATGTTGTGGAATGTTGTGGAATGTTGTGGAAATAAAGTGCTAGAATACATGCAGTGTCCATGCACCTTATAAGCCATCATTGCCTTCTCATACATATCACGCTGTGATTAATATTCAATAACTGTCCCACATTGCTGTCTAAAACCATCCAAATATGAAATAAAGAACCAAAACGAGGAATATGCACATTTAATTCACTGAGCAAAGTTTTCTCCGACTTCAAGATGAAGAATCATGGGAATAAAGAATCTACAGTGCTCACTTAGGAAGGACATAAATTTACATGCAAAAAAGAAAATGTAAAAAGTTTTGAGGTTTTTAGGAGAGATGAAATCCCAGGAAGGTTTTGAAGCTAAGATTAGAAAGCCAGAACCCAGTGTCTCTTAGAAACACACGCAGACAAAAATCAGGGTGTTTTTATAGCATAGTTGTAACAGGGTCTAGAGCAGAGGGGACCGACTTATTACAAACTCTGGGACATATATTGCCTAAGGCAAAAATGAACATTGTAAATATAATCAGTCTCTTGTAAGTTAATCGTACATTATTATAACTGACACGCTATCATTTTCCACATAACACGTGTGAAGCATATTGCTCTGTCTACACTCAATGCTACTATGTTTGGCAAAGCCAGCAGGAAAGTAAGGACTTAATGTGTTTTGACCAAGTGTTTTTCACCAAGCAGGGACAAACTCATCATTGGTGCAAGGAAGAGCAGCATGTGGATTTCATTCACAGATGTCACCATCATATGTGCAAACTGTGAAATAAAAAGAAACAGAGACTCAGGGGAGATAAAGAAGTAGGTCCTTCCCATCCAGTCCATATTAATTATCTCCTCTTAAAATTGAATATAAGTGGCGTATTGTAATCTCACTATACAAAGATTAAATGATATATTACCACAGACATGTGATGTCCTGGAAGATTGACTCTTCAGGATTTAAAACACTACCAGACAGATTGTAAAAAGGAGGAAGCAGAATGTCTGTGGAAAAATAAAAAAGAGGATCTGTGCTAGGGGGGAAATTTTGGAATGACCAAAGGAAAATAATTTTTCAGCAAGTGAAACAGAGGATAATTTTGATTGTTACAAAGCTATGGTACCATCTCTCTCCCTGAGAGCTTTGGGGATGGTGAATTACCACACCTGAAATATACCACAACTGATTCAGAAAACAAATTAACAAGCAGCTTTTGATGGGGCATTCAGGGTGTTGGATGTTGTCTACATTATCAATACAGCAACATATCATGAAAATATTGCCTGATACCATAAAACATGAGGCCATGGCATTGTCTCCCAGAAGAACTCTGAGGATAACGAGGAATTAAGAGTAGTCTGGACAAACCAATCATATGTGCTCAGCTAAATATTTTTTTCAGTTCATCCTTGTAGTCACTGGTTTGTCTGGATATGATCAGAGTTCACTTATACAAGCTGCCAGAATCAGTTTTACAACAGCTCTGGGCACACAAGGCAATGTGGTAGATGACATAAGTATTTTATATCTCTGGTTTACCTGATAAAGTGTTTTATTTAATTGGCAGTCAAATCATTTAAATGCCATGTCTGTTATACTGGAGGTTTATCTGTTATGTTGCCCTTTGCATGGTACTGGCTGGCGTAGGCAATTGTAGGTACTGAGGTTCCCTTTTCAGTTACTCTTATCTGTGCTTCAGCTATGAGATTTGACAAGAAAAAGGGGCAACAAATGTAAACCTCTTATAAAGCATTGGATTCCTTTGGCAGTCTCTAGTATTTCTCTAATAAGAAATCTAAAGCAATTTGAAAAAAACGAGTGTGTTACAGTTCAGCTATCTAGTAATCACTAGCTTTGTCCATGCTTTTACTGCATCTAGGTAGGGAGATGGAGCCACTGAAAGGTAAAGTAACGTAACTAAAACCTGTCTAGAAATTAGCACGAGGATCAAAGCAGAAGCATAGGCAAGAGAGGCTGTGCCGTTGAAGGTGGGGGTAGATGCTTGGACCTTTTAACTCTAGTCCTGTCTTTGTCAGTGCCTACCATGTGAGCTTGAAGAAATCACCTGAGCTCCTTTTTACTGTATGTTGTTTGGGAATACCTATAGCCTGCTTTGTAAAGCATTTTGAAACCTCTGGTTACAAAAAATGTTGTGTATCAAGACATGCTTGTTAGAAGAATTACCCTTTCTTAGCCAGAGCACCTCTCCAAAGACCCCCATGGAGACTTACTACTAGTTTATTGCAAAGAGTTGTACCAAGCTCATTTAATTTCATTATCTTTTTTTTTTTCTATTTTTCTTTCTTTCTCTCCCTCATTGGTAATGGCCAGGTGAGAAACCCCACCAATGCAGCATCTGTTGGCGCTCCTTCTCTTTAAAGGATTACCTAATCAAACACATGGTGACGCACACTGGCGTGAGGGCGTACCAGTGCAGTATCTGCAACAAGCGCTTCACCCAGAAGAGCTCCCTTAATGTGCACATGCGCCTCCACCGTGGGGAGAAGTCCTACGAGTGCTACATCTGCAAGAAGAAATTCTCCCACAAGACCCTACTGGAGAGGCATGTGGCTCTGCACAGCGCCACCAATGGCACGCCTGGAGCCACCGGCACTGGCGCGAGGGCTGTCCCTGCTGGGGTGGTGGCCTGCACGGAGGGGACCACGTATGTCTGCTCTGTCTGTCCAGCTAAGTTTGACCAAATCGAGCATTTCAACGACCACATGAGGATGCATGTGTCAGATGGATAAGTAGAATCTCTCTCTCTCTCTTTGTTATGAACAAAAAAATAGAAACAACAAAAAAAGCTATGGCACTAGAATTTAAGAAATGATTTTTGTTTCATTTTTACCTTTATTTTCCTCCTTTTTTTGGGTTCGTTTCATTTTGTTGTTTTTGTACTACATGAAGAACTGTTTTTTGCCTGCTGGTACATTACATTTCCGGAGGCTGGGTGAATAATAGTTTTCCCAACCTCCCTTGGATGGTGGCCTTAAGGCCAGGTAGTGCTTCATGAGCTCCACTGGTTGGATCTCTAGCTACTGGCCTCTAAATACAACCCTTCTTTACTACAAAAAACAAACAACAAGAAAAAAAAAACACAAAAAAAATCAAAAAAACAGACAGAAAAAATTAAAAAAAAAAAACAACAATTTCTTTTTTCTCACTTGTGAAGAGCACTACAAAAAAAAAGAAACAAAGCAAAATATATTACAAATCTACAAGGCCTACTGTCGTTATAAGTACACCGCTCGCAGTGTTTCAATGGACATAATTCACAATGCTGACCGCTTTTGGACTTCACAGTATCCAGTTAGAACTGTGGAATATTTTGCTTCTGGTTGAGCAGCAGCCAGAGGAAACAAGGCCCTGCTGGTTTCCACCACGTGTCTGCTTTCTCACACACACATGCATCCACAAACACACGAAAGGGCTGAGGGGAGTGCAAGGCAGTGTGGCTTGGATAGTGTGGAGTTCCTGCAGGGTGAGGAAAAAGAATCAGAGGTTCCTCACCTGGATTCTGCTCCATGCCATGCTCTCTGGCGCACCCTCCCCGCTGCTTTTCCCATACCACCACCACCACCTTACAGCAGAAACCAAGAAGATTCAGACAACAAGCAACGGTGGCTTTTTTGTAATTTATTCAGTGTCTTCGCTGAGCCCAGGGCCTCAGCACAATCAAGAGGGACTTTCACAGAAGGCAAAGAGAAACACAGAGGAAAATCAAAGATATCAGAGGTTGCAATCTATGGATCTAGGTACAAGAGAAGGGTTAGTTCCCACAATCTTTGCAAAAAAAAAAAAAAGTTGCATCAGGATTTATTCTTGTGGAAGAAAGAGGAATAGAGGGTGGGTGGGGAGGGGAATAATAATTAAAAAAAAAGAGTTCTTGGGACTTTTTTAATTCAAAATTTTATAGAGGGGCAAAAGTGACGTTTACCAGATAGAATGCTGATTTTTTTAATATATTTACAACAGTATTTGTGTAAAAAAAACAAAAAAAGTGAGATTGTTAAAAGTAATTTTTCTTTGTTTTCTTTTTTGTTTTGCGTACACTGCCACTAATATCTTCTCTTTTATTATATATATGAATATATATATAAATATATATTTTATTTTAAATCGAGACTGTTAAGGTTAGCTAACCTGCTTCCAGATAGAGGGGGGGAGGGAAGATGATCTTGATTTTTATTTTAAAAAAAGAGGAAGGATGTTTCTTAATTTTCTTTTCTAGTATTATTCTCTCTCTCTTTTCTAATGGAATCAAGAATTACCTGGGTCGATGAGGGGCTCTGTGAAGTCATCTGTGAGATTATCTAGTAGAGTTTGTGCATCCTGCAGTATCATTTGAACTGCTACTTTGTTTTTGAATTACGTGGTTCTCTTTTTGGCTCTTATCAAGGTTCTGTTGTTTCTTTTTTTGGTTCCATCTCAGAATTTATTTCTGCTGAAGGGCAGTTCCTTTTGAGAAAGAGATTTTTCTAGCAAAGTTCCCTTGGTTTTGGGAATGATAGAATCTGTAGTCTTTTCTTTCTTCTTATTTGAAAAAGTAATTAAAGTTTTGGAAGTGTGTAATAACTAGGTTTTCCCTTCTTTTTGGTCACTGGACAAGAATTAATCTGCTGTATTGTTCTCTGATCCTTGCCTTGCTCGCTAGAGAGCTTCCATGTTTGTGTGGGAATCTGATCCTGCCCCTGGTAATTTGTGCTGATGCCAAAATAACTTAAAACGTTACCATTGCAAATAATCTTCCCTTCTTCATTTGCAAAAACATCTAACTGAAGGGCCACATCCCGCATTCTCTGCATATGCAAAGCTATGCAAGGAATGTAGGATCAGTGTGAAAGATTGATTCCTGATCTGCATATGTATGTTGGTGTTTTGTATTTTGTTTTATTGTGTTTGGGCTGGTGTTCTCCCTAGTTGTCTTCTGTGTATCTGTGTGAGAATTTTTCCCCCAAAGCCAACTCCCAAAGTACATGGGTCCTTAGTTCAGTTGGATCAGTGTCTGACACTATCTTTATCTTGCTTGAAATCCATAGCTAGGATTTGCACCAGCTGCACTCTGGACTTTATATTTTAGGCAGAGAAGAAGCACCTAACAAAAATATGCAAAAAGAAAAAAAAAGAAAAATTGCTAGTTTAGCTTTTACTTGTGTCTATATTTAAATTAAGCTTTCTTAAGTTTACAAAACTTTGCTTGTGAACACGGAGCATTTCACATGAGACACTTTTATGCTGGACAACTTTCTAACTATTGACTTGATAGATCTCCACATCCAATTTTGTGTGTTCCTTACACCTGCAGCTTCTGTATCAGATGTCTGTGATTCAGCACAGGTAACCTCATTGGTATGTTCTACGCCTGTTCCATTACTGATTTGTTTTGGGGAAAAAAACTGACAGGTGGTTCAGTCTCAGAATCTTTCTGTACCCTGCAAGGTATTGCTTAGCAGATCCTAAATGTTGAAGCCCTGATTCTCTGCTGCAATAGGCAGCATAAAGAGACTTCGAGGCGAGTGCCAGAGCAAATGAGTCTCTTACATGGTAACGTCTTTTTTTGTTAGCAATTTGTTTGTGTAGTTCAAGGGGGCTGGAGAAGGAGCACAAGTTAGTTAACAAATACTGTTCTTATAACCACACTGGTAAAAGCAATGCTGGGATGTAAACAGAGAAGTGAAAAGACAAAGCCTAAGACACAGAGAGGGAGAACTAACATCTGTCGTGTAAAAGACACACTAAATCTGGACAGAAGATAAAGGTTCTAGAGATAAGGATGTGGAAGAAAATGGGGAAGGTGAACCTATACAAAAGGATTGAAGGTCTTTCTCTGAGGAAAGGAGTTTTTTCTGAGGTGTTTAGTATCAAAGAGTTTGGTCTTCTCCCATATGAGGATTTAATGAAGAATTTTACCCAGCTTAAAAATCTGTAGCTGCTCATTTGTCATCTGAGGTCTGGGGAAAGCTGTTTAATTTGCCATTTTTAAATCTGGTGAACTACAGTCAAAATGTAGTGTATTCTGGAATATGGTACTGATACCAGAAGAGATATGCCAGTACAGGGGAAATAAGAATCAGAGTTTACATCCACCAAAATCTGAATACTATGGTGTTCAGAGAGAAAAATCCTATCTAAATTTTAGTTCTTCAGTTTTCAACCTTTCCTAAATCAAAGAAGCATCATCTTTGAAATGCAAATTTGTTATGGGGCCTAAGAAATTTGAACTGAATTAAAGATCAATTCTGAATGAATGAAGTGTGCCAATTAAAAAAATAAACAAACTTCTTAAAGAAAAGCTAAGACATACTAGATTGAATTTTAAATCACTTGTCAAAGAGTTTAGGCCAAGGTCTTCACAAATGGCTGCTTGAAATATAAACTGATTTTCTTGAACTTCCAGGCTCAAAAATTAGTGACTTGATTTTGTAAAGCATGGAGCAACTTGCAGCATGACTACAAATGCAGCTGAAAGTGCTCTTCACGTCACTTATTTAAGTCCCCTTCTGTGAACTTAGGAGCTCAAACATAGACCCCTTTATCTTTTAAAATGTTAAATTCTTTTTAATAATGCTTCCTCCCATCTGTTGAAATATTTATTTACAACTTGGAAACAACTACAGTATCTGAATGTTACAGGTATCTTCAAGCTTCATATATTCCTGCAATATTCCTTAGCAGAAAGAATACCTGTAGTACACTAACAGTTGCAATGATTTACAAACTGCTGTTGACAGCGTTTGAGCGCATCCATCTCAGTATGCTTGGAAGGCTTCTTTCAAAACTCCTGATAAAATGGTACAGATGAGAAAGAGCGGACTGTAGCGCACATCCCTCTGATGGAGCACGCAATATCCTGCATTCCTTGAGCCTGATTCTCACTTTCCCTAGAGCTGTCTTTGTATTGCTTTGGCAATGGGAAAGGGCATTAAATAGGACATAAATTCAAGCATGCAAATTAAAGCCTCTCTGCAAGGCAAAAGTGCAATAAAGGAAGCCTTAGAGTAAATGAGAGCTTCTCTTACTGCTGCTGAGGCTGATGAAGTCAATTGAAAAAGTAGGATTGGCCAGAGCAGATCTGCCCTGTGGTCCACCTCACCCAGTATTCTGTCTCCGACACATGGCCAGTTACAGATGATTTGGATGAAGATGAAAGACCTATGTTGGATAATTACTAAGTAATAAGCCTAAGAGAGTAATAAGCATATTATAATCCTCACTAGCTATGTATCTGCTTATAACCAAAAGACATAATAATTTATGGCCATCACTTTTTATGCCATATAAAAATTATATATTGTGGCAGATAATTCTCATTATCCTTTAAAGATCTAGCTTATTAATTGCTAGGTGGCCCCAGTGCTATCCTGTGGAAGTGAGTTCCTCAGGTTAATTACCACCTTGTTGAAATGATTCTTTTTCAGGTTAATTTTGTTGCTGTTCATTGAAACACCTTTGTTCTTGTATTATGTGAAATGATAAATCAGAGAACCAAAATGTAACTTCTCTTGCCCATTCTGCTGAAGTCTGGCTCTCTCTGGGAAATCTGAATCCACAAGGAATGCAGGACCACAACGTCAGTGTCTGCTGGTCAGTAAGGAGAGAACAGCTACCAAGTGTGTGCGTGTGTATGTCTGAGGTGTGTGCATTAGTAAGGTTCTCCTACAGTGATCGCTTGCAGAGGACTAGCAAGTACAACTCGTAAATAATGGGAACATACCAGTAGAGTACACCAATCTAGATATTATGATGTTTCAGTCTGGTCCCTCCTCTCACAAAACCCCTATTGATAGTCTCCTATAAGGGAAATAGGTATAGATATTTTGCAGGAGCTGGTCTGGGGACACTTACTCAGCAACTGTCGTGCTTCCACTAGGCACACTTCTGGCCCATGCTCTTAGTTACTTTCAAAACCAGCTCAAATTCACAGTAAGCTAACAGGGAAGAGTGGCATTTAATTGGCTTTCTAAGAGAATGAGATTTGCCTGTGCTCTAACATCAAAGAGGCTAAGTGGTTTTTCTTCTTTTGACTTCTTTTTCATCCAAAGGAGAGTTGAGTAATAACCCACATCTCATCAGCCCCCTCACTTCTTACCAACCCCAAACTGATTTTCAGTTGACCTTATGCTACTTGATTAGTGCTGGATCATTCACATTGTGGAGGAACAAATCTCTTGCCTTTAGCAAGTATTATGCTAGCATGTCCTGTCTCTCTTAGTAATGAAAACAAATCCCATAGGGAGAAGGTACGAAACATCATTTGCAGGAGTGTTGAGTCCAATCCAAAATCAGAAGCACCCAAACCATTTCAAACATAACCAGACCTTCAGTATGCCTAGGACTGTAGATCTGTGACCCTTCTTGCAGTCTTATGCTAAGAAAATCCTCCAGCTCTCACTGCTGAAGATGGCTTGCTGCTCAAAAAGAAATATAATACCCAATGAGCACCTGGTGGCTGTACTGTCAAGAAAAACTAGACCTTGGTAATCCAACCCTTTCAATTCAGCATCCAGCTCCTCTGAGCTATTGAAATAAACGTGATAGAAATGAATCAGCAGGTAGCCTAACTGAAGCAACATCTGATCAGCCTAAAGCAAAATAGCTGCTTTTCACGTTCCCTGATTTGTTTTTATGCTGGCTGTGAAAATTCATGAAGAAGGAGTAACGTGATGAGAACTTGGCCCTGAGAGGTTCTGAGCCTCCTCTGCTCCCAGGAGGCTTGTCACTCAGTAGGATCTGGCCGCTAAGTGATCACAACTCTGCTGAAGAAAGGCTTATGAGAGAAACTACAGATAATACGTTAAATCTGGAGCCTTGAATTTGTAAATGCAATGAAAACCTTTCCTGGTGGTGACAGAAACCAAAATCAGGTAGGAGGGCCTTGCAGAGGGGCAGATACTGGAAGTACCAAGTTTGTGCAGCATGTCCAGTAAGACAGCCAGGTGTATGAAGGTGGCCTAATGCTAGATTCATGTCCATCAGGGGCTTGTTCTGACCATGCCAAGTCAGTGTTCTTGCTGCTGCTAACCTTATTTGTCCTGCTGGAACTAATACAGTCTCAGCTAAAGCTACTCAGTGATCCAGTTCATTTTAGCAGGAGCGAAGGAGTCCCCAGATTTTGACGGATGACTAAACTGGGAAATTTGGAGAGAATTTTAGATATGTACATATTCTTCAAACTAACTCAGACAAAACAAAAAGGTGGGTTATGTTTTCTTAAGCATAGAACAGAGAGATTTGGTCCACAAGGGAGACACTGACAGAGAGACAACCAGTCTGAAAAATAAGAATGCTTTACTCTCTTAGACTTATTGTTGTGAAGCACAAGGGGGAATCTTTGTTTCATTTTCCTAAGAAAATATGTAAATGAGAAACAAGATGTGTTAGGTAATAGTGTATATCCATCTAATTATTCCCAGTGCTGATAACTAATCAACTAGATTAGTGCCTCTAGGAACAGAGAAAATGTTACGCATTCGGTGTTGCTGTTTCTGATCCCCCTTTGCTATAGATCAGGAGTAACTAAGATGAAAACAGTAGAGCTATACAAATGCAAAATTGTGGTGAACGAAAAAATCGTTTCCCTATGTATGTCACCCAGTATCTGGACAAATATCCACTCTGAATTAATGTTTGTAATTACTAGGATGCTGTTAGATAATCTTGGTTTAAAATTCATGTTATTAGTGAAAAAAAAAAACGAAGTTACATATTAATAGATACTTTTGCATGATATATTTAGCAATGGTGCTGGCTTCCTTTTGCATTTTACCTTCTGCAGTAGTGCTTGATCCCCAGGCATTGTGAGAGTCCAAGTGTAGGAGAAGCAGAGTTGACTGATCTACTGTGAATAAGGTAAAAAATTGAATTGGACCCATAATGTGCTTTAAATCACTATTCATGTTGCAATTGGTAACTCAACTAAAGAGTTTCTGGGTTTATTTTAAAGTACAAGGAGTCAAACATATTCTAAAAGTAATTCTAGCAAAGTCACATCACGAGAAAAAATAGTCATGGTTTTTAAATCCCAATTTCCCCAAGAATTGTTCATTAAAAGCTTTTAAAATAAGAAGAGGCCAACTCAAGATATGCAGAACTCTGCTACGATAACATGATTCTTTATGTTATACATGATCACAGTTTCTACCACCAGAACTAAGTCCACTGAATTATTTTCCCTGCAGTCAGTGAACTGAGATTTTTGTGCACAACCACATATGCCCAAGGAAAACTCTTAATGTTTTCTGTAAGAAAATGAGTGTAACATTGAGGTAAGCAGACCAAGGTCTTCCAAACACCCTGTTAACTGTATTTTAACCCCCCAATTTATACATTTGTCCTCAACTGTTTTTCAAAAAGCAAAGAGCAGTAAGATACTTCTTTGGGAAGCAAGTAAGCTACAGCCTTGAATACACTGCAGCCTTGTATACAATTGCTGCCTTAAAACAGAAATGTTTCTGAGCAGTGTGGAGTGTACTTACGTTTTGTATCTGTAGAAAAGTTTCATCTAAAACATTCTCTTCATATGAAATGTTTTATATTGTGTTTTCCTGTTTGAGAGCGTAGGAAAGAGATAAAGAAGTATTAGTGAGGCATAGTGGTCTCTTCATATTGCTTGGTGCTTCTCAGCTGTTTCAGTTACATCTCCAGGCTTGGTCCTCTTCCAAAGTGATCTCCTCCTTTTGATTGGGTTGGTTGCCATCAGCTCCCTGTAAAACAGTGGAGGGTAAATCCTCTTCCTAAACCAAATGAGTAACATGGGAATAAGGCTGTGTGATTTCACTACTGACTCCAGGCTCACCAATGCCAGTGGAATTCATGAGAGAGAAATCCAG
Organism: Burhinus oedicnemus; assembly: GCA_008921705.1. Lineage (NCBI taxonomy): Eukaryota > Metazoa > Chordata > Aves > Charadriiformes > Burhinidae > Burhinus > Burhinus oedicnemus. The sequence goes on from VFFE01006117.1 coordinate 524,932, forward strand.
TGGAAAGCTACGTCCCAGTTACAAGTTCTGTTCTTAATTTCTATCAGTGCAACCTGTATTGCCACTTTTGGGGTCGCATGCATGTTGCTGGAGATAAACGTAGGCCCTTTGATTGGTTTAGCTGTGATTTCTTTTAAGAAAAATGTATTCTAACAATATCCTTTTGCTGCAGCAATATCATTATACAAACAAAAGAACCGCCAATACCCCATTGTGTGTGAGAACTTCTATCCAGTTCAGTCCATAGGGACATTCCTGTTTCCACTCCTCATGCAAACTTTATTAGCACTTGAGTCCTCTTTGTGCTGCGAAATTTCATGCATAGTCATGCAGCCACACCCCAAGCATCCCTCGTAAATGCTCCATGTCAGGTTGGGCTTAAGTATTACAGTAGCCCATATGCTTTCATAAGGTCCCCACTGGGACTTACCCTGCTGGAAAATCTGGTACAAGTGTAGCAAAGCATTTCTTGCTTTAGGTATTTTCCAGACAGAACTGCAGACTTCTACAGTGTGCACACTGCATACAGTAGACTTGGTGATTTTTTGCCAAGTTCACAGTCCTATGATAGTTGAGGGAAGTGCAGAGCTTGGTTAGATACTGTTGTGCTCAACTGTCCGATTCTGCAGTGTTCTGTTCCTACAAAATAGACAGGTATCTTTCTGAGATCTATACATTGAATTAGGCACCTTTTCTATTTCACTTTGCTCCTTTTCTTTTTGCCACCTGGATACTGCTGTGTTCTTTGTTGAAACTTATAAAGTCCCCTAGAAGTTCAGCCCCCATGTTGAATATATACGGTTTGACTAGAGAGGACCATCACATTCAGGAAGCAGGATTACATTCACCCAACTGCCCTGAAATACATCACGACTTTCTTCCTCTCGCTTTTCCCATTAAGTTCTTTACTTTCATTTGTCACGTAGTCTGTTGGTACCTATGGAATCTTTGAATAAAAACAAATTATATGGCCTCTGTGTGTGTGCATGCAAATCCATGTGTGAGTATGCATGTGTATGTGTGCATGTGTAGGCAGATAGCCAGCTATCTCTTTCTGGCTTTACGGACAGGTTGTTAATCGAGTGTGTGGTCATTCATGGTTCAGGAAAGGGTTTAGATGAAACAGTAGTTACAACATTAACTGTGGAGCATTGGCATGAATCTATATGAATCTAATGAAAAATAAGTACACTACTTATACAGTATGTATGCACACATACATTCATAAAACACATTCAATCGGCCAGATGCTCTTAACTGGATGTTTGCCCAAATAAGATGTTTGTCCTCATTCAAAATGTGACACCCAGATTTGGTCCAGTGTATTTTTGTGAGTACCCATTGTGAAGGGAAAGCTGAAGTGTGCCTCCCAGAGCCTTGTATGGTATTTGAGCCACAAAATAAATAAAACAGTCCAGCTCAGCAGGCTTCACTAGCAGAGATGTACATCCATGGGGAGTGACAGCTCTGGAACGATACTGTTGAGTTCAGTCACTCATTTCCATTGAATTTCAACATGTTCACCTGACAAAGGAATAAAATCCAAGCAAAACAATCTAACTTGCCTGTTTGCTCCCCTTAAAAAGAATATTAAAAAATTAGCAAGTCTTTAAACAGTTAGCAACACAGTGTATTGATAGCCTCTAAAATACTCTGGGTCTGGAGTCTCTAGTATCCAAAGTGCCATATCAAACAGCTCTTTCCCCACCTCACGTACTCTGAAACATGTTGACTATGAATATCTTTACAAGTAATCTGAGTAATCCATTCCGAATGTGCAGTCACTAACAATTAACAATTAACTTTCTCTCCCTTGGTCTTTGCTGAAATCTTTTCAGGAACACGGTTAGCGTGTCTAGAAAACCAATAGATTGTCAGGAGGAGACTAAATTGGTCAGTGAGAGTATTCAGTATGTAATCCATGAGAACTGCAGGATTTTTAGAACTCATTTTTTGCCCATTTAGTTAGTGAAATGAATAAATACGTTTAGTTACAGATGCCTATTTTGGTGTCATGTTGGCCCTAAAAGTAGCATTTTAGTCTTTTAACTCTTTTGCCCAATTGGGGGATGCTCCTTGTCCCAGAAAGGGTAATTGGAGATTTTGGGGGGATTTTTTTTTCTTTCATTTTTACTCATGCAAAGCTGAGTAAATGTTATTCCTCTTCTTAGATTGGTGGCATTTCCCTTCCCCTTGTGAATAAGATGATAAATACAACAATTTTGGCTGGTTGATTTTGGGGTGAAGTTTTTATTTTGGTTTGGGGTTTTTCTTTGGTTAAATGTACATTGTCTCTCTATAGTCAAAATGTCTGTGACTGTAACAGTATGTATTCCTTTTACTGGAGAAAATAGACTTTTTGGGTTTTGTTAACAGTACTAGTGACTTTGTGGAAAATTACAAGTTGCTATTTAGATCTGCTTAGTTAAGTACAGTACACTACAATACAGTATTTCTGAAAGCTAGAACATACAGTACACAATATATATAGCAATTCTATATCAATATATATACATAGTATAATCATTTACTTTTTGCATCTGCCTATGATCATAGAAAAATTATTTTTCACATGTATCATTCACAACCCAATCAACTGCTGCAGCTATTTGAAGCATTTAACAATCATTATTACAGCTCTAGTGTGCTTTTTCATATTATTGGCTTCTTTATTGTCTTTACAATTATTTTTTCCAGGCTTTTTTAAATCTCTAAGTAGCAAGATGTAGGAAAGTAATTTTTTTTAAGAAAAGGTAAAACAGTATTAGGCTCTACAGAAAGTTAGAGATTGTTCCCTGCTACCCTTTCATATCAGAAGAACAATTAATCAAGACAATTAAGGTTATCTATTAGCTCTCTTCTAAGATGTCCTGTTATTTCATTTGTAAAAGTGTTTGTCAGACTTTCCTCTTCCATTCCTAGACTTGGAGAAAGATGCCACGAGCGGTCTTTCACTCTTTCCTAGTTCTGTTTATTTAAAGTTTTAAGATTTCCTAAAAATGTCCTCTGCACTAACGTGGGTTGGAAGAAATACTATTCTCTGTACAGTTATGCTACATGTGGCCAGTGGATTTTGCCAGGAATTGGATAAAAAATACCTCCATCCACCACTATTAATTGCATCTTTACTCATCCACTTGATCCCTCCTTTTTCAAATGAAAACATCCTCTGCAAGTTTGAGTTTCAGTTTCCCTGGTGAGTGTTGCTTTTATCATCTTCACACCACATTGCTGTTGGTTCTGAAATTTGGGTCAGTCCCACTAAATTTTAATTGTCACCACAGAGCTGCTGAAAAAAACGTCACTAGGGATACGTCAACATCTTGATCCAAATAGCACAGAGGAAGCTGGGCTTGGGGTGTCCTTTCTGTATTCTCCCCTTGCAACAGATGGCCCAGGCAGCAAGTCTAGATCCAAACTTCCTAAGAGTGCGAACTTATGAGAGCATGGGAATTTATGTTTGCTTTTCTAATTCAGACACATCTCAGATGACCTTCATTCCTTTGGTCGATAGCATATCACTCCTAAATGAAAATGTGCAAAATCAAGTGGACGAGGGTTGTGGAGGAGGTATTCATTATATCTCATTTCTCCTAACTGTGAAGACTGGAAGAAACGAGAGATGGTCACATCAATTACAAACTGTGCTTTCACTGAGAATGAGGAAATCTGTGTCACTGCAAATCAATAAACTTCAAAGTGATTTTGGAGTGGGAAGAGTGGGAAGGAGTTACCTATGCCACATCTTGGGATAATAAAACTTGAAGCATGGGAATCATGAAGTGCTGGCATTCCTTACAGACTCCTGTCATCTGCCATTTGCACTTATGTGGAGGCCACTACCACATCCTTTTTCTTTCGACTTGCAGTTTAAAAGTTATGGTCTTCCAGCAGTGATTTCTAAGTCTGGCTTTTCTTTATTCTGTGTATACCCATTTGTAAGGGAAGGAAGAGACTATCCTCTCAATATTTATTATGCAGGTAACAAAACTAGATTACCGTATTACGTAAAGGATGGGCTTTGTCTCATTAAGCCAAACAGGTGCCATTTCCCTAATTAATTCCAGTTAGCTGCTGCAACAGAGTGCTGATTCAGTGGTCCACATTTTCTGACCATGGTCTTTGCCTTTTCCTTTGACTGAATGCTGAATCATACATATTTTCATAGAGAGTGTTCTCACTTCACTGAGAATGCCTGATTATTTAAATGGCTGCATACCCATTCCATGCTTCCCCTGCAAATCCTTTGTAAGGTTCAGTAATTCGTTTAGGATAATTACTAGTTTAACATGTTTCTTGATTTAACTTCTTTGTTGCCTTTTATTTTTCCTAATGCTTTTTTAAACACCTCAGTTCATTTTGCATCTTATACAGTTTACAGTTTATATTTTTAGGCTAAGAAGTGGTTTTACAAACAGGATGGTACCAAACAGGTAGATTATCCACACTAGAGATTGTACTTTTAGAACGCAGTGTGTACAGATACAATTGCCTAAGGGAAAGTGAAACTAACAAAATAATCAGCTGGTGAACACTAATTTAACATATCTTTTTCATAAAAGACAGTCAGTCATTTGTGAATCCAGAAATCTTGCTTTTTTTGAACACATGTCCTTTCTTTTTCATTCTCTGAAGAAATACTAATCTTGAGAATTGTGATGTTTTAAGAAACTCATTTCATATGTGCATATTTTCTGCTTTTCTAAGGAGAGAGAAAACAGAAGGTGATACTGGCTTTACAGTGTTCTAGCTTCTTGCATTGGAGACTTTCCTTGAATGATATAAACATCAAGGGAAGACTGTCCAAATATTAGCTTTATTCTAGGATATGGACTTCATTACTACTTTTGTTTTCTATCTTCTTGTTGACCAAGTAGACCTCTAGGGCTAATTCAAGCCATGGTCTCATGTTTCTGTGGTCAACAGCATTTATATTCAGCTCCTTTTTGCACTTCTTTTCAGTGTTATACAGCTTTTGAGGAACACAACAGTTGAAGTAGATAACACTGTCACCACGAGAGGGAGAACCTTGAGAATGTTGCTCTATGCTACTGTGCAGGGACAGAAAGGGATTTTAAAGTTCTTTGCTGCAAGGTTGAATAAGAGGAGAGTCCCTCGCTTTGGGGGTGCTTGCACTAAAGACTGGGGGGCCTCCCAAGAGAGAGGAATGCTTGAACTTCATACAAAGGACTTTGCTCTTCACCTGTGCCATTTAGCGGGAAAGACTGAATCTCCAGAACCTGCTGCCGCTCTCTTTTTAATGTACGAATATCTTTTGAAAAATGTATATTTACTATTTATTGGTGGAAGAGGTGTCACTCTTTCATTTATTGGAGTCAGAACTACTTGTTCACAAGTATCTTCCAAGAAGTTTCATTGTCTTTTGGGTTGCCCTGTTTCCTTTGTCCTAATGCCGGGATGTAGCTTGGACTGCTGTGAAACTCATAGGGATCCTTTAAATCTGAAATTTATTCCCAGTTTCATATGTGCTGAGCATTCAGTCCCCTAGATCCTTGCTCCAAAGTTCAGATTCAAAGAAATTCTTACAATGAAACGAAGCAGAAAATCGGTGGTTTCCCATAAGCTCCACCCATAATAAGCTTTTGTTGTCAAACATAAGATAAATAGGCTGCTTGGTTCAGGCAGGATGTATCGCGTGACCTTCCTGGTCAGCATCAGCAAGGTCTATACTTAATCCGGAAAATTGATTGGACCAGTACTCTGTGGGCCAAATTCTGCAGGCGGGACCCACGTGCTCTTTTGTTGACTTCAGTGCATTTTCTCTGACAGGGAAAGCATATGTAGTCCTACAGAAAGCTATAGTCCTAAAAACTAGTTTCATACACACCCTTCCAGATGTCACAGGTCTGTTCCCCATAATTTAATATGTTTCTGCCCAAAGTTTTTAGTCTTTGTAAAACTGACTCAAGATTTGATTTCACTCCACCAGGGCAATTTTGCCTGTGTTAAGGGCTCTGTGATTAAACAGTCTCTCTTTCTTGTTAGGAGGCTTAATTCAAAAGAAATATACAAGGCAGGACAGCTGCTTCCCTTTGAATGAGGCGTGGGACTTTTTTTGTCCAGAGAGTCATAAATAGTCTTGAGACTTTCATTCCCCAAGTATGTAGCCTCTTTGGGTTTGATTGGTGATGGCGTGTTTATCTTAAATGTGAGCCACAACAGCTAGTGTAGATATATGATACACAGCAATTGCTTTTCCCTAATTTACACCCTTACTATGTCATTTTCTATTGCCAGAACAATGTAAAAGCATTTGAGTGTTTGGATATTTGGAGTTACTTGATTCTAGGTTTCTGACTGCTTTACCCAGAAGTGCTCTGGCCATACCTTTTCTGTAATGGTGATCATATAATCTTGTGGGTGAAATAATGTTGTTGCTTTGTAATATCTGACTATATAACCCCAAATTCAGCTCATACATCGAGCTCTACTGTGGACTTTTTTAAAAAGAGTGCTACTCTAATGGGTATGCAGGAGAATGGATGGGAACCCACATAGTCTAATGTGAACTTAGCTTTTCAGCAAACAGGTAGGATGCCCTCAAAGTACACACAGCTGAACAGCATGAAAATTCATTGCTGCTGATTATACTGGCTAAATTGATGTTTATAGACTTTACAGAAGAGCTAGCAAGCACTACCCATTTTATGTCTCATGTATGCCATGGCATGGGACACACCACTGTAGCTGTGCACCCAGAGGGACTGAGTTTAGGTGCTGGCCCCTCGCCATGGCTAGTGATTCCATTGTGCTTTATTTTTCATGATAGGCTATTGGTAAAGATAAACAGCAAAAGTCCTTATGGCCTGGCATTTTTCTATTTTTGGAGGTGGATATTCAGGATCCCTGCACCCTTATTTAGATGCTTTCTCTTAGGTTCTTTCCTTATTTCTGTGCATGTGTAACGCTGTTAATCTTTTCTGCACTAGCATGAATCAGAGTGTATCTGTGTGCCTGGAGGCGAGGGCACAATTCTTCTATCTTTCCAAGAGAAAGAAAAAGGAGGAATCTGCTTCTCAGTTGTCATTTGGTTTATTTGTTGGTATTTGCTTTTGTTTACATTCTGGGGTGGGCTGCCGTCTTCAACAAAGGACTGGGAGTGGGAGAAGAGGCAGAAGGCATGAGAAAGCATGTGCCTGAGCCTGTGCCTGAACCATCATTCAATATTCCTGTATGTACTGAGCAGTTACAGTGAGATTAGTATAGCAGCAGCAGCATTGCCCTAATGTGTTCCTCTTTCCATACATTTCCCTTTCTTGCCCCTCCTTCCCTGTTGTGGCCTCTTACACTGTTTTAGTGGTTTCCCACACTCCTTTCTAGTAGTTATGAGGGTTAGATGGAGGCTCTTGTGGCTGCCCAAACTGAAATTAATCTCCAAACCAGTGAGTAACCCAAAGTCTTTGGTGTGTTTTCCCAAGTGATATCTTAATGAGTGGCAAGCCCTGGCAGATGTTTTATTTTGTTAAAAGAGATAGATAGGCATGGGGAGGTCTGGGCTGATTGGGATTCAGTAACCTGCTTGCCTTTGTTATTAGTGAGCTTTATTTTGTTTTTCTTATGTATTTTCATTTTGAGGTACTTAAGAGCTTATATGCCTGTCATTGAAATTCCTGCTTTTCCCACCATAGCCCTAGAAGGGCTGTGAAAAAAATCCTTTATATATATGCTTATGTATTTGCAGGATGGGGGAGGGAGTTGTCCATGCTCCTTCGTGTCTGCATGAGAGGGAGAAAACTAAAGTTAGTGTTGATCTGTCCATTTGTTTTAGGGTGGCCATAGAGAGCTGCCACTTTGACGAGTTGATTGCACTACAGAACCTTAGCTTGGGCACTGTTAAAATAAGGACTGTATATTGGGAACAGGGAAGCTTTTTAGGTGTTTTATCCACATTTACCCATGCCCTTTGCAAGGTGTGCCCTTGCAAGGTTTGCATCTGACAACTTTGTGTAAAACCACTACTGACCTTTTTGCTGTATCCATTTAGTTCTCTCTTCTTTCTGCAGCCCCCAAACAATGACTTGTCTCCTTTCCAATTTCAGTCATTTGACTTATGTTTTTGATAAATGTCCTATCTGCTAATGAGATCTCTACATTGAGTGGGAGGAGAGAAAATGAGACATGTGAAAGTGTGGCTGGGAGACTGCAAATTCCCCTTTGTTTTGGGGCATTCATATACTTTTACTGAGAGCTGATTTCTTGGGGACTGGGTGGGGTGGGGAGGGAGTTTGTGCTTTTTTGGTCTGGATAAGGCTTTTTATTTTTGCACTAAGTATGACTGCACTGCACTGCATTGCACTACTGAAACGTATTTACATGTGGCAGGATTGGAAGGGGCCAATTAAGCAGAAAGGGGGAAGAGAAAGGGACAGGCACAGAAAAGAGGATGTACCGTAAACCTGGCCAGGTTGAAAGAGAACTGGGGTTACCTTTACTTTAAGCAACTAGTCAGACACTGAGATAGCTGTATTGGATAGCTTGTGTTAAAAAAAAAAAAAAAAAAGTAACAAAAAGCACTATAATAGAAACAGAAGAGGCATCACAGGTTTCAGGGTGCTACCAATCTTTTTCCCCCTTTTCCTAGAGAGTGTTCTTTGGGGCTGTGAGAGAGTTAAGAGGACTACTCAGCATGAAACCCAACGTAAGGCTTCAACATAAAGATACCAATTCCTAGTTCAGATGTCAAAACCTGCTTTGTCAGATAGGATCTCTTCAGAGAGGTTCAACTGTGATTAGCATCCGTTCAGTATAAGCATGATCTCTCAGCTCAAGAAGTGAAGCTACAAAGCAGGCTTACCAAAGGGGAAGGTCACTGAAAAAAAGCACTTCTTTCCGAGGCTGTTATGGGAACAGTGCAATAAACAGTCATCCTGAACACTCGATTAAAAGTGTTGTGGTCAAGCCTTTGGGGCAGAGGGAGCAGGAGGGACATGTGGACAAGAAAGGGTGACAGGAATTCAGTACAATAAGGAATATTCCTGCTTAGCAAAGATGCTCTCTGGCATTTTAAGATCTTCAGTCTGATTTCTCTCCTCAAACACATGGTCAAGCATTATGAAAGCTTTTGGCTGGAAGCAAATGGAATCCTAAGCTGGAAAGTATTTTTACAGTCAAGATGCATGTTAGCCTATGCCTTGGTCATTAACTTTTTAACAAGCATAATGTAAGAAAAAAGAAAACAGTAGTAATGTGCAGCAAGATCCATATCTGCTATAGTGCTTTGTGATATATAAACTCTCAAAAATTTGTGTTGAATCTCTTCAGTAAGACTATAATTGCAACTTCAGCCAGAAGGTGAAACAGGATCATGAAAAATACTCTGCATAGTAACTGGGAGAAGAACGTGAAACAAGGGTGCATCCACTTTGGTCCTGCAGTGTAGGTACTACCTGTCTAATGTACACAGAAGTTTCATGGACAAAAAAGAGGAGGTAGGCATCCAATTGGTAAGGAAATTCTAGAGTAATTGGGTGGTTAGAAGTCTATTCATGCCCTGAATTTCTCCTTAGACCTGAAGCTAAGAGATTTTGGCACCAAGGAATGGGTAGTACAGACCTTACACAGAGCTGCAGAATGCAAAGCGGATTGCTGCTGGTCAGTCTGTTGGCTGCCTCATTTGAGAAACATATCAAGAGCTAGAGGAGGAATAATACACCAGAGGCAGGTCCTGGGTGGGAAGGGGCAAGTCTGTCTGGAACCAGGAGAGACTTTGGAGTTAAGGATATGTTTTTCTGGCAGGCTCTGAGATTTCCACTCTTAGATTTCATCCATCCTGGCTTGAAAGGACTGGAAGAGAAGAACTGGATATATCCCCTGATGTAGTGTTAGATGAACTACTGAATGACTCTTCCCTTGAAAGCAGGCAGGACAGTAGAACATGCAGTCTCTTTCTGAGCCATCTGCAGGAATCCTGTAAGATGAAAACCACTGGAAGGTCATCTTCCAGTAATGAGGCAGTGGATGCCCTACAAAAAGCACAGTTCATTTGAGAGCCAGCATAATACAGTGGCAGGAGAGCACCTTTAATTTGTAAACTGGCATTTGCTTCTGCAAGAGTAGTGACAGCTACAGAGTCATGATATGGGAGGAAATGAAGTCTGTCTGCTGAAGTTAATTCAGGTTATGAGCCAATACTCTCCTTTTTTGTTGTGGTGAGGTCTTGTTTTGTTCTCTTGTTTAAGGCAGCTGCATATATTGCTACTGTCAGAGTAGATTTGCATTGTCAAAGAGGAGTAGTGGACTGCTCCAGAAAAAAAGTGAAGCTGAGGGTTTACTGAGCCTGCTGTGTCCAGAGTGCCTTTCCTGCTGTGGTAAAATAAAGAACTTCTGTAGTTTGAGCTGTTCTGGCTGACTGATTGCTGCATATTCCTCCCTTGTGGTGTGACCTGATGGCAACCATATTTGGACAAGGAGAGGAACACTGCATGCTTGCAATGCTGTGATAAGATGCCATTTGCACTAGTTTTTAAGAAGTACTGCAACCTGAAGAAGTGGGCTTTGAGCCATGCTCCAAACCCGGGTTTGAATTCAACCTGTTTAAACCTGATTCCAGCTGACTCAGTTTCAACAAAACCAGTCTAGTCCATGTAAACAGGAACCAAACCCTTTTTAGAAGCCATATTCCAGTCTATGTTCCCAGTTAGTTACAGTGTTCAACCAGGTCAGTTCCTGGGCGTAAGTGTGATTTATAGTTTTAATGGCTTTTAAATAAGTTGTTCCTTTTTACGTGGCCAGTTTGAAACTAGTTTAACTGGAACTGCATTTAAATATAGCACAAACTCAGTTTTTTTCAGCGTGGTACTAAAGCCCCGTGTAGACAGTGCTTGACTGAGAAACCAAGGATAACTTGAGGTTTATTTTAAGAAGCCAAAACATATGTTGCTGACTAGAGATGCCGCATAACTTAATGCCCTGTTTTTTTCTCCAGATGGAGAAACACTAACTTCCATAATTCTCCTCCATTTGTCATCCTGCTTCATTGTTGCACCTTTTCTTTTGAATGAAAATTGCTTTGGCCTAGATCCAAAACAGAACTTCCCTGTACTTTTTGATTATCTTGTTTCTGTACGTTCCTTTCCTCGACATTGACAAGCACTACTGAGGATCAGCTTGCGTTTTTGCTGGGACAATGTGGCATAGTTAGGGTTCAATAAGATGCTAGTGATATTTTCAACATAACGGTAATTTTAGAGCTTACCCTTGAGGAAAATGTTATGTTTCAGAAGTTCCATGGAAAAAAGAAAATGCCAGGAATCATGATGGAGCTTCAGTCACAGTGCTATAGCCAAGTTTGTAGGGAACGCAGTTCTGGTGGCTGGTGATGCTGACATTTACAAAGGCAATTTGAAAGCAATAGAGGGCGTATGTTTTCTCATCCCTGCTGAACGAAGAGAATTTATGCTAATGGAAAGATCCCAGAGTAACCTGTCAGTGTTCATCACTTTTGCCCTAATGGAGGAGGCTAACAATCTGTCACATCACCTTAGACAGTCTGAATTTGCTTCTAGACTGCTCCCACATGGCCTGCCAGCCAGGTGCCCTCCCTCATTGATCCTAGTATCACACTGGCTGGTGGTTTGTCACATCAGCCAAGGTGACCAAGAGGTAGCTTTGGCCCCAGCTAGGAGCCTTTTACCTTTCCTTTTCCTTTGCATTTTCCATCGAACCAGGAGTGCAATTAGTGCTAAGTAGATGGTGGGTCAGCTGTTGCTCCACATGATGAGAATGGCAAAGCCGCATGGCAACTGAGCTAGTGCTGTCCTCAAAGACACCAAGTAAAGACAAGAGGCCAGGCTCTGGTTGCTGGTGTAGTTACAAACCTACAGCATCTGCTGCCTGCCTCTCCAAACTTGTTTTGATCAACTATGCTGTTGCCCTTGAATACGCTTTGTGTGTGAAAAACTGAATGCGGTTGTTCTGTTGTCTGTCTTCTCTCTTCTGCATCATGGATGTGGCACCAACTTACTCTCACAATAAGTCTGAGTTTTGTTTTGCTGTTGTTATTAACATGCAATTCTACTGTAGACCAAAAAATACGAAAAGGAAAAAAAATCAGTTTCAAGACATAAAAGACCAGTGAGTGAAAGCTGAAAAATTTAGGAAGCAAAGGTGTGAGAGAAGCAGTGGTTAACTGTGTTAAGTTAGAAAACTTGGAATAGCCTTACCTATTTCTTAACCAATGCTTACCAATCATCTGGTAGTGGGGTTAGATAGCTTTCTTGGCTCATTCGTACTTGTATCCTAATATATATATATATATATTTTATTTTTGTTTCTTTGGTATTGCTGTTGCACATCATGTTGTCTTTTATAATGCCTGATTTTTATTGTATTGTACTTTATCAGTCTGTTTTGGATTTGTTTTCCTTTTGAAGGATGGGAAAAGTAGTGTTTCCTTTTTGTTTTGAATTTTTGAGAAAAAAATGCACTGGAAGTAAACACAAACACATTTTGCCATTTGAAAAAAAGGAAAACACACAGCCACGCAGTGGAAAAGGCTAAGAAAAAGCTCCCCTCTTCTTCCTTATTATGGAAGCATCCTATAACAGATATGCTAGGGAAAAAAAAATAAATCTCAAACAAAAGAAGAGAGAAGCCTCTTTGATCCTAGCTCTGCAATCTGGAGTATTTTAGCACAGTATTTTGCAGGGTCGGGCTCCTAAATGGCCAACAGTCATAAAATCCAGAACCACATGGGGCAAATTCATCTCTGGTGCAAGCAGATTTACTTGCAGTGAAGTCAAAGGAGGTACACAAGGATGGATGTAGCCACATGCATGCAAGATGCAGTTGCCTTCCCGTAGCACCTAAGTCCCCACTGCTAGATTTTATTGCTGTTGAAACAGTTGGTCTTTTGGCTGTGTTAATCACATAATACCCCTTGAACATTGTTCATGGAAGGCAAAACACTTTCCCACTGAATAAATCGGTTCTGGATGCACCTTGGTGTGACACTTTTTGCCTACCAGCTTTCAGCTGTTACCCGCTCCCAGCCGTGAACTGATATGATCTAACTCTGGTTGAAGAGCCTGCCTTTGCCAGAAAAATGGACTTGACTATTAAGCATAGTAAAACTTTTGCGTATATAACTACTATGATCCAGAAATGGCCCTTGCACTTTTAAGGCATATGGAAACATCCTCTCTGTCTTTCAAAATGGCAACAGTGCTCTAGCGAGTAAAACACTGCAGGCATGCATGCTCATCGCCCCACATTCTTCTCAGATCTTTATGTGCCCAGCAGTCTCCCGTCTCCATAGTGCCTGGTCATTTGAGTACAGTGGGACAGAGGCTTGTGTTGAGATAAGTGCAAAGAGCATGCATTTTAAAAGGCAGATGATTTTCCTGTTATGCCCGCATCTTTGAATCCCCATATCAGCTGATGGTTTTTTCTAGCCTAACACGGCTTTCAATCAGTTGTTGAAACATTGGCTTTCTCTGTTTTGTTTTCTAAGGAGGGAATGTGGGGTGGGGAGAATAATGAGGTGTTGTTTGTAACTTCACAGTCCTGATAGTTGGTTTGTATCTTCCATATTTTATGCAAAAACAGACATTATAAGTCAATAAATAATTGTGCCCTAGGTTGAAAGTTAAGTGTTCAGGAAAGGAAAAAAATGGTTGACATTTTTCTACATTTTTGTGAAGACTCTTTTGGAAAGGAAGGGTACATATTTTTGTTGTGTAGTATTTTCTATTTTTGAATGCATTTTCTTGGTACAAGACTGTTTTGTGGAATTTTTTTTCTTTTTGGTGAACACATTATTTAAAAAAAAAAAAAAAGAAAAGAAAGAAAAAACTAATTGAAAAGTTTGCCCTTAAGGATATGCTGCAGTTTTGAGGTTTAAAATAAAAAAAAAAAACCATTCAAGGCGCGTGTTAAAAGTTGGGGGATTGTATTGTTGGGAGTTTTTTTGTAATTGTTACAAGAAGTTTGTAGCCACTGCTGTTTATTTTGTTTCAGATGAGTAAGTAAAGGGATTGTTCTTGTGTTATTCTTTTTTTAAAAAAAAAAAAAAGTTATTTATGAAATGTCACAAACACTGGACTGTGAGTTTGTGTGGAAGCATTTTACCACCCTGTGTCTTCATAGAGCTGTTGGTGATCCTACTTCTCATTGCTCTGCCTTATGATTTCCTGAGCAAATTGGAGGGGAAGATCTAGGGGGGGGAGAGAGAAACTAAATGCATTTTTGAGGCAAAGACTTGGAGGAAAAATACAAAACAGTGTTTTGGAATCCCAAAGCCAAGCCATCAGCCCTACTTCTTCTCCCATCTACCACAGGAATGAGAAAGGCTTACAGTCACTGGTGGAGAAAAAAAAACTCGTGGTACCTAGACGTGGCGATGCACAGGGGGTTAAGTGACTGAAAGCCGCGATGCTCATAATGACCTCTGTAAATGACATCCCAGTTTCTCAGTCAACAGCTCCCCTTGTTTGCCCATCATCCAGCCAGTGGCTTTTGTGACCAACTCACCAACCAAACTGAAACCATGAGAATGGTTTGCATTTTCAGTCACTACCAGAGCTTTTTTGGCAACCCAATAGTGGCAGTGACCAGAGGGAAGCACTGCTCAGTTTGATCACTGGTTCTGGATTTGAAGAGAAGTAGAGGCTGAGGGCGACCAAAGAGGTGTACCATGTTCTCAATTTTTGAAGAAAAGGCTTAAAAAGACAAAAGCAGTGCTCCAGGCACTCATGGGACCAGAGAAAAGGGAAGGAGGAAGACGCCAACAGCCGTAACAAAAACTGGAGATATGTAACTGGGCTACATTCGTGACCAACCAGACTCTTTTCCTTCCTGGACAATAATGCAGCCAAATCTTGAGACTGTCAAGCAGACAGAAAGCTGAATGTGGCCTTCATTTCTCCTGCCTTTCCTTTTTATTCTCCCTCTTCCTTTGCCCTGAGATTTCTTCTCAGTGAGCACCTGCTCCACTGAGCACTTTTTTGCCCTCCGCCTAAACTGCCCTTGCTTTCGAAATGTGGGTTCAGTCAGGACTGAGTAAAATCATGTGCCTTCTTTTTCCCCTTTTGTAATTATACCAACCTCCTCCCCTTCCCCAACTTACACGTGTGAGAGACGCAGGAGGAGGCTCTTCAGAAGTGCTACTTGTCTATAGGTGTCCAGCAAAACAGTAAGGTGGTGGTGAGGGCAAGGAGAGCAGAGAGATGCTGTTAGCTCCTTTCCCTTTCCACACGTAGCAGGTCTTTCCAAGGAGACACCCTCTACCACCACCTCCTCAGACGCTCCTCTCTCCTACAGAGCAGTCGTAGTGGGCATGGGGTGGCTCTTCTCTCCCATTCCAATCCTGGCTGAGTGAAGCACTCACTCGATTTCAATTCATGCCATTTGCAAGCAGTTACACTGACAAGACAAATGCAGTTTGTGGCCTTATCAAGATGACTTTTAAACCGCTAAAATAAAAAAAGGCAACTCAATTCCCGCCCGAGGTTTGTGTCACTTGTAAAAACCCAGTCCGTAGCAGTTTAGACTCCTTTAATCTCAGTCCATTTTAATGATGGTGGCTAAACTGACCAGCCTAGAGCTTAAATGCTAGACTGTCTGGTCTCATTCTTTCTTTGCCATAACCCCTACTGTCTGCTTGCTTTTCTTACTTTCTGCTGTATTCTCTGCTTTATGAAGCAGCCCTAGCCTTTGGTGAAAGGTGAGAGGAGCCAGTGGGATCCTGGCTCAGGGAAGGTAGTGGATGGATCATTTTCAGTGTTTTAGAAGGAGAAAGATATACCAGCTGCCACAGCGAATGCATATTATGATGGGCTGACTGCAGTATTTTTAGGGCAAATAAACCCCACCCAGTTACTGAAACATGGCTTATTCCCAGGTCAAAACCACAGAGAGAAAATAGCGTGTTGGCATAATGGAAAAGCGGCTTGCAATCCACAGCCGCTCGCGGGCAAAGGAGGTCCGGTTAACAAGACAGGGACCCAACTGCCGCCCAGCTTCCTTGCGGACTTGCCCACTGCACAGTCAACATCTCTGACTCCACAGAGGAGCCAGCTGCGCTGTAGAGGCTTTTCTGAATGTATGAATCGGCACAAAGCTAGCCCCCCCCAGTAGTGTCCATCTGGTGGGCAAGCGCGAGGCAGAGTGCTCCTCCGCACAGCAGGGAGCTCCACGCAGGCTTTCCAGGAGTTTACCCTTTCAGAAATCCACCTGTAAAACCTGGGTGATGGGGATCAAAAATTCCTTGATCGCTTCCGGAAATGATCCGGTAAATGAAAATGGTGTGGATGGGGGAGTGGAAGTTTATTCCTTAGGCTGGACTCTAGAGCCAGGGAGCAGCAGCAGGGGAACAGTGTATTTATTCCCCCTCTCCATCAGCAGCCTGCATGTGTGCCTGTATGTACAGAGAAAGGGTGCATTCCTACCCACCTTTGGTGCTGATGGACTTAAGATGTTTGTCCAAGGCCTACTTTTGACACACTTAGAGAACATAAGAATAAACGTCTCTCACATGCAATATTTCCCCCAGAAAAAGGAGGGAGGGGGAGGAGAGCAGTGTGGGTGGTCGGGATTGTTAGGGTTGGATTATTTTGCATCTTCTATAAAACTGTAATTTCAACAGTGCCTTATTCCTAATAGATGCTGGCACTTGGGACACACACACAAAGTATCGATGAAAGACAAAACTAGGGAGAGTCAGACGTGTACATCTGTAACAGAGGTCATTGATCATCTGTCTTGGAAGCTGTATTGGGAATGACACAGCTATGTCAGAATTGAAAACAGTTCAAATATTCAACCTCTAAAGCAATTTCCCTTCCACCACCTCCTGCCTTCCCTCCTTGCCAATGGTGCTGCCCAAGAATAGCTGCCTACACCGAGGCCTGTCACTGCCCCATTTGCTTTTGGCATTGTCAAGTCCGAGGAGTTTAGCATAGTCAAGCTTTCCACTGCTATTGTGTTTTCTGTGGGGTATGTGAATGCCAGTTATTTTGCTTTAAATGCACTTTAAAAAAAAAAAAAATCAAATCAAAGCTCCAGACTGTTTCAAATACACAGGGGAAGATCGTGCATATGTGTTTGAACCCAGTTCACTTTATCTCCAGTTAAAATGTACTCCATGCAGTGTGTATGTATAGAACAATGTGTATGCATACAAACACACACGTCACCCTTAAATATCAGCAGACTAACCTTTCTCCTTAAGCTCATGAAACCAGATGCTACACAAACACAGCAGCAGCAGAGGAATTGTGGTTGGGCTCTTGAAACAGATCACAAAAAATAAAAACAACTACTTGGTCCTTTCTGTATGTTCAATAATTACAGAAGGAATTGGGTTGTAACCAGAATAAAAAGGAACGGTGCTAACTGAATGAATGGGCAAAAAAAAAAAAAAAAAAAAAAAAAAAAAAAAAAAA